>NC_041321.1:72146882-72383536 GCF_004329235.1 Podarcis muralis | reverse complement strand
GGAGATTTTAGAGCAAGAAGGAGACAAATTGAAATTGCAGAGTTTTGAGAAACTAAAAGATAGAGTGCGAGATTGGTTACATTATTTTCAAATAAGAGAGGTATACAATTTAGACCAAAAAATCGGCTTCCAGGTGGAAAAATCAAAGTTGGAAACAGAATTGTTAGACCCCAATACTAAGATACTATCAAGAATGTATAACTTGCTGTTAAAATGGAATACTCAGGATGAAACGGTTAAATCGGCTATGATTAAATGGGCACAGGACGTTGGTCATAACATTATGTTTGCTGACTGGGAACAGTTGTGGACCACGAGTATGAAATTCACGGCATGTAATGTCCTTAGAGAGAATATTATGAAAATGATTTATAGGTGGTACATGACACCAGTCAAGCTTGCAAAAATTTACCATTTGCCCGATAATAAATGTTGGAAGTGTAAAGAAACTGAGGGTACATTCTTTCACCTTTGGTGGACGTGCCCAAGGATTAAGGCTCTCTGGGAAATGATATATAATGAATTGAAAAAGGTATTTAAGTATACCTTCCTGAAGAAACCAGAGGCCTTTCTCCTGGGCATTGTCGGCCAATTGGTGTTAAAGAAGGATAGAACTTTCTTTATGTACGCAACAGCAGCAGCAAGATTACTCATCGCGAAATATTGGAAGACACAGGAGCTACCCACACTGGAAGACTGGCAGATGAAGGTCATGGACTACATGGAATTGGCAGAGATGACCGGCAGAATCCGTGACCAGGGAGAAGAGTCGGTGGAGAAAGATTGGAAGAAGTTTAAAGATTACCTGCAGAAGCACTGTAAAATTAAGGAATGTTGAAATGACGTCTGATTGAAAATAAGTGGTACTGGTAAAGAGATGCTTAAGAAAATGTAAATAGGGAATGATAATTGGAAATGGATATTTACAATAATAGGTTTATATATGGAGTAAGGATAAAATGCTAGAGGGTAAGGATTTGCTGAATTTAATATTTGAACTGGAATACAAAATGGGAGGTGTGAGGAGGTCAAGAAATTAGTGAAGAAAACATAAGATTTGAAAATATTAATTCATTTTTAGCTTTGTTTTGTGGCTTTTTCTCTTCTTACTCTTCATCTTTTACTTTTTTCTTTCTTTCTACCTTTCTTTTATCAACTGTTTTTCTACTGTGTATTTTTATTTGTCTTGTTTTTGTAGTTTAAATGTTTAAACGTTTAAATGTTGGATTTTGTTTTTATTGTTTGTGAAATATTAATAAATATCATTTTAAAAATAAATATCATAGTTATAGGATGTCTTGGGGTGTTAGGGGAGCGGTAGTACCTTTGGTGGGGGTAATTTATCCACCATTGGTCCCCACCCACCATTGGTCCCCACCCTGCACTCAGCTCTCACCTGTGGCTTCCAGAAGCTGTCAGCATGCAAAATGGGCCGCAATCCCAGGAACGGCTTCAACCGGCCTGCTAAACCAGGTGAGGATATCTGATGGGTCTCAAATCCTTGGTGGGTTGGGGAATTCTGCTGCCGGTGACGGCAGGCCCTGGTGGGTGAGAGGATGACAACAACAGTGAATCCCACAGTCAAGAAGGCAGATTCTGCCCATTCTGCAGAGGAAAGTGAAGGGCAGATGGGATCGTCAACCCGGGAAGGGAGACCATTGAGAAGGAAAACTTTGGTCCTAAACCTTCATTGCCTCTTGAGTTATCTTCAGGAGAAGTAAAAGCTGTGGAGGAAAACCTACACAAATCCAGAGTGGACTCTCTAAGACGGTTAGATGGTGTCCTGCACACCTCCTTCCAGCCACTCCTGCAGCCAAGCTGGTGCCTGACGTACTGCTCTGCTTTCCTTGGGACCATATAAGCCAGGCTGAGAAGGGGGTCTTGTTGTCTAGGCAGCCCTGAACCCCCAAACACACTGTCCAGCCAGTGCTGCTAACACAGCAGTTTCAGGGGGAGCGATGAACTCAGACCTGTGTATCAAAGTCTCTCCAATGTGGAATATGTAAAACAGAACTGCTGCTTATATCATACATCAATTAAAAAGTATTCAGAATATTTGTCTTTTGAAGAAAAGACCACCAAGTATCCGATGGCCCCTTCAAAGCTAATAAAAGTCTTGTGCCTGGAGCTTTTGGGTTGCAGGACCAGGAAAGCTTCTGCCACCATTATCCTTCCAATTGGGATTCAGGCCTCATCATGGGACTGAAATTGCCCTGGTTGCGCTGTTTCCTGGTTCTGATGGATCTCTCAGCGGCTTTGGAGACCTTGGACCATGGTATCCTTCTGGACCCTCTAGGGCAGCTGGGGGGCCTGCTATGCAGTCGTTCCCCTCCTTCCTCCTGAGCCATGTCCAGAAATTGGTGTTGGGGGATGAGTGTTCTTTCCCCTGGCTGCTCTCTTGTGGGAGCAACAGGGTTGCCGTAAACAATAATCCCACCCACAAACTCCCATTCACACAAAGATTGTAAATTGTGGGGGGGGCGTCACACACCTCACCTGTGCTAATACTGGCAGTCTTTGGCCTGTATAGGCACACCCTGTGAGTAGAGCCTCCAGCCACAGGGACTGTCTATCATGAAAATGGGTCCTTTGACTGGGAAGATTCATGCAATGGCTATCATTGGGTGCTGATGGCTTCTATCTCAGCTTGTCAGTCACTCTGAAACTGCCTATTGAGCCTACAAAAAGTAATCCTCAATGAACCAGGTAGTGGAAGAGACACTTTAAGATGGAAACCTGAGAGAGAGGAAAAGGTTACTGGCTGCTTCCTGGGTGGGACTGAGGAAACAAGGAGTCACTTCTGAGAAGCCCCCCCCCCACTTTCTCTCGGGGGGTTTTCCGGGTTTTCCAATCCTCTCCAGGCGGACTAATGGTTGGACTTGGCAGAACTGCTGTATCTGCCATTAATTTGATTTTGAATTGATACTAGAATGAATTGATTTTAGAATGCTTTTTAATTAATTGATTGTGATTTTATGTAAACTGTGTTACTTTTATTGTTGTTAGCCGCTCTGAGCCAGCTTCGGCTAGGAGGGTGGGATATAAATTATTATTATTATTATTATTATTATTATTATTATTATTATTATTATCATCAACATCATCATCATCTGGACAGATCAGGGGCTTATGGGGTGGGAATTGGGTGGAGCTTGTAGGAAGGAAGTTGTGCCTTGTTAACGGAGAAATCTGAGGGCCCCTCTGGACAAAAAACAAGGACACCAACCAGAAATACCAGATCAAAACAGCAGCCAGTAGGCTTGGTCTTTATTGAATACTGTCACGATAGGACTCCCCACCTGCCACCAGGTGTACCAAGATGGAAGCCCCGAACAGAAGAGAACCCAAACTTTTATTAGATGCTAATCCCAATGTTACAGCCCCCCAAACTACATCACTAATACATCATGTTTACATCATGAAAGGGGAGGTCTGGTGGCAGTAATCTGAGCATCCTGGACCCTGCCCATGGTTCCCCTTGCCCTCCACCAAACACCCATCAAGTGTAACAAAAGAGATATTTACATTTCCCTGCTAGGAGCAGAAGTGCGTCAGTAGCCAGAGCGGAACAGGCGGGGGGGGGGGGCAGTGCAAAACAACATGAGTAACATACGGCCTGACTTACGCACACACACACACACACCCAACAAGAAAGGAAATGGCCGCTGGATGGCGTCGTCAGGGGAGCCATGCCCCCCCCCCCCCCGCTGCCACAAAAAACAAGAAGGCCACCCCCACGGCCTAGCTGGCCCCCTGCCCAGAAAGAAAAGCCATAAAATTATGGCTTAGCCTGGTGGGTGGGGCCATGCCCCTTCCAATCATGCCAGAATTTACCTTAATCTGGTCGCCAGGACACGCTCCTGAGGATCCTGATCCTGGAAGGAAGAAAACCAAAAGGGGGTTGGACAAAGGGGTCGGCCTCTTTTCTTTGCCTTTTGCCCCACCCCACCCCACCCCCCACGGCCAGCAATCCATTGTCCTCCCTGACCTGTTTCCCAGCCAAGTTAATCACACCCTTTTGTCTTCTGGAATGGCTACCTGTCTGGCACTCAGGTATCAGGATGCCAGGGATTATCCCTCAGGCAGAGGGGCTGCTGAGTAGCTGAGCGCACATGTCTAGATGAATTTCTGAAGTTTCCCCAGTGAGCCAGTACATAGAGACATTTATCAGTGAATTCCTACATTTGGTATTGTGCAGCAAAGGCCCTTTGAATAGATAGGAAGAAACTGTGATGATTGTGGGGACAAATCAGAAAAGTCTCAAAAGTGATGGTGCTGATTTTGGTAGTGGGCTGCATGTGCATGATATCTGCTGGAGGTGCAACCCCCCCCAACCTATACATGAATTCGTGCAACAGTCTGGACAGGGCAGGGGCTTATGGGTGGGAAGAGGATAGAGGTTGCAGGAAGGAAGGGGTGGGGGACACGACCCCCCACTTTCCAGGCATCCCTCTTTGGTCTCCTTGAAGGGGTGGCCGGTTCTTGGGTGGGAGGGAGAAGCCAAGGCGGCCCCTCCAGAGAATCCCTGCAGGCCCCACCACGGAGACGTCTCCCCAAAGTCTGGTCTTCCTAGCTCTCCCCCCCCAATTGCTGCCCTTCCCTGCCCCAGGGATACGCCCCTCCCCACTTCCTCGACTCCCTCCCTCTGTCCCAGAGTCTCCCCTGCACCCAGAGGCCCCCCTTGGCGTGGCTCACCCCACGCCCTGCGCCCCCCGTCTCTCCGTTCGGAGGGGACCACTAAGACGAGCAGAGGAGGACAGGGGGGTCTCTATCCAAGCGTCCCTCACGCCCGTTAACCCTTTCATGGCCCACCTCTCTCCGCACGGAACCCACAGAGTCCCAGGGATGCCTGCGCGGGGAAATGGGGTGAGGGGGCTTCGTTGGGATCCCCTGGGTGGGCTTCCTATGGGTCCAAGGAAAACCCCTTCGCAGAACGCGTGCAGGGATCCAGATGCAATACAGGCGCTTTGGGGAGCTGGAGGGAGTCTCTGGATCCTTCTCCCGCCTCCCCCCGCGACCCCTTTACCTCTTTGTCCTCGCTCGCGATTCTCCTTTCCTTTCCTGCAACATCCACGTGGGTGGGGGGGATTTACCTGCCGCCCCTCCTTCCCTTTCCGAAAGCGCGCGCCCCTAGAGCTGCGGGGCAGAGCCCGAATCCGGCGCAGAAGCTCCACTTGCGGGAGAAGCAGGCAATTTGGGAGGGGTCTCTTTCCCCCCCTCCCCACTCCCGGAACAGAAGTCGGATGGCGAGGAAGAGGAAGAGGAGGTGCAACGTATGGGGGCGGGATTTGGGGTTGTGGGGGCGGGGTGAGAGAAGGATGTGCCGGGAGTGGAGGGGAGGATTTGGGGGGGGGGAGAGGAAGGTTTTCCCCCCTCACTTCTTTCTTCTGGGGATCAAGAGAGCGGGGGAGGGGCTGATTCCGGCAATCCACTCGCAAAGTGGGGTCTCGCACCCCAAAATGTTTACATTGCAAAATCCCTCCCTCCCCCACCCTACGCCACGAGATTAGATCCGTCCGTGTTTTAGGTACTGGTGCACGTTGAGCAGTGGCTTGGACTCTGTGACTCCTGTGTTACGGGGGGAAATGGGGTTTTGGCTTTTGCGCACACAGCCCCGACACCCAGGTAAAATTCATGCAAGGAGTGAAGCAGCCCAGAACTAAAGCGCGTTGGAATTCGTACATCCTCAGATAGGTTTTTTCACCTCCTCCTTCCTTGCAGAGAAACATTTGGTCAACTGGGGAGTCAAAATGATTTCAGGACTGTCTTCCTGTGCTGTTTTGGACATGTGGTTTATATATTTATGTACGTGTTTGATTGATACATTTATGAACATTTATTATATATCTAAGACCTTAAATTTTTTATAACAGAACCCCCCCACAGGGAACAACAGGCTCCCAGCTCTGTATATGTCTATGTATTTTATTGTCTCTATCTCTTTTTGTGTGCTTTGCGTTGAGAATTGTGTTTCCAGCTCAGCCAAGGGAGCTGGGGCTGGAGGGCCAGCTGTGTGTGAGAGAGAGACTGAGTGTGGGAACCCCACCCCATGCAACAAGAGGCTCCCAGCTCTGGGTATGTCTATGTATTTTATTGGCTCTATCTTGGCCAAGGGGGGCTGATGCTGTGAGGAAACAGGAGATTTCTCACTTTGTGTTTTGCTTGAAGGCTCCTGCAACTTGTCGGAAGGGCAACAAGTCCCCCTTGGGTAACAACTTAAGCAGGCGCTCATAATGGGGGCAGGGTTCCCCACACTCACAGGAGGAATGGACTCCATTACAAGGCATGGTGAATAATTTAGGCAAATTCGACCGCAAATATGGTGGAGCGATGAACCCCAAACGACTGAGAACTCCCTGCGAGCAGCCCCCCCCCCCCGGCTCATAGGACCTGGAGCAAACCAACCAGGTCTTTAGAAGCATGACAAAACACCCTGGATGTTGGCGGAGCAGTTTGCATACGCAGACTCCTGGGTAGCAGTCCTGAGAGAGAGCTCTACGTGGCTACAGAAATTGAAAGGAGACTATTGTACCTCTCTGATGGTGCAGTGGGCACTGAAGGAGACAAAAGTAATCAAACCCCAAAAGAAAGAACACTTTTCCAGAGGAGGGGTGAAAAAGAAATAATCAATGTGGTCCCCAACGATTCCCACTATTACGGAATGGGGGGTCATATAAACAGAATTTTACTCCCAAGTAAACCACGTAGGACCCGAGGCGATGACCTCAAGGGAACCCCGCTATACAAGGGCTCCCCTCGTCCTGTCACAATGTTGCACCAAGCACCACACAAAACCCCAACACCCCAAGAATAAAGTGCCATTTCTGACTGTGTATCCCGGTGCTATATACAGGCAGGCAGTATGAATGAACGATGTATTTTTTGAATGAACAATTTATTTACATGAGGATGCTTCCTGACCAATCAAATCGCGACAAATCTAGCCCTTCAGCCAATCCCAGCAATGCTATGGCTCCGCAGTAGCTGCTCAGCGCAGCTATCTTCCACAATTCAGTGACAAGGTGACAACAGCTCATGCTGAGAGAACAATGGACTAAGTTCATCGAAACCTCGTTACCTTGTAATCCACTCATAAAACTGGATCTGATGTAGTGAGGCCAATTCAAGTCATTTCCGAACCCACTGTCTGTATTGTGAATAGCCAAAAACGCTTAGAAATTCATAGGAAATCACTGGTTTCAACAATTCTCTTCATTCCACCACCAATTTGCGTCATTGGCTAAGGGCTTGGAAACCACTCAGTCCCCACCATAATCCCTCAAGCGGGAGGTCACGTACTCATAGGAAGGTACTCATTTGTGACAATCGCTGGGCAAAAGCTCTCCTCCGGACTTGCCCAGGTGCCAGACTATGCAAACCAAAGTTCTATTGTTCTTTTGCAGTAGGTGCTTAGAATGTACTCCCAATACATATCCTGTGTTTGCCTGTTACCCTGAGACATTCCTCCTATGTGAATCATGTGTAACCCTCCCCTTTTCTGATGTAGTGATGATGTAGCAATAATGTAGTGATGATGCTCCACGAACTGCATGCTGGGATAAGATAGAAACTTTTAAAAGTCTTTGTCACCCCATCCTGGGGGTTCAATTCCTCTTTCAACCTGTTGCATAATAAACTTTTGGTCTACAGCTATTTGCTCTGGTTGGTGGCTGGACTCCTTCCTTTATTCCGCAGGGACCCACGGGCTCTGCCCAACGAGCTGGGTGGCTGAGGAGCCTCACACCTGGGTCCCCCCTCCCCCGTAACACCAAATTAGCCCTTTATTGGCCAGACCTAGGAGTTTTGATAGCGTTTGGGGGCATACAAGATCAGGACTCTGAGCCTTATTCCCTTGGGGGTTTCCCAGCTGGTGCCTCCCCCCTTTCACCCAGCCAGTCCATGACAGCAACAGCAGCAACAGTAAATTCAGTACGATAATAATATTCACACTGGTCCTCTGGCAGGAAGAATTAATAACTTCTGGGACTATAGAAAAGTACTATCTTCCCCAAACCCCAGAATAAGAAGGAGCTCTGGGGTCGCCCCATGGGGTTCATGAGTGAAGATGGGACCCATCAGGAGACTTTCCTGGTACCTGCAGCCCCTCCTTCCCTCTCTTGCAATAAGGCTTGGGGGAAATCTCCCATTAAATTACAGTATTTTAAGTTTTCTTCTGAATGTGTAGGAGACAGGGAGAGGTTCTAGTGAAGAAGCAGTGTTTGGAGATCACACGTGGTGGGGGTGAGAGAGTTTGGTGCAAAAACCAGTCACACACATATGCACCCATTTTGCATGCTTGAGTACAGCAACTCCAGGGCATGAGCTAAGTATAACCAGGATAGGGGCCACGTGTAAAGCAATTCCCATGCTTAGGTCAAAAACGCACACAGAGGCAGCAGGAGTTCTTCAGTAATATTTTACTGATCTTTCAAAGCATACAGTTCTCACTGGGTCCCCAGTGAGGCTCAAAACTTAGCTCCTGAGAACAAATCCAGTTTCAGCAGTAGAAAAATACAGCACACAGGATATCTACATCAGGCAGACACACACCGGCAGAAGGGAGCAAGGGAGGAAAGAGGCTGGAAGGACACAGGGCAAAGGATGTGTGTCTTTCGCTTCCTGTCGTCTTGGAGGGAAGTCAGCAACTTTGCATCTGCAGGGGCTTCACGAAGAAAAGCTTTCTGCCGGCTGCTTCCAGGCAAATGGGCATCCCAGAAACACACACTGTGATCTGTGGTGTGTTGCCATATCAATTGTTTTGAAAGGTTATCACAATGTGGTCTAGAAACCAGTATGGGACAATATATCGCCCAGCCCTCACTGACCACCAAGAAATCCAGATAAACCCTCACCCTTTCTCTACCGAAAGGTACTTTACATCTTAGATCATAATCACATTGTTTGACATTGCCTTCAATATTTCATTACTATAGAGTTTACCACATAAATACCAGAACTTCACATACACAACATGTGTTAAAGACTGATTTCCTGCTGAGTTCAGTTCTGTGAAGAAATGAGTGGACATTGAAAGGAACACATCCCGCACTCCATACATATAAATGGGTTCTTCCTTGTGAGAGTCCCTGGATGTTCCTTAAACACTCCATTGTAAATAAAGCACTTTTTGCAATCTTTTCATTTAAACTGCTTCTCCTCTTTGGGTTTATTGATGGTTTGTAGGGTTTCAACTCCTAAAGTTCTTCCTGTTCATGAGTCTGTTGATATAGGACTTCCACTAGGACTGAACCTCTATCTACTTTCCTGATAGTTATAAGGTTTGTGTTTTGTGTGAGTTTGTTCACATAAATCAGGGGTTCCACTCTGACTGCAGCTCCTTCCACAGTCCATACTTTTAAACAGTTTGCCCCCTGTGTGTCTGCCGATGTTTTCTAAGATTTCGATTCTGACTGAAGCTCTTTCCACACTCCATGCATTTAAATGGTTTCTCCCCTGTGTGACTCAGTTGATGTGTTCTAAGGTTTGCATTGAAATTGAAGCTCTTTCCGCACTCCATACATTTAAATGGTTTCTCCTGTGTGAGTCCGTTGATGCATATTGAGGTGTCCACTCTTACTGAAGCTCTTTCCACACTCCATACATTTATATGGTTTCTCCCCTGTGTGAATCCGCTGGTGTAATTTAAGGTCTCCATTCTGACTGAAGCACTTTCCGCATTCCATACATTCAAATGGTTTCTCCCCTGTGTGAGTCCGTTGATGTGTTCTAAGGTTTCCATTATTACTAAAGCTCTTTCCGCACTCCATACATTTAAATGGCTTTTCTCCTGTGTGAGTCCGTTGATGTATATTGAGGTGTCCACTCTGGCTGAAGCTCTTTCCGCACTCCATACATTTATATGGTTTCTCCCCTGTGTGAGTCCGTTGATGTTTTCTAAGGGATCCGTGATCACTAAAGCTTTTTTCGCAATCCATGCATTTAAATGGTTTCTCCCCTGTGTGAGTCCGTTGATGTCTTCTAAGTTTTCCATTATCACTAAAGCTCTTTCCGCATTCCATACATTTATATGGTTTCTCCCCTGTGTGAGTCTGTTGATGTTTTCTAAGGGATCCATTATCACTATATCTCTTTCCACACTCCATACATTTATATGGTTTTTCACCCGTGTGAGTCCGTTGATGTATATTGAGGTGTTCACTCTGACTGAAACTCTTTCCACACTCCATACATTTATATGGTTTCTCTCCTGTGTGAGTCTGTTGATGTATTCGGAGGGTTGCATTGAAACTGAAGCTTTTTCCGCACTCCATACATTTAAATGGTTTCTCCCCTGTGTGAGTCCGTTGATGTAATTTCAGGTCTCCATTCTGACTGAAGCTCTTTCCACACTCCGTACATTTAAATTGTTTCTCTCCTGTTTGTGTCCGTTGATGCATATTGAGGTGTCCACTCTGACTGAAACTTTTCCTACACTCCATAACTTTAAGTGGTTTCTCCCCTGTTGGAGGTCGTTGATGTGAACTATGTGTGCTCATTCAATTATGCATATTGCAGATTTCACACATTTTAATTTCTATTCCTAATGAAACGAAAGGTGCCCCATTCACTGGAGTTCTGACTGTCTTCTCCATCTCCTTCTTCAGAGTGGGAGGAAAGGGAATCCTGTTTGGGTTTAAAGGAAGAGAACTAAGGGAAAGAGAACACATCAAGCTCCATTAGCACCTTCTCCTATTTCAACGTCTCCTACATTGCCTCACATCCTACCCATGTTCCCAATTTTTAGGAGCAGAAGTTGGAATGTCAAATGATAGTAATTCATGAGCAACTTTCAAAATCCTCAATCAATGTTAATAAAGCAGCTTGATTTTTTAAAGGATGATTTGCTGTCTGATCTCGTGCCCGTCTTCTGACGCAGGACTATCCTAAAATGACACTGAAAAGCAGGATATTCAAGGCAAATAGATAAACTGTACTTAGTGGAATGTGTAGTACCTTGAAAATGTTGTATTGATTCACTAATGGCCTGAAGTTGTGTTATTTCTGGGGACATGAATTTGTTCCTGTTCTGTCTTAAATATCATAATCATACGATGTCATGGGGTGTTAGGCGAGCGGTAGTACCTTTGGTGGGGGAAATGTCATGCACCTTATGGGGTAATTTATCCACCATTGGTCCCCACCCTGCACTCAGCTCTCACCTGTGGCTTCCAGAAGCTGTCAGCATGCAAAAGAGGCCATAATCCCAGGAACGGCTTCAACCAGCCGGCTAAACCAGGTGAGGATACCTGTTGGGTCTCAAATTCTTGGTGAGTTGGGGAATTCTGCTGCAGGTGAAGGCAGGCCCTGGTGGATGGAGAGGATGGGAACAACAATGAATTCCACAGTCAAGAAGGCAGATTCTGCCCATTCTGCAGAGGAAAGTGAGGGCAGATGGGGCTCGTCAACCAAGGAAGGGAGCCCATTGAGAAGGAAAACTCTGGACGTAATACTTTGGTGCACTCCCTCACTGCCTCTTGAGTTATCTTCAGGAGAAGAAAATGCTATGGAGGAAAACCTACAGAAATCCAGAGTGGAGTCTCTAAGACGGTTGGATGGTGCCCTGCACACCTCCTTCCAGCCACTCCTGCAGCCAAGCTGGTGCCTAACGTACTCCTCGGCTTTCCTTGGGACCATATATGCCAGGCTGAGAAGGGGGTCTTGTTGTCTAGGCAGCCCTGAACCCCCAAACACACTGCCCAGGCAGTGCTGCTAACACAGCAGTTTCAGGCAGAGAGATGAGCTCAGACCTGTGTATCAAAATCTCTCCAATGTGGAATATGTAAAAAAGAGGTGCTGTTTATATCATACATCAATTAAAAAGTATTCAGAATATTTGTCTTTTGAAGAAAAGACCACCAAGTATCCGATGGCCCCTTCAAAGCTAATAAAAGTCTTGTGCCTGGAGCTTTGGGGTTGCAGGACCAGGAAAGCTTCTGCCACCATTATCCTTCCAATTGGGATTCAGGCCTCATCATGGGACTGAAATTGCCCTGGTTGCGCTGTTTCCTGGTTCTGCTGGATCTCTCAGCGGCTTTGGAGACCTTTGACCATGGTATCCTTCTGGACTCTCTAAGGGAGCTGGGGGCCCTGCTCTGCAGTGGTTCCCCTCCTTCCTCCTAGGCCATGTCCAGAATGTGGTGTTGGGGGATGAAGGTTCAGACCCCTGGCTGCTCCCTTGTAGGAGCAACAGGGTTGCCATAAACGATAATCCCACCCACAAACTCTCATTCACACAAAGTCTGTAAATTTGGGGGGGGGTCACACACCTCACCTGTGCTAATACTGGCAGTCTTTGGCCTGTATAGGCATACCCTGTGTGTAGAGCCTCCAGCCACAGGGACTGTCTATCATGAAAATGGGTCCTTTGACTGGGCAGATTCATGCAATGGCTATCATTGGATGCTGATGGGTTATATCACAGCTTGTCAGTCACTCTGACACTGCCTTCAAAGAATAAGAGGAACAGAAATGCTTTTGAGGTGCAACTTATATCAATCCTGAGAGCCATTCCATTGACTCTGCATCCCTGTTTCTGATGACAGGTGTACATTATCCTCAGCCTCAATGAACCAGGCAGTGGAAAAGACACTTAAAGATGGAAGCCTGAGAGAGAAGAAAAGGTTTCTGGCTGCTTCCTGGGTGGGATTGAGGAAAGAAAGAGCCACTTCCAAGAAGCCCCCCCCCCTGCCCACTTTCTCTCGGGATTTTCCTGTCCTCTCCAGGGAGACCAATGGTTGGACTTGGCAAAACCGCTGTATCTACCATTAATTTGATTTTGATTTTGAATTGATATTAGAACAAATTGATTTTAGAATGCCTTTTAATTAACTGATTGTGATTTTTAGCTAAACTGTGTTACTTTTATTGTTTTTAGCTACTCTGAGCCCAGCTTCGGCTGGGGAGGACGGGATATAAATTATTATTATTATTATGGACAGGTCAGGGGCTTATGGGGTGGGAATTGGGTGGAGCTTGCAGGAAGGAAGGTGTGTCTTGTTAACGGAGAAATCTGAGGGCTCCCTTGGACAAAAAACAAGGACACCAGCCAGGAATACCAGAGCAAAACAGCAGCCAGTAGGCTTGGTCTTTATTGAAGACTGTCGTGACAGGACTCCCACCTGCCACCAGGTGAAACAAGATGGAAGCCCCGAACAAAAGAGAACCCAATCTTTTATTAGCTGCTAATGCCAATGTTACACCCCCCCCCAAACTACATCATGCTTACATCATGAAAGGGGAGGTCTGGTGGCAGTAATCTGAGCATCCTGGCCCCTGCCCCATAGTTCTCCTTGCCCTCCACCAAACACCCATCAAGTGTAACAAAAGAGATATTTACATTTCCCTGCTAGAAGCAGAAGTGCGAGAATGGGGGGGGATGGGGGGAGTGCAAAAAAAATTACCACCATGCGGCCTGACTTACAGCCCCCCCAACAAGAAAGGAAATGGCAGAAATGTGGCCTGTTGTTTAAAGCGGCGTCAGCAGAATTAAAAGCTGCCGTGTGGTCTACGTCTGGGGTCACACACCACCATTCATGGCCAGTGGAGCCCACGGCCATGCTCCCCCACGCCTGCAAAAACGAAACAGCTGAAATGTGGCCTACAGCTGGAGGGTGGCGAATGGCGGTCTCGAGGGATCCATCCCCCCCCCCCCGCCGCTACAAAAACAAGAAGGCCACCCTCCGCGGTCTAGCTGGGTGCCTGCCCAGAAAGAAAATTGCACCCTAGCTTGGCGGAGGGGCCATGCCCCTTCCAATCAGGCCAGATGTTACCTTAATCCGGCTGCCAGTACACGCTCTTGATGACCCTGATCCCTGAAGGAAGAAAACCAAAAGAGGCTTGGACAAAGGGGTCGGCCTCTTTTCTTTGGCCTTTGATCCGCCCCCCAGCCAGCCAGCCATTGTCCTCCCTGACCTGTTTCCAAGGCAAGTTAATCCCACCCTTTTGTCTTCATCTGGGTTTGTTCTTTCTGGAATGGCTACCTGTCCGGCACTCAGGTATCAGGAGGCCAGGGATTATCACTCAGGCAGAGGGGCTGCTGAGGAGCTGAGCTCACATGTCTATATGAATTTCTGAAGTTCTCCCTGTGAGCCAGTACATAGAGACATTTATCAGTGAATTCCTACATTTGGTATTGTGCAGCAAAGGCCCTTTGAATAGATAGGAAGAAACTGTGATCAAGTGCTTTGTGGGGACAAATCACAAAAGTGATGGTGCAGATTTGGGTAGTGGGCTGCATGTGCATGATATCTGCTGAAGGTGCAACCCCCCCCCAACTTATACATAAATTCCTGCAACAGTCTGGACAGGGCAGGGGCTTATGGGGGGGGGAGTAGGATAGAGGTTGCAGGAAGCAGGGGGTGGGGGGACACAACCCCCCACTTTCCAGGGATCCCTCTCTGGTAGCCTTGAAGGGGTGGAGATTCCTGGGTGGGAGGGAGAAGCCAAGGTGGTCTCTCCAGAGAATCCCCGTGAGCGCCAAGATGGAGACGTGTCCCCAAAGACTGGCCTACCTAGCACTCCCCCCCTCGCTGCCCCAGGGATGCTCCCCCTCCCCACTTCCTCGACTCCCTCCCTCTGTCCCAGAGTCTCCCCTGAACCCAAAGTCCCCCCTTGGTGTGGCTCACCCGTCGCCCCCCCCATCTCTCCATCCGGAGGGCCCCCCCCCAAGACGAGCAGGGGAGGATAGGGGGGTCTCTATCCAAGCGTCCCTCACGCCCGTTAACCCTTTCATGGCCCACCTCTTTCCGCGCGGAACCCACAGCGCCCCAGGGATGCCTGCGCGGGGAAATGGGGCGAGGGGGCTTCGTTGGGATCCCCTGGGTGGGCTTCCTAAGGGCCCAAGGAAAACCCCCTTCGCAGCACGCGTGCAGGGATCCAGATGCACGATAGGCGCTTTGGGGAGCTGGAGGGGGTCTCTGGATCCTTCTCTCGCCTCCCCCCGCGACCCCTTTACCTCTTTGTCCTCGCTCCAGATTCTCCTTTCCTTTCCTGCAACATCCACGTGGGTGGGGGGGATTTACCTGCCGCCCCTCCTCCCCTTTCCGAAAGCGCGCGCCCCTAGAGTTGCGGGGCAGAGCGG
Organism: Podarcis muralis; assembly: GCF_004329235.1. Classification (NCBI taxonomy): domain Eukaryota; kingdom Metazoa; phylum Chordata; class Lepidosauria; order Squamata; family Lacertidae; genus Podarcis; species Podarcis muralis. The sequence continues at coordinate 72,368,457 of NC_041321.1, read as the reverse complement.
CAATCCGACGCAGAAGCTCCACTTGCGGGAGAAGCAGGCAGTTTGGGAGGGGTCTCTTTCCCCCTCCCCACTCCCGGAACAGAAGTCGGATGGCGAGGAAGAGGAGGTGCAACGTAGGGGGCGGGATTTGGGGTTGTGGGGGCGGGGTGAGAGAAGGATGTGCCGGGAGGGGAGGGGAGGATTTGGGGGGGGGAGAGGAAGGTTTTCCCCCTCACTTCTTCTTCTGGGGATCAAGAGAGCGGGGGAGGGGCTGATCCCGGCAATCCACTCGCAAAGTGGGGTCTCGCACCCCAAAATGTTTACATTGCAAAATCCTTCCCTCCCCCACCCCACGCGATTAGATCCGTCCGTGTTTTAGGTACTGGTGTACATTGAGCAGCGGCTTGGACTCCTGTGTTACGGGGGGAAAAGGGGCTTTGGCTTTTGCACACACAGCCCCGACACCCAGGTAAAATTCATGCAAGGAGTGAAGCAGCCCAGAACTAAAGCGCGCTGGAATTTGTACATCCTCAGATAGGTTTTTTCACCTCCTGATGTAGCGATGATGCTCCACGAACTGCATGCTGGGATAAGATGGAAACTTTGAAAAGTCCTTGTCACCCCATCCTCAGGGTACAATTCCTCTTTGGACCTGTTGCCCAATAAACTTTGATCTACAGCTATTTGCTCCGGGTGGTGGCCGGACTCCTTCCTTTATTCTGCAGGGACCCACGGGCTCTGCCTGATGAGCTGGGGGGCTGAGCAGCCTCGCACCTGGGTCTCCCCCCCATAAGACCAAATTAGCCTTTTATTGAACAGACCTAGGAGTAGACTTAGGGGGCATACGAGACCCGGGATCCGAGCCTTCTTCCCTTGGGGGTTCCCCAGCTGGTGCCTCCCCCCCTTTTCACCCAGCCAGTCCATGACAGCAACAGCAGCAACATCAGTAAAATAAGTATGATAATAATATGCACACTGGTCCTCTGGCTGGAAGATTAAAAACTTCTGGGACTATGGAAAAGTACTATCTTCCCCAAATCCCAGAATAAGCAGTAGATCTGGGGTTGCCCCATGGGGTTCATGAGTGAAGATGGGACCCATCAGGAGACTTCCCTGGTACCTGCAGCCCCTCCTTCCCTCTCTTGCAAGAAGGCTTGGGGGGAAATCTCCCATTAAATTACAGTATTTTAAGTTTTCTTCTGAATGTGTAGGAGACAGGGAGAGGTTCTAGTGAAGAAGCAGTGTTTGGAGATCACACGTGGTGGGGGTGAGAGAGTTTGGTGCAAAAACCAGTCACACACATATGCACCAATTTTTCATGCTTGAGTACAGCAGTTTCAGCAGTAAACAAATACAGCACACAGGATATCTAAGTCAGGCACACAAACTGGCAGAAGGGAGCAAGGGAGGAAAGAGGCTGGAACAACGAAGAGCAATGGAGGTGTGTCCTTCGCTTCCTGTCGCCTGGGAGGGAAGTCAGCAACTCAGCATATTCAGGGCTTCACGAAGCAAAGCTTTCTGCCAGCAGCTTCCAGGCAAATGAGCATCCTGGAAACACACACTGTGATTTTTGGTGTGTTGCCATATCAATTGTTTTTGAAAGGTTATCACAATGTGGTCTAGAAACCAGTTTGGACAATATATCGCCCAGCCACAATCCGCACTGACCACGAGCAATCCAGATAAACCCTCACCCCTTCTCTATCAAAAGGTACTTTACATCTTAGATCATAATCACATTGTTTGACATCGCCTTCAATATTTTATTACGATAGAGTTTTACACATAAAAAACCAGAACTTCACATACACAACATGTGTTAAATACTGATTTCCTCCTGAGTTCATCTCTGTGAAGAAAAGGGTGGACTCTGAGAGGAAGACCTCTAACACTCCATACATCTAAATGGGTTCTTCCATGTGAGAGTCCCTGGATGTTCCTTAAACACTCTATTGTAAATAAAGCACTTTTTGCAATCTTTTTATTTAAACTGCTCCTTCTCTTTGAGTTTGTTGATGGTTTGTAGGGTTTCAACTCCAAAGGTTCTTCCTGTCCGTGAATCTGTTGATTTAGAATTTCCACCAAGACTGAACCTCTATCTACTTTCCTGATATTTATAAGGTTTGTGATTTGTGTGAGTTTGTTGACATAAATCAAGGGTTCCACTCTGACTGGAGCTCCTTCCACAGTCCATACATTTAAACAGTTTCTCCCCTGTGTGTCTGCTGATGTTTTCTAAGATTTCCATTCCGACTGAAGCTCTTTTCGCACTCCATACATTTAAATGGTTTCTCTCCTGTGTGAATCCGCTGGTGTAATTTAAGGACTCCATTCTGACTGAAGCAGTTTCCGCACTCCAGGCACTTAAATGGTTTCTCCCCTGTGTGATTCTGTTGATGTATATTGAGCTGTGCACTCTGACTGAAGCACTTTCCACACTCCATGCATTTAAATGGTTTCTCCCCGGTGTGAGTCCGTTGATGTTTTCTAAGGTCTCCATTCTGACTGAAGCACTTTCCGCACTCCAGGCATTTAAATGGTTTCTCCCCTGTGTGAGTCCGTTGATGAATTCTAAGGGTTGCATTCAAACTAAAGCTCTTTCCGCACTCCATGCATTTAAATGGTTTCTCCCCTGTGTGAGTCCGTTGATGTTTTTTAAGGGTTCCATTATCACTAAAGCTCATTCCGCACTCCATACATTTATATGGTTTCTCCCCTGTGTGAGTCCGTTGATGTTTTCTAAGGTCTCCATTCTGACTGAAGCACTTTCCGCACTCCATGCATTTAAATGGTTTCTCCCCCGTGTGAGTCCGTTGATGTTTTCTAAGGTCTCCATTCTGACTGAAGCACTTTCCGCACTCCAGGCATTTAAATGGTTTCTCCCCCGTGTGAGTCCGTTGATGAATTCTAAGGGTTGCATTCAAACTAAAGCTCTTTCCGCACTCCATGCATTTAAATGGTTTCTCCCCTGTGTGAGTCCACTGTTGTTTTCTAAGTTTTCCATTATCATTAAAGCTCTTTCCACATTCCATACATTTATATGATTTCTCCCGTGTGTAAATTTGCTGGCGTAATTTAAGGACTGCACTCTGACTGAAGCACTTTCCGCACTCCATGCATTTATGTGGTTTCTCCCCTGTGTGAGTCCGTTGATGTGTTCTAAGGTTTCCATTCTTACTGAAGATCTTTCCGCACTCCATACATTTAAATGGTTTCTCCCCTGTGTGAGTCCGTTGATGTGTTTTAAGTTTTCCATTCTCACTAAAGCTCTTTCCGCACTCTAGGCATTTAAATGGTTTCTCCCCTGTGTGAGTCTGTTGATGTATATTGAGGTGTCCACTCTGACTGAAGCTCTTTCCACACTCCATACATTTATATGGTTTCTCCCCTGTGTGAATCCGTTGATGTGTTCTAAGGTTTCCACTGGTACTGAAGCTCTTTCTGCACTCCATACCTTTAAATGGTTTCTCCCCTGTTGGAGGTCGTTGATGTGAACTATGTTTCCTCATTCAATGAAGCATATTCTGCATTTCACACATTTTAATTTCTATTCCTAATGATATGAAAGGTGCCCCATTCACTGGAGTTTTGACTGTCTTCTCCCTCTCCTTCTTCAGAGTGGGATGAAAGGGAATCCTGTTTGGGTTTCAAGGAAGAGAACTAAGGGAAAGAGAATGCATCAATCTCCATTAGCACCTTCTCCTATTTCAACGTCTATTACATTCCCCCACCTCCTACCCATGTTCCCAATTTTTAGGAAATGAAGTTGCAATGTCATCAAATGATAGTAATTCATTAGCAACTTTCATAATCCTCAATCAATGTTAATAAAGCAGCATGATTTTTAAAAGAATGTGCTGTCTGATCTCGTGCCCGTCTTCTGATACAGAACTATCCTAAAATGACACTTTAAAGGTGATATTCAAGGCAAATAGATAAACTGTACTTAGTGGAATATGTAGTACCTTTAATAAGTAGTATTAATTTATTTATGGCCTGAAGATGTGTTATTTTTAGACACGAATTTATTCTGGTTCTGTCTCAAATATAATAATTATACGATGTCTTGGGGTGTTAGGAGAGCATTAGTTCCTTTGGTGGGGGTCATGTCAAGCTCCTTATGGGGTAATCTATCCATCAATGGTCCCCAACCTGCACTCAGTTCTCACCTGTGGCTTCCAGAAGCTGTCAGGATGGAACAGGGGCCACAATCCCAGGAACGGCTTCAATCGGCCGGCTAAATCAGGTGAGGATAGCTGATGGGTTTCAAATCATTGATGGGTTGGGGAATTCTGCTGCAGGTGAAGGCAGGCCCTGGTGGATGGAGAGGAGGAGAACAACAGTGAATCCCACAGTCAAGAAGGCAGATTCTGCCCATGCTGCAGAGGAAAGTGAAGGGCAGATGGAGCTCGTCAACCTGGGAAGCGAGGTCCTCAAGAAGGAAAACTGTGGTCCTAAACCTTCGCTGCCTGGTTTTCTTCAGGAAAAGAAAAGTCTCTAAGAGGGTTGGATGGTGTCCTGCACACCTCCTTCCAGCCACTCCTGCAGCCAAGCTGGTGCCTAACGTACTGCTCTGCTTTCCTTGGGACCATATAAGCCAGGCTGAGAAGGGGCTCTTGTTGTCTAGGCAGCCCTGAACCCCCAAACACACTGTCCACACTTGCTGTACTGCTAACACAGCAGTTTCGGGGGCAGCGATGAACTCAGACCTGTGTATCAAAATCTCTCCAATGTGGAATATGTAAAACAGAAGTGCTGTTTATATCATACATCAATTAAAAAGTATTCAGAATATTTGTCTTTTGAAGAAAAGACCACCAAGTATCCGATGGCCCCTTCAAAGCTAATGAAAGTCTTGTGCTTGGAGCTTTTGGGGGTGCAGGACCAGAAAAGCTTCTGCCACCATTATCCTTCCAATTGGGATTCAGGCCTCATCATCCGACAGAAACTACCCAGGTTGCGCTGGTTGATGATCTCCAATAGGCTAGAGTCCAAGGGGAAAGCTCTTTCCTGGTTCTGCTGGATGCTTTGGAGACCCTTGACCATGGTATCCTTCTGAACCCTCTAGGGGAGCTGGGGGCACAGCTGTGCAGTGGTTCCCCTCCTTCCTCCTGGGCCATGTCCAGAAAGTGGTGTTGGGGATGAGTGTTCAGGTCCCTGGGTGCTCACTTGTGGGGTGCCTCAGGGCTCTGTCCTCTCCCCATGCTTTTTAATATCTATATGAAGCCGCTGGGCGAGTTTTGGCTGGTGTTCACACGCATGTGGATGATACCCAGCTCTTCTCTTTTAAATTGGAACCAGTGAAGATGAACCAGTGAATGCCCTGTGTTGGTGCCTGTAGGTGGTTTGAGGATAGATGGTGGATAACAGATTGAGGTTGAATCCTGACAAGACGGAAGCACTGTCCCTGTGGGACAGGTGGCAGGCAGACCCTACCAGCCTGCACACTGTCTCACTAAAGTGGTGCATGCTCTGGTTATCTCCTGCTTGGACCACTGCCATGTGCTCTACATGGTGCTACCTTTGAAGGTGACCCCAAAACTGCAACTAATCCAGAATGCGGCAGCTGGACTAGTAACTGGGAGCAGCCGCCAAGACCACATTTCATTGGTCCTAAAGGATCTTCCCTGGCTTCCAGTGTGTTTCCAAGCACAATTCACACTGTTGGTGCTGACCTTTAAGTGTCATGGCTGCATTTTTCAGAACAAGAAAAGTGTTGATCTAATGTATAGAGATCATTCTTGGTCTGTTGGTTCAAGAAGGTTCTGGTGGTTTTACTCTGTGTGATTCAAAGTGGTGTTTTCTCTAGCTGGAACATTTTAGCTGACAAGGGAGTTTCCTTTCTGCTGAGAGCAGGTGGTGGGATCAGTTGTAATGAGGTTATGCTGAACCTTCCTTGTTTCTGGGAACCAGAAGAAGCTGGTTTAAACTGGGGTGAGCCAGGCTTGGTATCCAGTCCCAAGGCTACTCTGACATGGAATTTTTTATAAATCGCAGTATTGAAAGGCGCCTGGTCCCACTTCCTAATCTGCAATTCTCTACTCTGCTTGTGTGTTTCTTACATGAGTGCTGTTTTGATATACCAAGTTAGGGTTTTACTGTAAGTTAAGTTTTTGCCTTCAGTACTAAATTTCTCTGCTGAATGAATTTTTTGCTGCCTCTGAGTGTTTTTTCCTACTCTGCTAACTATATATCGGTCTTGGAGATTGTTATGGAGGAACAAGATCTGTGACCTAAAGCCCTAAACCGTCTCGGCCCAGTAGACCTGAAGGAGCGTCTCCACCCCCATCCTTCACTCTGAACACTGAGGTCCTCCTCTGAGGGTCTTCTGCTGGTTCCCTCCCTGCAAGAAGTGAGGGTACAGGGAACCAGGCAGAGGGCCTTCTGGGTGGTGGCACCCACCCTGTGGAACGCCCTCCCTTCAGAGGTCAAGGAAATGGGCAACTATCTGACATTTAGAAGATAGCAGAAGGTAGACCTGTATCTGGAGGTTTTTAATGTTTGATGTTTTACTGTCTTTTATGTGTACTGGAAGCTGCCCAGAGTGGCTGGGGAAGCCCAACCAGATGGACTACATATACATATGCAGATGGACTACATTGTATAAATACTACAATCATTCTTATCATCTTGTGATTTTTTGCAGTTATTTTGGAATTCGTACTGCGAAATCAGATCACAAAATGTTATGGGTGCAGAAAATCACAGGGGTGTTGTAAACGATAATCCCACCCACAAACTCTCATTCGCATACAGTCTGTAAATTTGGGAAGGTCACACACCTCACCTGTGCTAATACTTGCAGTCTTTGGCCTGCATAGGCACACCTTGTATGTAGAGCCTCCAGTCACAGGCACTGTCTATCATGAAAATGGGTCCTTTGACTGGGAAGATTCATGCAGTTGCTGTCATCGGATTCTGATGGGTTGTATCTCAGCTTGTCAGTCACTCTGACACTGCCTACAAAGAATAAGAGGAACAAAAATGCTTTTGACGTCTATATCAATCCTGAGAGCCATTCCATGGACTCTGCACCTGCTCCTGACAACAGGTGTACATCTTCTTCATCCTCAGTGAACCATGCAGAGAAGAGATACTTAAAGATGGAAGCCTGAGAGAGAGGAAAAGGTTTCTGGCTGCTTCCTGGGTGGGATTGTGGAAACAAAGAGCCACTTCCGAGGGAGAAGCCAAGGCGACCCCTCGGGAGACTCCTTGTGGGTGCCCGATGGAGAAGTCTCCCTACAGACTGGTCTCCTCCCCCCCCCCCCGCCGGTGCTTCGCTTCCTTGCCCCAGGGATGCTCCCCTCCGTCCTCCCTGCGGCTCCCACACCCTTGGCCCCCTCCCTTTCTCCCGGAGTCTCCCCTGCACCCAGAGGCCCCCTTGCCATGCGCGACCCATCTCTCCATCCAGAGGGGCCCCCAAGACGAGTTGGGGAGGGACAGGGGGTCTCTATCTAGGCATTTCTCGCGCCCGTTAACCCTTTCATGGTCTGCCTCTCTCCGTGCGGAGAGCACAGGGCCCCAGGGATGCCTGCACGGGGGAAACGGGGCCAGGGAGTCCTCGTGGGACCCCGTGGGTGGGCCCCATGTCCACCCCTGCCAAGGAGCCCCCTTCACAGTACATAGGGATCCAGGCCCTGCCAGGAGAGCTGGAGGGGTTCTCTGGATCCTTTTCTCCCCTCTACCCCCCCCCGCGACCCCTTTACCTCTTTGTCCTCGCTCCCGATTCTCATTTCCTTTCCTGCAACATCAATGTTCTTTTGGGGGGTCCCCTGCCCCCTTTCCATTAATTGGCCCTCTATTTCTCCAGTTCATAACTGTTGCCCCAAAAGGAAAGGGAGCAGGCAGGTGTGGGAGACGCCCTAGACCTGATGTAGGTAACTGTGCCCCAAAAGGACCAGGTGCACAACCTGGGGGTCATTTTGGACTCACAACTGTCCATGGAGGCGCAGGTCAATTCTGTGTCCAGGGCAGCTGTCTGCCAGCTCCTTCTGGTATGCAGGATGAGACTCTCCATGCCCGCAGACTGTCTCCCCAGAATGGTGCATGCTCTGGTGATCTCCCGCTTGGACGACTGCCATGTGCTACATGGGGCTATCTTTGAAGGTGACTCCTAAACTGCAACTAATCCAGAATGTGGCAGCTAGACAACAGAATGGGAGCAGCCGCTGAGACAACAGAACACCAGTCCTAAAGGATAGTCACTGACTCCCAGTACATTTCTGAGCACATTTCACATTGTTGGTGCTGACCTTTAAATTGCCGTGGATGCATTTTTCAGGCATAGATTCCTGTTATGCCTTCAGGAACAAATTTATTTGCTGAAGGAATTTTTTGCTGTCTGAGCGTTTTTCCCTACTCTGCTAATTGTATGTTGGACTTGCTCTGGAGATCATTGTGGAGGAGGAAGATCTGCAACCTAAAGCCCTAAACAGCCTCAGGTATGCAGACATGAAGGAACGTCTCCACCCCCATCGCTCAGTCCGTACACTGATGTCCTCCTTCGAGGGTCTTCTGCTGGTTCACCCCCCCCACCGCCCGTGAGAAGCGAAGTTACAGGGAAGCAGGCAGATGGCAAGGAAATGGGCAACTATCTGACATTTAGAAGACAGCTGAAGGCAGCCCTGTATAGGGAGGTTTTGAATATCTGATGTTTTACTGTCTTTTATATGTACTGTAATTTGCCCAGAGTGGCTGGGGAAACCCAGCCAGGTGGGCAGGGAAAAAACATTATTATTATTATTATTATTATTATTATTATTATTATTATTATTATTTTCTTGTGGTTATTTGCAGTTATTTTGGAATTCGTTCTGCAATATGAGCTCACGAAATGTTATGAGGGGAGAAAATCACAGGGATGCCATAATCTGTAATCCCACCCACAACTTCTCATTCACACACAGTCTATAAATTTGAGAAGGTCACACACCTCACCTGTGCTAATACTGGCAGTCTTTGGCCTGTATAGGCACACCTTGTATGTAGAACCTCCAGCGACAGGCACTGTCTACCATGAAAATGGATCCTTTGACTGGGGAGGTTCATGCAATTGCTATCATCAGATGCTGAAGGATTGTATCTCAGCCAGAGTCAGTCACTCTGAAACTGCCTACCAAAAATAAGAGGAACAGAAATGCTTTTGAGGTGCAACTTCTATATCAATCCTGCGAGCCATTCCATGGACTCTGCACCCCTGTTTCTGATGACAGGTGTACATTATCCTCAGCCTCAATGAACCAGGCAGTGGAAAAGACACTTAAAGATGGAAGCCTGAGAGAGAGGAAAAGGTTTCTGGCTGCTTCCTGGGTGGGACCGAGGAAACCAAGAGCCGCTTCTAAGAAGGCCTCTCCCCTCCTCTCTTCCTCTTGGAATTTCCTCTCCTCTCCAGGGGACCAGTGGTTGGACTTTGCAGAATCACTGTGTCTGGACAGGGCAGGGGCTTATGGGGCGGGAAGAGGATGGAGCTTGCAGGAAGGAAGGGGTGGATTTGATAGGGGTGGTGGGGACAGGACCCCCACTTTCCAGGGATCCCTCTCTGGTTGCCTTGAAGGGGGGGTCGATTCTTGGGTGGGAGGGAGAAGCCGAGCCAGCCCCTTCGGAGATTCCCCGTGGGCGCACGATGCAGATGTCTCCCTACAGACTGGTCTTCCTCCCCCCCCCCCGCCAGTGCTTCGCTTCCTAGCCCCAGGGATGCTCCCCTCCCTCCTCCCCCCGGCTCCCCCCCACCCTTGGCCCCCTCCCTCTCTCCCAGAGTCTCCCCTGCACCCAGAGGCCCCCTTGGCGCGGCTCACCCCTCGCCAAGCGCGACCCATCTCTCCATCCGGAGGGGACCCCCAAGACGAGATGGGGAGGGACGGGGGGTCTCTATCTAGGCGTCTTTCGTGCCCGTTAACCCTTTCATGGTCTGCCTCTCTCCGCGCGGAGCGCACAGGGCCCCGGGGATGCCTGCGCGGGGGAAACGGGGCCGGGGAGTCCTCGTGGGACCCCGTGGGTGGGCGCCCCATGTCCACCCCTGCCAAGGAAAGCCCCCTTCGCAGCACACGTTCAGGGATCCAGGCCCTGCCGGGGGGGCCACGGAAGGCGCTTTGGGGAGCTGGCGAGGAGTCCCTCTATAGGTCCTTCTCTCCCCTCTCCCCCCCCCCGCCGCGACCCCTTTACCTCTTTGTCCTCGATCCCGATTCTCATTTCCTTTCCTGCAACATCGATGTTGTTTTTTTTTGGGGGGGGTCCCCTGCCGCCCCTCCTCCCCTTTCCGAAAGGGCGCGCCCCTAGAGCTATGGCGCTGAGCGGCAATCCGGCGTAGAAGCTCCACTTCCGGGAGAAGCAGCAATTTGGGAGGAGGCTCACCCCCCCCCCTTATTCCCGGAACAGAAGCCGGATTGGAGGAGGAGGAGGATCCTGATATTTCCAAAGGAGAAGCCCAGGAGAGCCTTGCAGCTGGGGGGATCTGTAAATACTATTATGGTTCTTATTGGAAGAGGGTAGTTAAAAGGTGTGAGAAACTGGGGTTGTTGACAGGGGTGGGTGACGGGTCCACGTTTCTGAACGCCAAAGACTCCTACTTTGTGACAAATCTGTGATGCATCAAAGATGCTGTGGAAAAATGTATTGTGGGAAATGGGGAGAGGTCTTAAAAATCCATGCAACCATCTTCTCAGGGTTCCTACTCTTGGTGTGTTTGGACCTTGTTGCAACAAAGAAAGATCAGGTCTGCTGACCACTGTTTTGCATCTTTAACTTGGCTGGAGACTCCTTCTTTTGCTGACCAGAGGGACCCCCAGGGAGTGGCACCTTGAGGAGCTGGGCAGTGGAGTAAATCCGCACCCCAGGATTTTTTCCTTCTCAACTCTTTCCCACCTGAGCCTCACCCCTAAAAGCCTGACACCCGCAATGTGACAGGATTGTGACTCCTGCCCTCAGCAAACAAAATAGCTCCCCTCCCCCCACTGGAGCAAAGCAACCCTGGGATGCTGAGGTCCCCCAATCCTTGAAGTGAAAAGGGGAGGGGCTTGGGAAACCTTCAGGGAGCAGGCGGGGAGGGGGCTTCCCAGGCTCCAGAAGTTCATTCTCAGTTATTCCTCCCCACCCTCTCCTCCTGCCTCTCCTGCTTTCCTACAGCTTCTTCACTTGTGGGGAAGCTGTGGCCCTTGCACAGGGGCCCCTTGGGCCTTATCCTGCAGGGCTTACCTGGCATTCCTCCAGATGCAGGTGAGCCCTCCTTTCTCCTTCAAGGTGAACAGGGTTTCCCAAATTTGGGTCTCCAGCTGTTTTCGGACTACAGCTGCCATCACCCCTAGCTAGCAAGACCAGTGGTCGGGGATGATGGTGGAAAAGATCGTAAAACAGCTCCTTCTCCTTACGGGATGCACGAGGAGCCCGTCTAGGAAACAGTCGGTCTCCCAAAAGTCAGAGAAACTAACAGAGACCAACCAAAGTAACGCTGGATCAAAGCGGCTGCTATGCCTGATCTTTTATTAAGGTAAGAAAGGTAAAGGACCCCTGGACGGTTAACTCCAGTCAAAGATGTCTATGGGGTTGCAGTTCTCATCTCGCTTTCAGGCTGAGGGAGCTGGCGTTTGTCCACAGACAGCTACCTGGTCATGTGGCCTGCAAGACTAAACCGCTTCTGGTGCATGACAGAAACCAGAGCGCACAGAAACACTGTTTACCTTCCCGCCACCTATTTATCTACTTGCACTGGTGTGCTTTCAGACTGCTAGGTTGGCAGGAGCCGGAGCAGAGCAACGGGAGCTCACCCCGTCGCGGGGATTCAAACTGCCAACCTTCCGATCAGCAAGACCATGAGGCTCTGTGGTTGAGACCACAGCGCCACCCCCCCCCTGATCTTTTATTAATAGACCTTCTGCAGCAGGGTCTGAAGCCACTCACGCAGGAGGAAGGTGGGAACTCTGAACAAAAGAAAGACCATACTTTTATAAATTTCCACCCCACCGTTTCCCGCCTTTGTAGATCTGTCATGGAGGACGTCAGGAAGGAGGTGCCGCAGGGTGAGGTTACAGGTGAGGATCCCTTGTGAAGTGGATGGTGATAGTGACATTATTCATGTGTTTGCAAAGTACCTGGTGCTGGGGTCTGGGCTGCACCCATTCTGTTAATGGCTGTCCCTTTTGTGATGCTGCAGGAATGGGCAGAGGAAACAGCATTGGAAGCAACAAGCAGTGCATGTATGGGCGTTCACAGTTCCCACTGTTGTGCTAAGATGTGTGGAATGTGATCCATCAGAAGCAGTACAAGTCAATCTGAGACAGACTGAATTGTATAATAGTGAGAAGCTCACACGAGCCTGCAACCAGCTATCTGCTGTGCATGTAAAAAGGGGAATGCGCTCTGCTTCATAAAGGAAATTGCTGCCGCAAGTTTGGAAGGATATTAACAAACAATATATCCTCTCCTGCCACCCTGAACATTCCCACAAGATGCTCCCATCTTTGTGTCAGATTGGAACTCTTACGGGGAGAAGTCAGTCTTTATTTGTGAATGGCTGTTACTTTGTTTGAAGAATGGTTTATTCAATAAAAGTGTCTTAGTCATGAATGGGTGTTTTTTTATATACTGTAGACCCAGTAGACGGCAGTGTGGAGTTGTCTATACTGGGTCTGTCATGACAGCAACAGTTACACTTTGTTCCATGTATTTTGTACAAAGTTTTACAAAGTCTGTTTCAGTAGCACATTCAAAGCATTACACAGTACGTTTGTGGTATCAACATGACCACGTTAGAGGCAAGGCTTTACACTTTTGGGACTATAATGTATACATTTTCTTAATAACAATCACAGAAACATAACAGAGAAGCCGCCTCCTTTTCCATAGACAGTACATCAATGGGAATTCTAGTCAGGCTTTCGAGGTGGCTCTGGCAAGTGAGCCCAGCTGCATGTGACAAGGGTGGGGAGGAATTCCTTCCTGTCAATCAGCTTTGAGTATAGGGGTGAGTCACCCTATTCCTCTGGCAGGAGTGATAGTGGGGCTTCCTTGCCCGCTTCCATTCAGCTCTGCCATCCCCAAATGGCAAGCCTCCTTCAGCCCTTGTGGGAGGGGACAGGCTGGAAGCTGAAGGGCTTCCCTTGGAGTAGACTTTGCTTCGCTGTCTGTTGACCTCAATCTCTGTATTTTTAATGTTCTGTTGGGTACCTGCAGCTCCTCATTCTCCCTCTTGCAATAAGGCTTGGGGGACTATCTTTACCTTCCCACCTGAGCGGTACCTATTTATCTACTTGCACTTTGACATGCTTTCGAACTGCTAGGTTAGCAGGAGCAAGGACCGAGTAATGGGAGATCACCCTGTCACGGGGATTCAAACCACGGACCTATGGTTTAACCCACAGCGCCACCCGCGTCCCTGTCAAAAGGTACTTTATATCTAAAATTATTCTCACTATTGTGAGACATTACCTTCATTTAAAGAAATACAGCACACAGGTACACGTACCAGCAGAAGGGAGCAAGGGAGGCAAGAGGCTGGAACGACACAGGGCAATGTGTTTTGTCAGGGAATGGTCTGAAGCCGAATATTGGGGAATCCATTCTCAAGGAGATCAGCTTTCCTCAGAAGAAGAGATGGAGGGGGAGAAACGGCCCCCCTCATTTCCAGTGGTCTCAGAAGCAGGGAGAGACACAGACACAGAGCAGATTAGACAGGAGTTAACCAGTTTGAGATAATGGCAACACTCAGCTGGGCCCTGAAGCCGGAAGCCGGATCTCCTCTGAGTTCATTGCTGTGAAGTAGAGGGGACTCTGAGAGGAACATGTCCCGCACTCCATACATCTAAATGGGTTCTCCCATCTGAGACTCCCTTGATGTTTCTTAAACACTCCATTATAACTAAAGCACTTTCTGTAATCCTTCCATTTAAACTGCTTCTCCGCTTTGAGTTTGTTGATGGTTTGTCGGGTTTCAACTCTTAAAGTTCTTCCTGTCCATGAGTCTGTTGATCATAGAATCATAGACTCACAGAGCTGGAATAGACCACAAGGGCCATCGAGTCCAACCCCCTGCCAAGAAGGAAAATGTAGGACCTCCCCTAGGACTGAACCTTTATTTCCTTTCCTGAAATTTATATGGTTTGTCTCTTGGGTGCGTTTGTTGGCGTAAATTAAAGGGTTCCACTCTGACTGAAGCTCCTTCCACACGCCATAGATTTAAATGGTTTCTCCCATGTGTGTCTGCTGATGTTTTCTAAGATTTCCACTTTGACTGAAGCTCTTCCCACACTCCAGGCATTCAAATGGTTGCTCCCCTGTGTGAGTCTGTTGATGTCTTCTAAGGCTTCCATTATGAAGAAAGCTCTTTCCACACTCCATACATTTAAATGGTTTCTCCCCTGTGTGAGTCCATAGATGAATACTGAGGTGTCCACTCTGACTGAAGCTCTTTCCGCACTCCATACATTTAAATGGTTTCTCCCCTGTGTGAGTCCGTTGATGTGTTCTAAGGGATGCATTGAAATTAAAGCTCTTTCCACACTCCATGCATTCATATGGTTTTTCACCTGTATGAGTCCGCTGGTGTAATTTAAGGGTTCCATTCTGACTGAAGCTCTTTCCGCACTCCATACATTTATATCGTTTCTCCCCTGTGTGAGTCCGTTGATGTGTTCTAAGGGATGAATTGGATCTAAAGCTCTTTCCACACTCCATGCATTCATATGGTTTTTCATCTGTATGAGTCCGCTGGTGTAATTTAAGGTTTCCATTCTGACTGAAGCTCTTTTCGCACTCCATACATTTATATCGTTTCTCCCCTGTGTGAGTCCGTTGATGTATATTGAGGTGTCCACTCTGACTGAAGATCTTTCCACACTCCAGGCATTCAAATGGTTTCTCCGCTGTGTGAGTCCGTTGATGTGTTCTAAGGGATGCATTGAAATTAAAGCTCTTTCCACACTCCATACATTTAAATGGTTTCTCCCCTGTGTGAGTCCATAGATGAATACTAAGGTGTCCACTCTGACTGAAGCTCTTTCCGCACTCCATACATTTAAATGGTTTCTCCCCTGTGTGAGTCCGTTGATGTGTTCTAAGGGATGCATTGAAATTAAAGCTCTTTCCACACTCCATGCATTCATATGGTTTTTCACCTGTATGAGTCTGCTGGTGTAATTTAAGGTGTCCACTCTGCCTGAAGCTCTTCTCGCACTCCATACATTTATATCGTTTCTCCCCTGTGTGAGTCCGTTGATGTGTTCTAAGGGATGAATTGGAATTAAAGCTCTTTCCACACTCCATGCATTCATATGGTTTTTCACCTGTATGAGTCCGCTGGTGTAATTTAAGGTGTTCACTCTGACTGAAGCTCTTTCCGCACTCTATGCATTTAAAAGGTTTTTCACCCGTGTGAGTCCGTTGATGTCTTCTAAGGACGCCATTCTGACTGAAGCTCTTTCCGCACTCCATACATTTAAATGGTTTTTCCTCTGTGTGAGTCCATTGATGTGCTCTAAGCCTTCCATTATCAGTAAAGCTCTTTCCACACTGCACACATTTATATGGTTTTTCCCCTGTGTGAGTCCGTTGATGTGTTTTAAGCCTTCCATTTTTAATAAAGCTCTTTCCGCACTCCATACATTTATATGGTTTCTCCCCTGTGTGAATCCGCTGGTGTAATTTAAGGTATCCATTATCACTAAAGCTCTTTCCGCACTCCATACATTTATGTGGCTTCTCCCCTGTGTGAGTTTGTAAATGAGTACTGAGGTGGCCACTCTGACTGAAGCTCTTTCCGCACTCCATACATTTAAATGGTTTCTCCCCTGTGTGGGTCCGTTGATGTATTCTAAGGTTTCCATTCTGACTGAAGCTCTTTCCACACTCCATACATTTACATGGTTTCTCCCCTGTGTGAGTTTGTAGATGAATATTGAAGTGTCCACTCTGACTGAAGCTCTTTCCGCACTCCATACATTTATATGGTTTCTCTGCTGTGTGAGTCCGTTGATGTATTCTAAGTTTTTCATTTACCCTAAAGCTCTTTCCACACTCCATGCATTTAAAAGGTTTTTCACCCGTGTGAGTCCGTTGATGTGTTCTAAGGCTTCCATTGAAACTGAAGCTCTTTCCGCACTCCATACATTTAAATGGTTTTTCCTGTTGGAGGTCGTTGATGTGAGCTATGTATGCTCATTCAGTGAAGCATATTCCACATTTGACACATTTTAATTTCTCTTCCTAATTAAACTGAAGGTGCCCGATCCCCTGAAGTTGTGACTGTCTTCTCCTTCACCTTCTTCAGAGTGGGAGGAAAGGAAATCCTGTTTGGGTTTCAAGGAAGAGAACAAAGGAAAAGAGAGCACATCGGATGCCATTAGCACCACCTCATATTTCAACATATCCTACATTTCCCCGCATCCTACCCTTGTTCCAAATTTTTAGGAAATGAAAATGCAATGTCATCAAATGATAGTAATGCATCAGCAACCTTTCATAATCCTCAATCAGCAGCATGATAAAGCAGCATGATATTGGAATGCAGACTTTTCAAACCAATTGTTTCCTCACCAGGAAAGGCAGCTGCTCTCTTTCCATGAAAAGGCCCTCTCTTTCTCTGGTCCATCGTTCCTTTGGACATTTCCCATCCTCTGCAACATAATCGTCCATCCACCTCTGTCTCTTAATGAATCACCTGCACAGTCCCATTGGCCTCAGGAGGTCCATATGGACTATTATGTGAGACCTAGGTCTATGCCTTTTCCAGGGACTGTGGTCTGGGTTAGTCAGAGAACTAGTGACAAGTCTTGGTGCTTCGGGTCAGCTGAATGGGTGCTCAGGGAAGCTCCTGTTCTTGGAGATGGACCTCTGTCTACATGCCTTGCATTGCATGGAAAGAGAAGGAGAAGCAGAAGGAAAGCAGCTGACACATGGGAATCCCAGACGGAGAAACCCACCCCCATTGCTCCTTATAATAATGAGGTGCAGCCTGATCTTTTCCTGTCTCCTGAATCAGGACTATCCTAAAATGACACTTACAAATCTGATTACTAAAGGCAAATAGATAACTGTACTTAATGGAAACTTCATCCTTGAATATGTAGTATTGATTCATTAACAGCCTGAAGTTATGTTGTTTCTTGAAAAATAAATTTATTCCTGATCTGTCTTAAATATCATAATTATAGGATGGCTTGGGGTGTTAGGGGAGCGGTAGTACCTTTGGTGGGCGACATGTAGTCCACCTTGTGGGGTAATTTTTCCACCATTGGTCCCCACCCTGCACTCAGCTCTCACCTGTGGCTTCCAGAAGCTGTCAGCATGCACAGAGGCAGCGATCCAAGCAATGGCTTCAACCGGCCGGCTAAACCAGGTGAGGATATCTTCTGAGTCTCAAATTCTTGGTGGGTTGGGGAATTCTGCTGCAGGTGAAGGCAGACCCTGGTGGATGGAGAGGAGGAGAACAACAGTGAATCCCACAGTCAAAAAGGCAGATTCCGCCCATGCTGCAGAGGAAAGTGAAGGGCTGATGTGATTGTCAACCGGGGAAGGAAGCCCATCGAGAAGGAAAACTCTGATCCTAAACCTTCACTGCCTTGTGAGTTATCTTCAGGAGAAGAGAAGGCTATGGGGGGAAACCTACACAAATCCAGAATGGACTCTCTAAGACGGTTGGATGGTGTCCTGCACACCTCCTTCCAGCATCTCTGATGGCCCCTTGAAAGCTAATGAAAGTCTTGGGCCTGGAGCTTTTGGAGGGGCAGGACCAGGAAAGCTTCTGCCACCATTATCCTTCCAATTCGGATTCAGGCCTCATCATGGGACGGAAACTGCCCTGGTTGCGCTGCTTGATGATCTCCGATGGGCTAGAGACCAAGGGGGAAAAAGCTCTTTCCTGGTTCTGCTGGATCTCTCAGCGGCTTTGGAGACCTTTGGCCATGGTGTCCTACTGGACCCTCTAGGGGAGCTAGGGGCACAGCTGTGCAGTGGTTCCCCTCCTTCCTCCTGGGCCATGTCCAGAAAGTGGTGTTGGGGGATGAGTGTTCAGACCTCTGGGCTCTCACTTGCGGGGTTCCTGAGGGCTCCATCCTCTCCCCCATGCTTTTTAATATCTATATGAAGACGCTGGGAGAGATCATCAGGGGGTTTGGGTTGGGTGTTCCCCGGTATGTGGATGATACCAAGCTCTGCCTCTCTTTTAAATTGGAACCAGTGAAGGTACTGTATGAGTGTCTGGAGGCAGTTGAAGGATGGATGGTGGCTAACAGATTGAGGTTGAATCTTGACAAGACAGAAATACTGTCCCAGGGGGAAAGGGGGCAGGCAGGTGTGGGAGACGCCCTAGACCTGATGTAGGTAACTGTGCCCCAAAAGGACCAGGTGCACAACCTGGGGGTCATTTTGGACTCACAGCTGTCCATGGAGGCGCAGGTCAATTCTGCGTCCAGGGCAGTTGTCTGCCAGCTCCATCTGGTATGCTGGCTGAGACCCTCCATGCCTGGAGACTGTCTCCCCAGAGTGGTGCATATTCTTTTGATCTCCCGCTTGGACTACTACCATGCGCTACATGGGGCCATCTTTGAAGGTGACTCCTAAACTGCAACTAATCCAGAATGTGGCAGCTAGAAAACAGAATGGGAGCAGCCGCTGAGACCACATAACACCAGTCTGAAAGGGTCTTCACTGACTCCCAGTACATTTCTGGTGCTGACCTTTAAATTGTTGTGGTTGCATTTTTCAGGCATAGATTCCTGTTATGCCTTCAGTCACAAATTTATTTGCTGAAGGAATTTTTTGCTGTCTCTGAGCTTTATTTCCTACTCTGCTAATTGTATGTCAGACTTGCTCTGGAGATCATTGTGGAGCAGCAAGATCATTGACCTAAAGCCCTACCTCCTCACTCTCTATAGACCTGAAGGAGTGTCTCCACCCCCATCGCTCAGTCTGTACACTGAGGTCCTCCTTCGAGGGTCTTCTGCTGGTTCAACACACCCCGTGAGAAGCGAAGTTACAGGGAAGCAGGCAGAGGGCAAGGAAATGGGCAACTATCTGCATTTAGGTGACAGCTGAAGGCAGCCCTGTATCGGGAGGTTTTTAATGTCTGATGTTTTACTGTCTTTTATTTGTACTGTAAGCTGCCCAGAGTGGATGGTGAAACCAGCCAGTTAGGCAAGGTAGAAATACTACAATCATTCGTATTATATTGTTATTCTTTTGTAGTTATTTTGGATTTTGTACTGCAATATCAGCTCACAAAATGTCATGGGTGGAGAAAATCACAGGGCTGCCATAAACTGTAATCCCACCCACTACTTCTCATTCACATACAGTCTGTAAATTAGGGGAGGTCACATACCTCACCTGTGCTAATACTGGCAGTTTTTGGCATGTATAGGCACACCTTGTATGTAGAGCCTCCAGCCACAGGCACTGTCTATCATGAAAATGGGTCCTTTGACTGGGAAGAATCTCAGCTTGTCAGTCACTCTGACATTCCCTACCAAAAATAAGAGGAACAGAAATGCTTTTGAGGTGCAACTTCTGTATCAAGCCTGAGAGCCATTCCATGGACTCTGCACCGCTGTTTCTGATGACAGGTGTACATTATCCTCATCCTCAATGAAGCAGGCAGTGGAAAAGACATTAAAGATGGAAGCCTGAGAGAGAAGAAAAGGTTTCTGGCTGATTCCCAGGTGGTATTGCGGAAACCAAGAGCCGCTTCTGAGAAGGCCTCTCCCCTCCCCTCTTCCTCTCCGGATTTGAACCGCTGCGACTGGGCAGGGCAGGGGTTTATGGGGGCGTGAAGAGGATGCAGCTTGCAAGAAGGAAGCCACACGGGGGTCTCTATCCAGGCGTCCCTCGAGCCCGTTAACCCTTTCATGACCCGCCTTTCTCCGTGCAGATACCACAGGGACCCAAATATCCCTGCGTGGGGGAAACGGGGCAAAGGAGCCCTCTTGGGACCCCCTCGGTGGGCGCCCCATGTCCGCCGCTGCCAAGGCGCAGCACGGATGCAGGGATCTAGGCCATGCCGACGGAACGCATGAAAGGTGCTTTGGGGAGCTGGCGCGGCGTCCCTCCCTGGGTCCTTTTCTGTTCCGCCCCCCCCCCCCCGGGACCCCTTTACCTCTTTCTCCTCGCTCCAGATTCTCCTTTCCTTTCCTGCAACATCCACGGGGGGGGGGGGCGGTGTCGCCTGCTTCCCCTCCTCCCCTTTCCGAAAGCGCGCGCCCCTAGAGCTACAGCGCAGAGCAGCAATCCGGAGTGGAAGCTCCACTTCCGGGAGAAGCAGGCAGGTTGGGAACAGAGTTCTATTCCCGGAACAGAGGTCGGATGGCGAGGAGGAGGGGCAACATATTGGGGAGGGGATTTGGGATTGTGGGGGCGGGGTGAGGGAAGGATGTGCCGGGAGGGGAGGGGAGGAATTGGGGGGAGGGAGAGGAAGGTTTCCCTCCTCCCCTCTTCCATCTGTGGATCAGGAGAGCGGGGAGGGGCTGATCCCGCAATCCAATTACAAAGTGGGGTCCCCCCCAATGTTTACATTGCTAAAATCCTTCCCTCGCCCACCCCACGCCACCAGCCGTGCGTCCGTGTTTTAGGTATTGGTGCTCTTCAAGCCAGGAGGGGGGGGGACACTTATACGACTCCCCCCAAACCCCCACCACAGCCTCGGCCTAAGGCCAGGACAATGACCATTTGCACAAGCACCTTCCATGCACAGCAGCAAAGAGGCTCAGAAAAGCAGCCTATACAATCGTAGCAAGAAGCGGATACCATGAATCGGACTGTTTCCTCCGACTCTCCAATACGCCCAATGACTCCTCTGGAATTGGGGGATCCAGGGCTCCCCCTGACTCCATAATCCCTTGGGAGGCAGGAGGCGATCAAGGGCAGCACATGTCCCAGACAGAAATCCCTCGGGATGGTGGAATCCTGATGCATTCAAAGGAGAAGCGCAGGAAAGCCTTGCAGTTGGGGGGATGTCCGAATACCATTACGGTTCTTTGGGGAAGAGGGTAGTTAAAAGGTGTGGGAAAATAGGGTTACCAACGGGCAGGGTGACGTGCTCATTTTTCTAAATGCCAAAGTCTCCTACTTTGTTCCAGAAAATTTTCTATTGGATTCAGACATGTGGTGTGTGTGTGTTCTTAGAACATTTATTTTGTATATATTAGACCTTAAAATTCTTACAACAATTGCATATGGTTGCACGAACTTTTAACACCTCTCCCCATTTAACACAATACATTTTTCAACAGGGTCATTGATACATCACAGCAGGAGGCCCCATAAGCTAAATTGGTGCTTCAGGTTAAGAACAGTTTCAGGTTAAGTACAGACCTCCAGAACGAATTAAGTACTTAACCCGAGGTACATTCCAAGTATGTTTCCGAGCACAATTCAAAGTGTTGGTGCTGACCTTGAAAGTCCTAAACGGCCTCGGTCCTGCATACCTGAAGGAGCGTCTCCACCCCCATCATTCACCCGGACACTGAGATCCAGTGCCAAGGGCCTTCTGGCGGTTCCCTCATTGTGAGAAGTGAGGCTACAGGGAACCAGACAGAGGGCCTTCTCGGTAGTGGCGCCCGCCCTGTGGAACATCCTCCCATCAGATGTCAAAGAGATAAACAACTACCTGACATTCAGAAGACATCTTAAGGCAGCCCTGTTCAGGGAAGTTTTTAATATGTACTGCTGTACTGTTTTTAACACTTGATTGGGAGCCGCCCAGAGTGCCTGGGGAGACTCAGCCAGATGTGCGGGGTATAAATAATAAATTATTATTATTATTATTATTATTATTATTATTATTATTCCACTGTGCGGCATTAAACATTAAAACACTTCGTTAAACTTCTCCAGAAATGTGCCCCTAGAAGAAATTTGCTTCCCCAGTCAGAGGCAGCCGTCCTTCTCTGGTGCTCAAGTGCTGTCAGTGGGTTTCCCAGAAGAGGCCCCTGCTGGGCCCTAGGAGGACAGGGGCCCCTTGGGCCTGATCCTACAGAACTTGCCTGATGTTCTGAGGCAAGTGAATCCTCCTTTGTCCTTCAGGGAGAACAGGGTTTCCCAAATTTGGGTCACCAGCTGTTTTTGGACTACAGATCCCACCATCCCAAGCTAGCAAGACTAGGGATGATGGGAATTGTTGGCAGGCCCTGCAGGTGGCTCTGGAAAGTGAGCCCAGCTGCATGTGACCAGGGGGAGAATTCCTTCCCGGATTCCAGAAGTGGGCATCACCTTTGAGTATTGGGGTCAATACTCCTATTCCTCCAGCAGGAGCGATTGTGGGGCTTCCTCGCCCGCTTCCATTCAGCTCCGCCATTCCCAAAGGGCACTTCTTCTTCAGCCATTGTGGGAGCAGACAGGCTGGAAGTTGAAGGGCCTTCCCTTTGAGTAGGCTTTGCTTTTCTTTCTGCCGGACTGACCCCAAGCAATCAACGCCCTCTCTGCCGAAGGGCTTTCGCCATAGGGCCATGATTCATTTGGAAGGGCTGTCAAAGATGGATACGTGTGGTGAACCCAGCCGTAGCACTCCCTTGGAGAGGAAAACATCAGAGCAAAAAAGTCCAAACACACAAAGAACGCCAGCCCAATCTAGATAATTCAATGATAGGACACTCCATTACGCCTTTGGCAGATCCAGAATTTCACCACTCTTTACCCCAGTTGGAATCTGGTCAGCCAATGCCAAGTGACGCTCCTCCCAAGGGAAATGTGACACACAGAAAGCCAGAGGTAGATTTAATTGTCTTTGACCCCCCCCCTGATGGTCCCAGCAATTCAGATAACACCGTCGATGCCGGGAAATTGGGAAAATGCTGCAACTCAACCCCAAGAACAACAACACCGTGCATATCCTAAGAAAGGTTGCATCACTACCGAACCAGTGGGAGAGCTGATAACAATTTCCCCACCACCCCTCCATAACTTTTCCGCAGGGTTCCCTCCGCAGCACAGAAGGATGGGGGGAGGGAGGAACACATATTATTAAACGAACACTCCTGTGAATGGAGAGAAGCAGAAAGTGGAGTCCCCTATAGATCAGTATTGGGAGCTGTGGCTTTTCAACTTGTTCATAAATGATCTAGAGTTAGGAGTGAGCAGAGAGGGGACAAAGTTTGCTGGTGGCAGTAAATTGTCCAGGATTGTTCAAAGACAGATTGCAAGGAGCTCCAAAAAGAGCTCTCCAAATGGGGCGATTGGGCTGAAAGTACAGTTCATTGTCAACGAGATTAAAGTGATGCATGTTGGGGGGCAGGGAAACACCCTCTTAATATGTGCAGGATCATGGGGTCTGAACTGGGTTTCTCTGTGTGCTCTAGGAGACCAGGGGAGAGGGGAGCTGGTCGCAGCAGGAGGGGGAGTCTCCCTGGATGCTTCAGTAGCCGGCCTCCTCTGGGTCTCCTGGTCCCCTCCTCTCCTCCCTCTGAGCCTGAACTGCTCTCTGCCCCAGCCTCTTCCTGCTCACCAAACCCTGTTTCCTCCAGCTTGCAACACCTCCCTTCCATTCTGCTCCCTTTTCTCTCTCTTTCTGCTCATCGCCATCCCACCACCAGCCCCCAGGCTATGAGTGCCTCACCCCCCCCCCCCGCACCCAGCCAGTCCATGACAGCAAAAGGAGAAACAACAGTAAAATCAGTATGATAGTAATATGCAGTCTGGTCCTCTGTAGGAAAACTCCCTAGCAGCAGGATAGAATAATAACTTCTGGGACTATGGAAAAGTAGTATGTTCTCCAAACCCCAGAATAAGCAGGAGCTCTGGGGTTCCTCCAGAGGGTTCATGAGTGAAGATGGGACCCCCCAGGAGACTTCCCTCATACCTGCAGCCCCTCCTTCCCCCTCTTGCAATTAGGCTTGGGGAAAATCTATCGTTAAATTACAGTATTTTAAGTTTTCTTCAGAATGCGCAGGGGGCAGGGATGAAGTTCTGGTGAAGAAGCAGAGTTTGGAGATCATGCGGTGGGGGGGGGTGAGAGAGTTTGGTGCAAAAACCAGTCACACACAGATGCACCCGTCTTGCATGCTTGAGTAGAGCAACTCCAGGGCATGAGCTAAGTAGCAGCCGGGTAGGGGCCATATGTAGAGCAATTCCCATGCTGAGGTCAAACACACACACACACACAGGCAGGAGGACTTCTTCAATAATAGTTTACTGAGCTTTCAAAGCATACAGTTCTTGCTAGGTACCCAGTGAGGCACAAAACTTGGTCTCAGAAGCAGGGAGAGACACAGATACAGAGCAGATCAGACAGGAGTTAACTAGTTCGAGATAATGGCAACACTCAGCTGGCCCTGGAGCCGGAAGCCAGATTTCCTCTGAGTGGAACATGTCCCGCACTCCATACATTTAAATGGGTTCTCCACTCTGAGAGTCCCTATATGTTTCTTATACACTCCATTATAACTAATTCCCTTTCTGTAATCCTTCCATTTAAACTGCTTCTCCTCTTTGAGTTTGTTGATGGTTTGTAAGGTGTCAAGTATTGAAGTTCTTCCTGTGCATGAGTCTGTTGATGCAGGACTTCAACTAGAACTGAACCTCTATCGCCTTTCCTGACATTTATATGGTTTGTATTTTGTGCGAGTTTGTTGACGTAAATTAAGGCTTCCACTCTGACTGAAGCTCCTTCCACACGCCATAGATTTAAATGGTTTTCCCCATGTGTGTTTGCTGATGTTTTCTAAGATTTCCACTCTGACGGAAGCTCTTTCCACACTCAAAGCATTTAAAAGGATTCTCCCCTGTGTGAGTCTGTTGATGTCTTCTAAAATTTCCACTCCGACTGAAGCTCTTTCCACACTCCATACATTTGAATGGTTTCTCACCTGTGTGAGTCCGCTGGTGTAATTTAAGGTCTCCATTCTGACTGAAGCTCTTTCCACACTCCATACATTTAAATGGTTTTTCACCCGTGTGAGTCTGCTGATGTGTTCTAAGGGATGCATTGAAAGTAAAACTCTTTCCACACTCCATACATTTAAACGGTTTTTCACCCGTGTGAGTCCGTTTGTGCAATCTAAGGTGTCCACCCTGACTAAAGCTCTTTCCGCACTCCATACATTTAAATGGTTTCTCCCCTGTGTGAGTCCGTTGATGTGTTCTAAGGGATACATTGAAAGTAAAGCTCTTTCCACACTCTATGCAATTAAAAGGTTTCTCCCCCGTGTGAGTCCGTTGATGTGTTCTTAGGGTTTCATTATGTCTAAAGCTCTTTCCACACTCCATACATTCATATGGTTTCTCATCCTTGTGAGTCCACTGGTGTAATTTAAGGTGTCTCTTCCGACTCAAGCTCTTTCCACACTCCATACATTTAAATGGTTTCTCCCCTGTGTGAGTCCGTTGATGTATTCTAAGATTTCCACTCTGACTGAAGCTCTTTCCACACTCCATACATTTAAAAGGTTTCTCCCCTGTGTGAATCCGCTGGTGTAATTTAAGGTCTGCATTCTGACGGAAGCTCTTTCCACACTCAAAGCATTTAAAAGGATTCTCCCCTGTGTGAGTCTGTTGATGTCTTCTAAGATTTCCACTCTGACTGAAGGTCTTTCCACACTCCATACATTTAAATGGTTTCTCCCCTGTGTGAGTCCGCTGGTGTAATTTAAGGTCTCCATTCTGACTGAAGCTCTTTCCACACAAAGTACATTTAAAAGGTTTTTCACCCGTGTGAGTCCATTTGTGCAATTTAAGGTGTCTACCATGACTGAAGCTCTTTCCGCACTCCATACATTTAAATGGTTTCTCCCCTTTGTGAATCTGCTGGTGTAATTTAAGGCTACCATTCTGACTGAAGCTCTTTCCACACTCCATGCATTTAAAAGGTTTCTCTCCTGTGTGAGTACGTTGATGTGTTCTAAGTTTTCCACTCTCAGTGAAACTCTTTCCACACTCCATACCTTTAAATGGTTTCTCCCCTGTTGGAGGTCGTTTATGTGAACTATATGTGCTCATTCAGTGAAGCATATTTCACATTTCACACATTTTAATTTCTATTCCTAATGAAACTGAAGGTACCCAATCCCCTGGAGTTTTGACGGTCTTCTCAATCTCCTTCTTCAGAGTGGGAGGAAAGGGAATCCTGTTTGGGTTTCCAGGAAGAGAACTAAGGGAAAGAGAACATATCAAGCTCCATTAGCACCTTCTCCTATTTCAACGTCTCCTACATTCCCTCACCTCCTACCCATGTTCCCAATTTTTAGGAAGTGAAGTTGCAATGTCATCAAATGATAGTAATTCATGAGCAACTTTCAAAATCCTCAATCAATGTTCATAAAGCAGCTTGATTTTTTTATAGAATGGTTTGCTGTCTGATCTCGTGCCTGTCTTCTGACGCAGGACTATCCTAAAATGACACTGAAAAGCAGGATATTCAAGGCAAATAGGTAAACTGTACTTTGTGGATGATGTATTAATAGGCAGTATTAATTTATTGATGGCCTGAAGCTGCATTATTTCTGGAGACATGAATTTATTCCTGATCTGTCTTAAATATCATAATTATAGGATGTCTTGGGGTGTTAGGGGAGCAGTAGTACTATTGGTGGAGGAAATGTAGTCCACCTTCTGGAGTAATTTTACCACCATTGGTACCCACCCTGTACTCAGCTCTCACCTGTGGCTTCCAGAAGCTGTCAGCATGGAACAGGGACCACAATCCAAGGTACGGCTTCAACCGGCCAGCTAAACCAGGTGAGGATACCTGATGGGTCTCAAATCCTTGGTGGGTTGGGGAATTCTGCTGCAGGTGAAGGCAGACCCTGGTGGATGGAGAGGAGGAGAACAACAGTGAATCCCACAGTCAAAAAGGCAGATTCCGCCCATGCTGCAGAGGAAAGTGAAGGGCTGATGTGATTGTCAACCGGGGAAGGAAGCCCACCGAGAAGGAAAACTCTGATCCTAAACCTTCGCTGCCTTGTGAGTTATCTTCAGGAGAAGAGAAGGCTATGGGGGGAAACCTACACAAATCCAGAATGGACTCTCTAAGACAGTTGGATGGTGTCCTGCACACCTCCTTCCAGCATCTCCGATGGCCCCTTGAAAGCTAATGAAAGTCTTGGGCCTGGAGCTTTTGGAGGGGCAGGACCAGGAAAGCTTCTGCCACCATTATCCTTCTGATTGGGATTCAGGCCTCATCATGGGACGGAAACTGCCCTGGTTGCACTGCTTGATGATCTCCAATGGGCTAGAGACCAAGGGGAAAGCTCTTTCCTGGTTCTGCTGGATCTCTCAGCTGCTTTGGAGACCTTTGGCCATGGTGTCCTACTGGACCCTCTAGGGGAGCTAGGGGCACAGCTGTGCAGTGGTTCCCCTCCTTCCTCCTGGGCCATGTCCAGAAAGTGGTGTTGGGGGATGAGTGTTCAGACCCCTGGGCTCTCACTTGTGGGGTGCCTCAGGGCTCCATCCTCTTCCCCATGCTTTTTAATATCTATACGAAGTCACTGGGAGAGATCATCAGCGGGTTTGGGCTGTGTGTTCCCCAGTATGTGGATGATACCCAGCTCTAACTCTCTTTTAAATTGGAACCAGTGCAGGCAGTGAATGCCCTGGGTTGGTGCCTGGAGGTGGATTGAGGATGGATGGGGGCTAACAGATTGAGGCTGAATCCTGACAAGACACAAATACTGTTTTGGGGGAGCAGAGGGTGGGCATGTGTGGGGGACCCCCTGGTCCTGATGGGGTAACTGTGCCCCTAAATAACCAGGTGTGCAGCCTAGGAGTCATTTTGGACTCACAGCTGTCCATGGAGGCGCAGGTCAATTCTGTGTCCAGGGCAGCTGTCTGCCAGCTCCATCTGGTATGCAGGCTAAGACCCTCCCTGCCCGTGGACTGTCTCCCCAGAGTGGTGCATGCTCTGGTGATCTCCCGCTTGAACTACTGCCATGCGCTACATGGGGCTACCATTGAAGGTGAGCTGGAAACTGCAACTAATCCAGAATGTGGCAGCTAGACAACAGAATGGGAGCAGCCGCTGAGACAACATAACACCAGTCTGAAAGGATCTTCACTGACTCCCAGTACATTTCTGAGCACAATTCACATTGTTGGTGCTGACCTTTAAATTGCCATGGTTGCATTTTTCAGGCATAGATTCCTGTTATGCCTTCAGCCACAAATTTATTTGTTGCAGGAATTTTTTGCTGTCTCTGAGCTTTTTTCCTACTCTGCTAATTGTATGTCAGACTTGCTCTGGAGATCATTGTGGAGGAGCAAGATCATTGACCTAAAGCCCTACCTCCTCACTCTCTATAGACCTGAAGGAGTGTCTCCACCCCCATCGCTCAGTCTGTACACTGAGGTCCTCCTTCGAGGGTCTTCTGCTGGTTCACCCCCCCACCCCCCGTGAGAAGCGAAGTTACAGGGGAGCAGGCAGAGGGCAAGGAAATAGGCAACTATCTGACATTTAGAAGACAGCTGAAGGCAGCCCTGTATCAGGATGTTTTTAATGTTTGATGTTTTACTCCCTTTTATATGTACTGTAATTTGCCCAGAGTGGCTGGGGAAACCCAGCCAGTTAGGCAGGGTAGAAATACTACCATCATTCTTATTATATTGTGATTTTTTTGGGTAGATATATTGGAATTCGTACTGCAATATCAGTTCATGAAATGTTATGGGTGGAGAAAATCACAGGGATGCCATAAACAGTAATCCCACCCACAACTTCTCATTCACATACAGTCTGTAAATTAGGGGAGGTCACACACATCAGCTGTGCTTATACTGGCAGTTTTTGGCCTGTGTAGGCACACCTTGTATGTAGAGCCTCCAACCACAGGCACTGTCTATCATGAAAATGGGTCCTTTGACTGGGAAGAATCTCAGCTTGTTTCTGATGACAGGTGTACAATATCCTCATCCTGAATGAAGCAGGCAGTGGAAAAGACAAAGATGGCAGGCTGAGAGAGAGGAAAAGGTTTCTGGCTGCTTCCTGGGTAGGATTGTGGAAACAGAGAACGGCTTCTGAAAAGGGCTCTCCCCTCCCCTCTTCCTCTCGAGATTTGAACCGCTGCGTCTGGACAGGGCAGGGGCTTATGGGGTCGGAAGAGGATGGAGCTTGCAGGAAGGGAGGCGTGGGGGTAGTGGACCCCCCACTTTCCAGGGATCCCTCTCTGGTCGACTTGAAGGGGTGGCCGATTCCTGGGCGGGAGGGAGAAGGCAAGGCGGCCCCTCCGGAGATTCCCCTTGGGCGGCCCGATGGAGACCTCTCCCTAAAATCTGGTCTCTCTCTCTCTCTCCCCCCCCTCCCCTGTACCCAGAGGCCTCATTGACGTGCCTCACCCCTCGCCCTGCGCGCCCCATCTCTCCATCCAGAGGACACCCCCCCCCTACACACGAGCCACACAGGGGTCTCTATCCAGGCGTCCCTCGCGCCCGTTAACCCTTTCATGACCCGCCTTTCTCCATGCGGAGCCCACAGGGCCCCAGGGATGCCTGCGTGGGGGAAACGGGGCAAGGGGGTCTTCGTAGGGACCTCCTGGGTGAGGGTACCATGTCCGCCCCCGCCAGGGCGCCTAAGGGGCCAAGGAAAGCCCCTTTCCCAGCACGCATGCAGGGATCCAAGCCCTGCCCGTGGGGCCCACGAAAGGCGCTTTGGGGAGCTGGATCCTTCTCTCGCCCCCCCCCGCGCCCCCTTTACCTCTTTGTCCTCGCTCCAGATTCTCCTTTCCTTTCCTGCAACATCCACGGGGGTGGGGTGGTGGTGTCCTCTCCTCCCCTTTGCGAAAGCGAGCTCCCCTAGAGCTACGGCGTAGAGCAGCAATACGGCGCAGAAGCTCCACTTGCGGGAGAAGCAGGCAGTTTGGGAGGGGAGGAGGAAGAGGAGGAAAAGAAATGGGTGCAACGGATGGGGGCGGGATTTGGGGTTGTGGGGTCGGGGTGAGAGAAGGATGTGCCGGGAGGGGTGGGGAGGAATTGAGGGGGGAGAGAGAGGAAGGTTTTCCCCATCCCTTCTTCCTCCTGTGGATCAGGAGATGGGGGAGGGGCTGATCCCCGCAATCCGCTTGCAAAGTGGGGTCTCGCACCCCACAATGTTTACATTGCAAAATCCTTCCCTCCCCCACCCCACGCCGCGAGATTAGATCCGTCCGTGTTTTAGGTACTGGTGCACAATGAGCAGCGGCTTGGACTCTGTGACTCCTGTGTTACGGGGGGGAATGGGGCTTGGGCTTTTGCGCGCGCGCGCGCACACACACACACACAGACAGACACACACACAGACGACATCCAAGTAAAATTCATCCCTTGTGTCTCCCGTCAGAGGCAACACAAAGAGGCCAGTAAGAAAGCAAGGCCGGCTGTTGATCTGTTTGCGGGCAGAGGCTCCCCCCCCCCCCCATGCAAGGAATGAAGTACGTAATCCGGTCTCTGTGGCAGTCCTGAAAGGGCCTGTGTCCGTGTGGCATTCTGGCTCTAGCACTCATAGGACCTGGGAGATGAGGCTTCGAATCCCCACACAGCTATGATGCTCCTGCTGGGTGATCTTGGACCAATCGTGATCTTTCAGCTTGGCCTACCTCACAGGGCAGTTCTGAGGATGGAATGGGGTCGAGGGAGAACCATGCCTGCCACATGGACCTTTGGAGGGGGGAGAGGTGGGATCTGAATGTCACAATAAACAACTGTTTCAAGAATACAGAGGACATGGACGCAGAATTGCATGCACAGAAGGAGGTTTATTGTCACTACGGAGGAAGACGGGAGCTGGCCAGAGAGAGGGAGAGCAGACAGCTTGAAAAGGTTTGCATTTCCATGATGTGGTCTGGGAAAGGGGGTTCCAAAGTTGGCCCCATCACTTTGCAAAGCACAAGGAAAGCTTCGTTTACTCAGCTAACCAGTCCACAAAAGCATCTCATCTCTGCAGAAAAGGGAGACAGGTTTCATATCTCATGGAGCAAATTTCCCAGTTGGGGGGGGGGTGTACTGTTGCTCACACCCTCAAGCTTTGGATTTGGCTAGGTCTTAGTGGAATCAAGAGTCCAAACTGGATTTACTTGGGGAAGCCCCTCTTGTTTTCTCTGCTCCAGGCCAATAGAGGAGGGAGGGAATAGATTTCCTGCAGGTGGACAGAGCAGGTGGGAAAGGGGACTGGCCTTGGACTTGTCGGGAAGCTGGAGGTCTTTGGGTGTTCCTCTCAGGCCCAGGGTTTCAGGCCTAATAGGTGGCCTTGTATTTGCAAAGGAATGGCAAGGTAGTCGTACAGGAATGCTGGATCCATTTCTGGGAACCTGCAGGGCAGAAGGTTGAAAGTGAATGTTAGGGAGTGTCCAGAAACTGAGAGAGAATGTAGACTTCCTTTTGAGTAAATCAAGTATTTCCTTCCCTGTTTTGGAGAGGGGGACAATTACAAGGAAAAGCAACGAAGAGATTTGATAAATACGTAAGCAGAAGTATTTTGAACAAGCCATTCTGCTTTTGCCAGTAGGGTGTGCGTCTGTCTGTCTGTCTGTCTGTCTGTGTCATACAGAACCCTTGGTTTGTGAGATCTTTGTGATGTTTGAGATGTTTTCTAGCATTCCCCACGCCTGCATGAATGAAACTTCACTGAAGCCGCCTATCCAAAAGCTGAATTCTGCATTTAAATTAAGTTCCAACTATTTCCATGGGGCAGAGTTCCCTGTTCCCTACTCTGAGCCAAAGAACCACTCTAGACTTTGCCCACCGACCCCAGTGGAGGTGACAGTTCAAAAACAAAAATGCAGCCCAGGTGATACAAAGTGCCAAGTATAAAGAGGAAACTAGTGGGGTTCTCTCTCTGGAGCCCCATCTCTCCCCGTCCTCAGTTTCCTTGCCAAGCCCTTTCTGCACAGGAATAAGTAAGTCTGTCCTTTTCATTTTTTGCCAGTTTCCCATTCTTGAGTTCTCTATATTTCCACATCAGTTTGTGATTCTTGATGGGTTTGATTATTTAGCTCCTGAACATTCATCCTCATTTTAAGGCCACATGACCCGGAAGCTGTACGCCGGCTCCCTCAGCCAGTAAAGCAAGAAGAGCGCCGCAACCCCAGAGTCGGCCACAACTGGACCTAATGGTCAGGGGTCCTGTTACCTTTACTATCAACCAGTCAACACACTTTTGCAACGCAATTTCCTCATATACAACTGACCTTTGCATGTTACTTTTGCAGATGTTAGCATTTTAAAGCACACTGTGGTCTAAACCACAGAGCCTAGGGCTTGCCGATCAGAAGGTCAGCGGATTGAATCCCCGTGACGGGGTGAGCTCCCGTCGCTCGGTCCCAGCTCCTGCCAGCCTAACAATTCAAAAGCACACCAAGTGCAAGTAGATAAATAGATACAGCTCCGGTGGGAAGGTAGACTGCATTTCCATGCACTGCTCTGGTTCGCCAGAAGCGGCTTAGTCATGCTGGTCACATGACCTGGAAGCTGTCTGCAGACAAACACCTACTCCCTTGGTCAGTAAAGCGAGGTGAGCAACCTCAGAGTCGCTCACGACTGGACTTAACTGTCAGGGGTCCTTTACCTTTACCTTTACCCAAGTATATGTGTTTTTGCACACACTTGGTTGGAGAACTGCATTGCAACATTCAGAGTTTCTGAGGATGGCTTTGTTTTAGCTCCCCTCAATTCCTTGAATGGAATGGGTTTTCCTTTTCCTTCCCCAGTCTCTGTTCCTGCATACCTGAATAAGAAACGGAGACACATTCGTCTGAAGAGATTGAGTTGCTGATGCTTCGGCCGTCCCAGAGGGGTTGAGAGAAGACAGATCCATCGCTCCATTCCCAGATCATATTCTGGAGAGAGAGAAGGAGAAAGGAAGGTCTTGTGATAAAAGGGGAATGCAAACCCGTTGCTCCCCACATCCCCAGAGAGGACACAGCTGGGGAATCAGCACAACTGACAAAGCCAATGAGTTGATTTGAGTCTCCAGCAGCTGGAGCCATAAAGATGAAAGGGGACTGACAATTTGTACAGTGGTGGGGAGATGTCACAGAATCTGTGACTTTATAGATAGCGCAATGAGAGTTGGGAAGGAGGAAAGGCAATGAGGAGCTGGAGCTGGAGCTTCAGAACCTCCCACAGAGCCACTCCGAGAAATAATCCCGTCTCCAAATGGGATTTGACGTTTGAGGAAGAAAGTGGTTTCAGACTGAAGTGAGAACCGGTGAGCTACATCTGAAGGACCTCAAGGAAGCTGAGGAGCTTGTACAGTCAGCATCTTCAGAGAGTCCTAAAGGCACCTACCACGTGGTAGCTACCACGGTCAGCTACCAGGCCGATCCAGACGTTGCTGGAGCCATATTGTCGCAGGTAACTGTAAACCACATTTGCTTCCCTTGCAGAAAGAATGGAGGCCAGCTGGGACCCATGTCTCCTCTGGCAGCTGACCTGCAGGGAGAAGAAAGGGGGAAACCAGTGAGATGCTGCCCCCAGCCAGGATTCCCAAGGAGTCGGCCCTTGCTCCTCTCTCTCTCTCTCTTTTCACAGCTCCTTTTTATTATTGCAAAGTAAATACATCAATACCAAACCATAAAGAACAATATAAAGGGGGGAAATAAAGGGGGGAAATGCAAAGAAAAGTAGGCAGTAAAAGAATAAAGAAAAGTATAATATTTCAATACAATAAACACTATTTTACAAAATAATAGTAGTAATAGACTTCCATCACTCTCACAACACTTCCTATCACATTTAATATTTTATCTGTATTTCAGTATTATTTTCATCTTAATATATAGATATGCATATATGTATGTTTCCCCTTTTCCATTCACGAGGTCATTCTAGACACAGCCAAATTTTTACATTAGAACATTGTCTTTCTAAATAATCATTCAAGCGCTTCCATTCCTTCTTGACTGTAATCACTGGCTTTAGTCTTGTTACGTCCGTCAATTTGGCCAGTTCCAAATATTCACATAATTTACATAACCATTCCTCTTTGGTCAGTACCTGGTTACTCTTCCGGTACTCAGCCACCAGGATTCTCGCCGCTGAAAGAATTTAGTATTTTCTCTAGAAATATCACTATTCAATATTCCCAAAAGGTATGTTTCTGGTCTTTTGTTATGTGATGTTCTTAGTAACTTTCTCATTTCTTCTCATTCCCCCTGGTGAAACTTACCTCGGCATCATCCCACGAGCGGCTGGAGCTAGAATACTCATAGCAGTACTTTCTGTAGAAGAGGGCTCCTGCAGGGCAGTGAGCGCGAGCGCTCTGGGTGCGATTGGCGGCACCTGTGAGGAATTGGATTGAGAATGGAATAGATGCCGCAGATCACCAACCCTTTCCTGCACAGATGGAGCCCCTCGAGGAAGCCCTGGCGTTAGGAATCGGGAGGTTCCTTCTGGCTCTTTCCAAACTAATCCTTGACCTGCCACCGGCTCACACCCCTCTTTATGGGAACCCAGACATTATTGCCAAAATGGTAGCAGCACAGTGTTGTCTATGCAGCTCCAGCAGGGGCTTTTCCACATCTGATTTGTGAAATAAAAATAAAAATAAAAAAATAAAAATAAAAATAAAAATAAAAAATAAAAATAAAAAAAATAAAAAAATAAAAAAAATAAAAATAAAAATAAAAATAAAAATAAAAAAAATAAAATAAAAATAAAATAAAAATAAAAAAAATTTATACCCCGCCCATCTGGGGTATAAAAATAAAAATAAAAAAATTATACCCCGCCCATCTTGTGATCATTCAAAATTCAAAAAACCAGGCAATGCTAAGTTGCTTATAAGACCCAGACTATCTCATCTGCTTTGACAACATCAAATATTGCTGCAGCACAGCAGCCAGGTTCAGTATTTTCCAAGTCATACGGAAAGCAAAGTTAGTTGTGTTGCGGTTTGTAAGAAAAATCTCCAGATGCTTTTGGGGGGCAATACCATTTTGAACACCAGGACCCTAAACTGGAAGAAGAGGCTTTTACACCCCCTGAATATGGCACTTTATTCCTCAAGAGAACATCTACTGGGAAAAGTCACCCAGTTTGGTTTCTGCTTCTGGAACACCTAAAATTAATTTCCACCTAATCCATAAAGACCAAGCGGGCTTCCTCCCAAATAGATTCTTGAAAGACAATGTGAGGCACGTCATAAACACAATCGAATATTTGGAGACCAATAACAATATACCTGCGGCTCTGATTTTCATAGACGCAGAAAAGGCGTTCGATAACGTCTCATGGCTGTTCCTATTTAAATCCATAGAAAAGGTGGGGATAGAGGGCGAATTCTTGAAAGGAATACAGGCAATATATTCAAATCAACATGCCAAATTGGTAATAAATAATAACCTTACGAACATATTTAAAATCGAGAAGGGAACAAGGCAGGGTTGCCCTCTCTCCCCACTTTTATTTATTATGGTTTTAGAAGTCCTGGCAAACAAAATAAGGTCAACGTCAGAGATACAAGGGATTAAAATAGGAGTAAAGGAGTACAAATTAAAAGCATACGCGGACGACCTGATGTTGTCATTAATAGAGCCACAAGAAAGTATCGGCAGAGCACTGGAGACACTAGAGGAGTACGGTAAACTATCTGGCTTCAAACTGAATAAACTAAAAACAAAAATGTTAACAAAGAATTTGAGAAATGACGTAAAGGAAAAATTAGAGGAACAACATGGAATTAAAGTGGCTAAGAAAGTAAAATATTTAGGAATCTGGCTTACACCTAAAAATATAAATTTAATTGAAGACAATTATACGACAACATGGAACAAGGTGAAAAAAGACCTGGATGTTTGGAACAGAGTCAACCTCTCGTGGCTGGGCAGGATGGAGGCAATAAAAATGAATATACTCCCTAAGATGCTGTTCTTATTCCAAAATATACCTGTAATTAGAGGGTCGAAAATATTTAAAGACTGGCAGAAAACCCTATCAAGATTCATATGGCAGGGAAGAAGGCCAAGGATCACATTTAAATTACTTACAGACCGAAAGGAGAGAGGAGGACTGGCAGTACCTAATTTAAAATTGTACTATGAAGCAGCCTGCCTATGCTGGGTCAAAGACTGGATAACATTAGAGAACACTGACCTACTGGACCTAGAAGGGGCAGACAACAGGTTCGGCTGGCATGCCTACCTCTGGTCAAACAAGGAAAAAGCACATAAAGGGTTTTCGAGCCATATTATTAGAGGCCCTCTGTACGAAGTTTGGGAAAAAAACAAAAAATTGTTAGAATGGAAAACACCCTGGTGGCTCTCCCCAATAAATATCCTATCAATCAAAAAAATAAACCTAGAAGAGCAGAGATTGACCTATGAAGACCTACTGGTAAGGTCCCAAGATAGCTGGAGACTAAGACCGTATGAAGAACTAAAGGAGAAGCTGACGGGCTGGATACAGTACCATCAGATCAACGCAATATGGACAGAAGATAAAAAAACAGGAATGAATGAAAAGAAATCCAAATTTCAGATCGAAATAATTGAAAGCAAATCTAAGTTATTGTCCAAAATGTATAACATACTATTGGAATGGGATACAAAAGATGAAGAAATCAAGGAAGTCATGGTCAAGTGGGCGATAGATCTGGGATATAACATAGAATATGAAAAATGGTCAAAACTGTGGAACGAAGGAATAAAATTTTCGGCAAGCGCGGCAATTAGAGAAAACTTAGAAAAGATTATTTATAGATGGTATCTAACGCCAGAAAAACTAAGTAGGATGTACAAAACTCAAAATAAGGCCTGCTGGAAATGTAAAACAAAAGAAGGTAACTTTATACATATGTGGTGGACGTGTGAGGAAATAAAAAATTTTTGGAATCAGATATATGATGAGTTAAAAAAAATACTTAGATACACATTCCCCAAAAAACCAGAGGCCTTTCTATTAGGGATGGTTGGAAAAGAAATTCAAGAAAAAGACAAGATCTTATTTCAGTATTCAACAGCAGCGGCCAGAATGTTAATCGCACAAAACTGGAAAAGTACAAACCTACCAACGGTGAGGGATTGGCAATTAAAACTATATGACTTTATTGAAATGGCAAGAATGACGCAAAGAATTAGAGATCAAAAAAATACAAAGTTAAATAAAGACTGGAGTAAATTTATGATTTATTTTTAAGGTAATTTTAAAAACCTACCAACTATAGCAGGTCTGTTATAAAACTTTCGATGTATAAACAAAAAACCGATACCAGCTGTAAAAATGAAACCGTTAAAAGTGGAAACCCGAAATCAGTAGGGAAGGAAGTCGATGTTGTTGTGATTTCCTTGTGCCCTTTTTTCTCTTTTTTCTTTTTTTCTTTTCTTTTTAGTGCCTATAACTTTTCTAACCCACCTAGTCAACGTGGGAATTATGAAGTTGCACTATTGTCTTTTAAATGTATTTGTTTGCTATCTTCTTTTTGTTTTTCTCGTTTATATGTGTAAAAGAAACTTAATAAAAAGAATTTTTTTTAAAAAAAATAATTTCCACTTTTGCTAATATACGGACTGCCTCTTTCCTCCCCTTTCTGCCTCTCTTTTCTACCTTTCAGGGGACAGAGAGAGACCTGGGGAACAACAACCACTTCTTGTGTTTCCAGAGAAGGGGGAGCAGCCACAGTTATGCGTCTTTCTCCCCAGTGGAACAGCCCAAAATGGTCGGCTTACCCTGTGCCTTGGCTCCGCACTGAGGTTATGGGGCTCAGTGTGGGATCATACAAGCCTTTGCAGGCAGTGGTGGAGCAAGCCGATTGGGCACCTGGGGTGGTGCTCATGCCCTGCGCACAGGGGTGGGGCCAGCGGCCCATGGGACTGGGCGAGCCAGGGCAGGATGCTCCATGGGGCCTCCGAGGAATCTGACAGACTTGCGTTCGGCTGAGCTATTCCTCCGGTCGAGCCCTCCGACGTTGATTAACGACCTGAGCTTTGACGTTCCCCCATTACACAGAGTATACAGCAGCATGTGGAAGGACGAGAAATATGAGCTACATGCTAAGAGTTTTATTTTCTAACTACGCAGACAGAAAAGAAAAATACATCCTCTCTCTGTGAGAGCAGAGAGGCAACTGGGACAAAGGAACAGGAAACCCGTAATATATACATCTGTCTCTCGTGAGACTTCCAACAGCCTGGAGTCTCTGGAATGTAAACAGAGTCTTGTGACTCCAAGCACTGCACAGTGGCAATAAATAGAAACCTATCAGAATCTGCCTGCCTCCTCCCATTCAGCAGCCCTACAGCTGAGGGGGAGGCAGCGGGCGGACCGTTTGGGGCAGCATGGAGCCCGTGGGTGCCCAAGCCACCATGTCACTCCCGGAGAGATGCGTGGCTCAGGCGCACTGCAAGCCCTCCGGTGAGTGCCGCATGCCATTTTGTCACGCCCCTCAGTGGTGACACCCGGGGCGGACTGCCCCACCCCCCCTTCCTCCTCCCCTGCTTGCAGGGATTCAGCCTTTGTGTTTAACCTTTTTTTTGCCACCCCCAAGCCCTGCCCAGTGATGCCGGAGAACTTTGCCCAATACAGAAAAGGAATCGGAAATTGCTACAGCTCCTGAGATCGTCTGTGGTCAGGAACAGCAACCAGTAAAGCAAATGTGATCGATATTAGTCCACATCGCAGTAATTTTTTTTAAGTTCACAAATGATATGAAACGATGTTTGTGAGGTTTTCCTTTTTTCCTTTTACATTGTTTTGATGTTTCCTTCACATTGGCATATATATAAGTTGCATAAATAGTTACACAGCTGACGCTAAACAGCGGACGGCGAGAGGAATGACAAAAACTGAGACGGAACTGCAGCAGAATGGAAACAGGTCTGCTTGCAAGGAATGCAGGCTGTAATGGAAATCGCTACCATCTTACATTCCCAGTCCTGCCCCGTTCCTGCTGGCCCAGAAGGGGTGCCCTTTCCCTTATTGGCTTGCTCTTCCTTCCAGTAAAATACATTCTAGGCCAGTGGAGAATCCTTTTCTCCCCAGAGTCTGTGGCGCTGCTGACCTGTTTTCACGAACCGTTTCTCTGCCAGGAAACGCAAGACTGTTTTGAGGGTTGCAAAGGCAAAGAGGTAGATGGGTCTCACCTGCGTCCTTTTCTCCTACTGTCTTGCTGTGGCTGATCTGGAGTCGAGGGCGATTCTTGCAGCCTGTGCCAGGTGCTGTCCACCCCATGGCATATTTATAGGAAGAGGACAATGCAGTAGGGAGACAGAGGTGAAGCCAACAAACTCTACACAACTGACCACAAAGCAAAAAGGGTTGGGTGATGAGCC
This sequence comes from Podarcis muralis, assembly GCF_004329235.1. NCBI lineage: Eukaryota > Metazoa > Chordata > Lepidosauria > Squamata > Lacertidae > Podarcis > Podarcis muralis. The sequence continues at coordinate 72,329,341 of NC_041321.1, read as the reverse complement.
ATTGGGTGTCTTTTCATGAACCTGACAGATGATAAATGAAGGTGTCAAGAGGTCATTAGCCCAGGGAGCAAGGGTGGGTTTCAATTCATTTATTTGATTTGATTGCATAGCCTTTTTTCTAATAACTCTTGGCAGATCATCCACCACAGCCCAGGAACAAGTCATTTCCTTGTTCCTTGTGTTGGAGGAACAAAACAATACTTTGTGGTGTTCCTGGATTTGTGGTGGTTTTCTTCTGCTGCTTCGCTATTGAGACCTCTGACTAGATATTTGAACTGGGGCTCTGTCTATGTTCCCATGGCATAACCACACAAGACATGACATTTTTGGACTCCCAAGTTACGAGAAGGAGCAGGCAAGCAACAGAGGCAATGAATCAAAATTAATCAGCGGCGCCTTCAGCAACAACACTTGCCTTTGTCTGCCTTGGGTTTCATTGGATACCAGGCATTCTAGTTTTAGGAGGGGCATAAAAGCTGTTCTCTATCCACTTTCAATTTCCATTCATCGTTTTACAAATTTCTATCCTGTTACCTCTTATCTGCCTTTTTTCCAAACTAGAAATTCTCATATGCACAACCTTTGTTATTTATTATTTATACCCCGCCCATCTGGGGGTTGTATTAAAATACAATAAAACACCAGACATTAAAAACTTCCCTAAACAGGGCTGCCTTCAGATGTCTTCTAAAAGTCAGATAGTTGTCTGTTTCTTTGACATCTGATGGGAGGGTGGGCGCCACTACCGAGAAGGCCCTCTGCCTGGTTCCCTGCAACCTCACTTCTCACAGGGAGGGAACTGCTAGAAGGCCCTCGGAGCTGGACCTTGGTGTCCGGGCTGAAGGATGGGGGTGGAGACGCTCCTTCAGGTATACTGTGCCGAGTGGTTGTGGAACAACTCCAGGCATGGACCTGGAGAATGTGGACCATTTGAATCCCTTCCAGTCGGGATTCAGGCCTCACCATGTGGGAAAATGATTGCTTGTACATAAGAGCATGAGCAGACTTCTTATTATTGCAGAGTGATTTTACAGCACGAGATATTGCTAAGAGCATGATGAGCACGTGAACACCTCATGCTAGACTAAATGATTGGCTCACGTAGCATAACACTCTCTTTGCGGACAAGGGCAAGGTTGCATTCCTTTTGATTGTTACTTTTTTGAGTACGAGACAGAACAAGCGCTGCGCTGGAGGATGAATTAATTTACTGCATACAATAAACATTGCATGGAAAAAGCCAAAGCTTTTTCTTCAAGTCATCTTGGTGTGAGGCTGATTATTTCGGATGTCGAGCAGGTTCTCGACAACCATGGGACTGAAACTGCCTTGGTCACACTGGTCGATGATCTCCAGTGGGCTAGGGACAAAGATGAAAGCTGTTTCCTAGTTCTGCTGGATCTCTCAGTGGCCTTTGATACCATCAACCATGACATCCTTCTGGACTGTCTAGAGGAGCTGGGAGCTGGGGGCACTGTTATACAGTGGTTCCGCTCCTTCCTCCTGGAACGTGTCCAGAAAGTGGTGTTGGGGGATGAGTGTTCGGACCCCTGGGCTCTCACTTGTGGGGTGCCTAAGGGCTCCCTCCTCTACCCCATACTTTTTAACAACTATATGAAGCTGCTGGGAGAGATAATCAGGGGGGTTGGGCTGGGTGTTCATCAGCATGCAGATGATACCCAGCTCTCTCTCTCCTTTAAATTGGAACAAGTGAAGGCGGGGAAGGTCCTGTGTGAGTGTCTGGAGGCGGTTGGAGGATGGATGGAGGCTAACAGATTGATGCTGAATCACGACAAGACAGAAGTACAGTGGTGCCTCGCAAGACGAAATTAATTCGTTCCGCAATTCTCTTCGTCTTGCGGGTTTTTCGTCTTGCGATGCACGGTTTCCCATAGGAATGCATTGAAAATCAATTAATGCGTTCCTAGGGAAACCACCTTCAGGCCAGGTCCGGGGACAGTCTGTCCCCGGACCTCTTCTGAAGGCTGGGGGGGGGGGGGACAAGGGCTTTTCTTCCCACCCCCAGCATTTTAAAAAGCCCTGGGACAGCGGAGGACTTCTCCGCTGTGCGGGGCTATCTTAAAATGCTGGCGGGCGGCATTTTAAATCGCCCCGGACAGCGGAGGACTTCTCCGCTGTCCGGGGCGATTTAAAAGCCCCTGGGAAGGCAGGCAGGGGGGACAAAGACTTTCGCCCCCTGCCCGCCTTCAGAAGGTGTTCCCGCCCCCCGCCCCACTTCGGAACAGCTTTCCGAAGTGGGGCGGATGGGACAGGTGTCCCCGCCCCCCCGCCCCACTTCGGAAAGCTGTTCCGAAGTGGGGCGGCGGGGCCAGGTGTCCCCGCCCCCCGCCCCACTTCGGAAAGCTGTTCCGAAGTGGGGCGGCGGCGGCAGGTGTCCCCGCCCCCCCCGCCCCACTTCGGAAAGCTGTTCCGAAGTGGGGCGGCGGCGGCAGGTGTCCCCGCCCCCCCGCCCCACTTCGGAAAACTGTTCCGAAGTGGGGCGGCGGCGGCAGGTGTCCCCGGCCCCCCGCCCCACTTCGGAAAGCTGTTCCGAAGTGGGGCGGCGGCGGCAGGTGTCCCCGCCCCCCCGCCCCACTTCGGAAAGCTGTTCCGAAGTGGGGCGGCGGCGGCAGGTGTCCCCGGCCCCCCGCCCCACTTCGGAAAGCTGTTCCGAAGTGGGGCGGCGGCGGCAGGTGTCCCCGGCCCCCCGCCCCACTTCGGAAAGCTGTTCCGAAGTGGGGCGGCGGCGGCAGGTGTCCCCGGCCCCCCGCCCCACTTCGGAAAGCTGTTCCGAAGTGGGGCGGCGGCGGCAGGTGTCCCCGGCCCCCCGCCCCACTTCGGAAAGCTGTTCCGAAGTGGGGCGGCGGCGGCAGGTGTCCCCGGCCCCCCGCCCCACTTCGGAAAGCTGTTCCGAAGTGGGGCGGCGGCGGCAGGTGTCCCCGCCCCCCGCCCCACTTCGGAAAGCTGTTCCGAAGTGGGGCGGCGGCGGCAGGTGTCCCCGCCCCTCCGCCCCACTTCGGAAAGCTGTTCCGAAGTGGGGCGGCGGCGGCAGGTGTCCCCGGCCCCCCGCCCCACTTCGGAAAGCTGTTCCGAAGTGGGGCGGCGGCGGCAGGTGTCCCCGCCCCCCCGCCCCACTTCGGAAAGCTGTTCCGAAGTGGGGCGGCGGCGGCAGGTGTCCCCGGCCCCCCGCCCCACTTCGGAAAGCTGTTCCGAAGTGGGGCGGCGGCGGCAGGTGTCCCCGCCCCCCCCGCCCCACTTCGGAAAGCTGTTCCGAAGTGGGGCGGCGGCGGCAGGTGTCCCCGGCCCCCCGCCCCACTTCGGAAAGCTGTTCCGAAGTGGGGCGGCGGCGGCAGGTGTCCCCGCCCCCCCGCCCCACTTCGGAAAGCTGTTCCGAAGTGGGGCGGCGGCGGCAGGTGTCCCCGCCCCCCTCCCCCCTTCGGAACATCGTTCCGAAGTGGGGCGGCTGGGGCAGCTGTTCCCGCCCGACCTCCCCACTTCGGAACATCGTTCCGAAGTGGGGCGGCTGGGGCAGCTGTTCCCGCCCCCCCTCCCCCCTTCGGAACATCGTTCCGAAGTGGGGCGGCTGGGGCAGCTGTTCCCGCCCCCCCTCCCCCCTTCGGAACATCGTTCCGAAGTGGGGCGGATGGGGCAGCTGTTCCCGCCCCACCTCCCCCCTTCGGAACATCGTTCCGAAGTGGGGCGGCTGGGGCAGGTGTCCCCGCCCCCCTCCCCCCTTCGGAACATCGTTCCGAAGTGGGGCGGATGGGGCAGCTGTTCCCGCCCCACCTCCCCACTTTGGAACATCGTTCCGAAGTGGGGCGGATGGGGCAGCTGTTCCCGCCCCCCGATTCGGAACAGCGTTTTAAAATGCTGTGGGTCGGCAGCGCTTCGCTCCCGACCCCCAGCATTTTAAAATCTCCCCGGGACAGAGACTTCTCTGCTGTCCCTTGGAGATTTTAAAATGCTGGGGGTCGGCAGCGAACGCTTCGCTCCCGCCCGCCAGCATTTTAAGATCACCCGGGGCAGGCGGGGGGAGGCAGGCGGGGGGGGAGCAAAGACTTTTGCCCCCGCCGTCCTTCAGAAGAGGTCCTCTTCTGAAGGCCGGCTGTGGGCGAAAGTCTTTGCTCCCGACCGCCAGCATTTCCCTATGGGCTTTCGTCTTGCGATGCAAGCCCATAGGGAAATTCGTCTTGCGAAGCGCCTCCAAAACAGAAAACCCTTTCGTCTTGCGGGTTTTCCGTCTTGCGAGGCATTCGTCTTGCGGGGTACCACTGTACTGTTTCTGGGGGGACAGGGGGCAGGGGTGAGGGGGTGACTCCTCTTAGATAAGGTGATTGATTTATTGCTCAGATTGGCGTCCGGCCCGCTTCGGCTGTGCACCCCCTCGGCCAGGCCTCGGACTTCAAAGGCCACATTCCGATGCTCTGAGCAAACGCAGAGTTAAGCAGCAGCGGTTAGAGAAAGCTGTAAGCTTAAGTGCTTTCTTCAGTGTGCTAAATAAAGTCCACGCAGGATCTTAGCAGCTAAAAGCAGTTTTATTTACAGCAGACTATCCATTGCCGAACAGCATCGTGAAAACACGTCCACTCTCCTCAAAAGCGAAAGTAGAGAGAACAAAGACTTGAGAGACTCGGAAATGACGCAGAGTCTCCCTCCTCCCAACAGTAGGCAGGGCGTACACTCTGAGCTGTTTAACCCTGTAAGCTCAGGTTCTCTTCACACCCCCTCTCGTCCTGCGCTACTGTGGGGAAAGTATGTACAGAACTTACCCCCAACTCCAAACCACCACAAAACTCCCCATGACGCTGGAAGCTTAAAGGTTTGGTAAATCCATCGGCCAAGTTATTGTGACTGGCACAATACTTCAACCGGATCAAACCTGACTGAACACTCTGACACACATTTTGGAAACGTATGTCCAGATGCTTGGTTCTGGCCTTAAATTGCGCAGATTCAGCCAATTTCAAACAAGGTTGATTGTCTTCCCAAACCGTGATGGGCAAGCTACAATCCCCAAAGATCTCTTGCACCAAGCATCTATAGAACTCTAGTTCCCGGCACAAATCTGACAGTGCACTGAATTCAGCCTCAGTAGAAGACAGCGCAATGAGACTTTGCTTCCGGGACTTCCACCCAATTAGTGACTTCCCAAACTTTAGCACCAACCCAGACACAGACTTGCGGTCCTGCAAATTCGCCCAGTCACTGTCCGCATAGCATGTGAGCTTTGCCTCACCTTCAGCTGGCAGCTTAAGACAGAAGTCTTTGGTATGCTGCAGGTAGCGCAGTACCCGCTTGATACCGTGCCAAGCACTCACACTGGGCTTTGACGCTTCCCTACTTAGCAGGTTGGTAGCAAAGGCAATGTCTGGTCTGCTCCATTGGGATAGATACAACAGACTACCTAGAGCTGACTGAAAGAGCTCAGCATTCTCGAACTCAGCACTTTCTGCTTGCTGGCACTCTTTCACGAAGTTCGTCTCCATGGGTGTCCGAACTCCTGCACAATCGGACATTCTGAACTTCTCAAGCAACTGCTCAATCTTGCCTTTCTGACTGAGCAAGAAGCTACCATCCTCAGTTCTCGCTATCTGGACACCTAGGTAGATCTTTACTGCACCCAGGTTCTTGAGCTGAAACCGCTTCCCAAGCTCTTTGGCAAACTTCTGCACCTGTTTGTCTGCCTTTCCAATGTGGATGATGTCATCAACATAAAACAAAACCAGTTCCTGTGAGTCTCCTGATCCTCTAAGGAACAGGCAACTGTCAGCAAGACTCTTCCTGAAACCTAGCTTCTCCAAAGCTTCATTCAGGCACAAGTTCCAATTCCTGGCCGACTGCTTCAGGCCGTAAATTGACTTGTGAAGTTTCCACACAGTACCTTGCTCATTGCCCTCAAACCCTGGAGGAGGAAGCATGTACAGATCCTCCTGGAGGTCTGAGTTCAAGTAAGCAACATCCACATCAAAGTGATGCACCAGCAACCCTCTTTGCGCAGCGATGGCCAAGAGCAAACGTAGAGATTCACTCCTACAGGTGGGAGCATAAACTTCCGTATAATGCAACCCCCTGCGCTGCGTGAATCCTCTCGCCACTAATCTGGCCTTATACTGCGGTTCTCCTGTCGCTGTGGGCTTAAGACGGTAAACCCAGCGGCTACCCACGGCCTTTTTGCCCACCGGCAACTTCGTGAGGGAGAACACACCTAGCGACTCCATCGAGTTCATTTCCTTCTGCATCGCCTCATGCCATTTTCTGGCTTCTTCCTGAGGCAGTTTCTGAACATTCTCAAAACTCTCGGGTTCACACTGTGCCATTCCGACCCACACGCTAGTGACGGCAAACCTATCAGGAGGTTTCCCCTTGGTCGTCCGAGCTGATCGACGCAGCACTACTTCAGGAACCCCCTCTGACCCACTAGGGCCAGCCAGAACGTCCTTGGCATCAGAGAATTCCCCCTCTGACTTACTGCGCCTTCTGGACTTCTCAGCCGAACCTGTGGGGGAAGATGGAGCACTGCGTTGCTCAATCTTCACAGCCTTGGGAGAAGTTCTCCCCTCTGCCTGCACTGGGTCTGGACTCTGAGCCTCAGTAGCAGGTTCAACCTCTTCCTCTTCTTCATCAGCAGAGTCAAGCAGACTCTCTGACAGGATGTCAGGATTCCCATGTATCCTTGCCCAGCCACTCTGCTCACAGAATTCAGCACTGTTGCTGAGCAGAATCCTGGACTGATTCCCTGACGGATACGCAAACCTCCACCCCTTGGTCCCTGGCTCATACCCACAAAAAATCATCTTCTGGGACTTGGGTTCACCTTTCTTGCGTTTGGCTTTTGGTATCAAAACCCACGCTTCACAACCAAAAACGCGAAAATAGTGAACTTTGGGTTGCTTTCCATGCAGCAAAAAGTACGGGGTGTCACCTACCACTGAATTGAACGACCTGTTCAAAACAAAGTTGGCCGTTTGCCAAGCCTCTCCCCAAAAACGCTGTGGGAGCCCGGCATCAAACAAAAGAGCTGCGGACATCTCCCCTAGAGTCCTGTTCCGTCTTTCTGCAATCCCATTCTGTTGGGGACTGTGCGGAGAAGTCAACCTGTGTTGAATCCCCTTTTTGCGGAAGAAACTTTGCAGTGCAGACCCGGTGAACTCCCCACCGCAATCGCTCTGAAAGTTTTGCACCCGTGTGGAAAACTGCAGTTCCACAGCCGCAATCCAGTCTTTGATTAGCGGTGCAGCTTCACTTTTGTGTCCGATCGTGAAGGTCCAGGAGTTGCGCGTATGGTCATCAATCAGAACCAGCGCATATTTGGCTCCTCCCATACTGGGCACAGACATCGGCCCACACAAATCTGCATGAATTAACTGAAAAGCCCTAGTGGTCACCCTCTCAGACCTAGGGTATGTGCACGTTTTCACCTTTGCGGACTTGCACGCTCTGCAATCTAGAAACTTAGCACATGATTTCATTTTGCACCCTTGCGTACACTCTGGGATCTTTTTCACTGACCCCCAAGACACGTGTGCCATGCGTCTGTGCCAGAGGTGAGCACACGCATCATGAACTGGAACGTTGGCACACTGTGCTTGAGCCTCCTTCATGCCACCTGGACCTGCAAAAGAAGCATTCAATACAAACAACCTGTCTTTACATTCAACACTGACTAGGTGCTGTCCATTCTTAGAAATAGAGCACTTATTGTCTTCAAAACACACTCTGTAGTTCTCAGCAAGAAGTGCGCTGACAGACAGCAACGCGCAAGACAGTCCTGGAACAACAAAAGCCTGGATTGAACCCTGTAAGAAAGAACAAAACAGTGAGCCAGTCTGCGTGAGCGGGTGTCGAGTCCCATCTGCTAAACAGACAGTCTTCCCAGAAGTTACAGAGGTGCAGTTCTCCAGAAATCCTGCAGATGGCACAAGATGATGGGAAGCTCCACTGTCTATGACAAAAGCCAGCACAGCATCCTGTTGACAACTCTTGACTGTAGCCATAGACGCTGCCAAATGTTTATGTTCAGTGTCTCTGCCAGCTGCCTTCGGCTTGCCTTTCCCACGCTTTGAAGAAGAGCCCTTTATCTGGTTGCTACGGGAGACGGCCTTCGGCTGTTCCTGTGCCTCCACTGGACATTCTCTCACCAGATGGGAGGGGGAGCCACAGCGATAACAGCGGCGGCATGTAGCAACAGCTCTCACAGCTCCCTCTTCAGCCATTTCTGCGTTCCCAGCACCCCCACCTTTGGGTGTACAGCCTGGGCCTGCACGCTCCCCAGCACTCTGGTTGTAGGCCTCAACATCACACGGCCCCTCGGAGACAAAGCAGCTACTCCCAGCTATAACGTCAGGAACATGGCCAGCAGCCCCCTCTGGGCTCTCAGCTTCCTCCCTGCTCTCAGCTTTCTCCCGGCCCTGGGCTCCTGCTGAGCTTTCACACAGACTCCTCAGCACCTGCCAGGCGGCCTGAGCCGACTCAACGCCCTCCAGGTGGGGCAACAGCATAGCGTCCACACTTGCTCTCAACATGCAGAGCTCTCTTTGCATTCTCTGCTCTCTATCTTCCAGCAAAGCAGCCTCCAGGTCTGCTGCGCCATCTTCAGCAGCAACTGGCATGGGTGGGGCCGGCTCCTTCTGGGCTATACTCCAGAGCCCTGTGGCCAAAAACCACCCCCTTACTCTTCTAACCCAGATTTCCCAGGATTGGGTTGTGAGCCTTTCGAATGGGACATCATAAAAGTCCTGGAGCTCAGCCATCTCCTCCCCCAGTGCTCCCATTGGGGCTTTGAAGTACTCACGCGTACCAGCCAGCTTCAAGGATAGGCCTCCGGCGTCCCTTTGCAGCACACAGCTTGCAGCACACAGCTTGCAGTCAGCCTCCCTGCGTTCTCCTAGGCAGAGCCTCAAAGCAGGACTTTTTCCTCCGGCAGCAAAAACAGCAGCTTCTCAACACACAGCACTTCAAAGCTTTCTCTAATTGCAGTAACTAACGTCCATAACCTCTTAGATAAGGTGATTGATTTATTGCTCAGATTGGCGTCCGGACCGCTTCGGCTGTGCACCCCCTCGGCCAGGCCTCGGACTTCAAAGGCCACATTCCGATGCTCTGAGCAAACGCAGAGTTAAGCAGCAGCGGTTAGAGAAAGCTGTAAGCTTAAGTGCTTTCTTCAGTGTGCTAAATAAAGTCCACGCAGGATCTTAGCAGCTAAAAGCAGTTTTATTTACAGCAGACTATCCATTGTCGAACAGCATCGTGAAAACACGTCCACTCTCCTCAAAAGCGAAAGTAGAGAGAACAAAGACTTGAGAGACTCGGAAATGACGCAGAGTCTCCCTCCTCCCAACAGTAGGCAGGGCGTACACTCTGAGCTGTTTAACCCTGTAAGCTCAGGTTCTCTTCACAACTCCCTGGTCCTGAATGGGGTACCTGTGCCCCTAAAGGTCCAGGTGCCCCTGAAGGACCAGATCTGCAGCCTGGGAGTCCACCAGGGAAGTGATAGCATGGATGTTAAAATCCCCTAGGACAACCAAACTAGGTGTCTCCAGGAGCACATCCTCCACGACCTGAAGCAGCTTAGCCAGGAAATCCTTGGTGCAGTGGGGAGGTCGGTACACCAGAAGGCATCCTGTACTGCTTCTATTGCCCAACTTCCAAAACATGCACTCCAAATACTGGGTCTTCCCAGTAGGATGCCTGGTATAAACTTGTTGTTGTTGTTGTTGTTGTTTAGTCGTGTCCGACTCTTCGTGACCCCCTGGACCAGAGCACGCCAGGCCCTCCTGTCTTCAACTGCCTCCCGCAGTTTGGTCAAAATCATGCTGGTAGCTTCAAGAACATTGTCCAACCATCTCGTCCTCTTTCGTCCCCTTCTCCTTGTGCCCTCCATCTTTCCCAACATCAGGGTCTTTTCCAGGGAGTCTTGTCTTCTCATGAGGTGGCCAAAGTATTGGAGCCTCAGCTTCACGATCTGTCCTTCCAGTGAGCACTCAGGGCTGATTTCCCTAAGAATGGAGAGGTTGGATCTTCTTGCAGTCCATGGGACTCTCAAGAGTCTCCTCTAGCATCAGAATTCAAAAGCATTCATTCTTCGGCGATCAGCCTTCTTAATGGTCCAGCTCCCACTTCCATACATCACTACTGGGAAAACCAGAGCTTTAACTATAAACTAGTGACTTCCTGAAAATGACTGCAACCCCCCTTCCCTGCCTGTATCACCTGGGCTGCTGTGCATATGAGAAACCTGGTGGACAAGCAGCGGCAAGGACAGGCCCATCTGCTTCATCCAACCAAGTTTCCATCACACATGTCATAAGGGAGTCTTTTGATCATTTTGTAGATAAAATGCACGGCACAATGTCATTTCTCAATCACCTAAGTACTGGTCATTTTTATAGGTGTGAATCTACATTGGGGAATGCAAAAGGGGATTGGGAAGGAATGATGCTACTTCCTGTATGCCATTTGACTGTTCACAATATTTATGAATTCATTTTATCATCCTGTTGTCTTAGCATTCCACACAGCCACCTCCATAGAAACGTGTTTTAAGCCATGTACCTGAACTAATAATCTTCATTAGCATCTGGTATCTGCACAAGTTAATTCCTAGCATTAGCTGAAAATACATACTTTGTCATAAAGTTAACCACAAGTCTGGGCATGGAATGTTTCCCCATTTTAAGGGTCAACACCTAATTTTTTTATGAAGATTGAAAAAATCATGATTGTCTTTCAAAAGTGGCAGTGCTACAAGAATGTGATCCTGGAGCACATCATTTTGATCATAAATATCTGAACTTTTTCCAACTCTACAATGTCCTTTTTCAGGCAGTCACCTGAAGACCGTGCCAAGCGTCTGGGAGGATTGGCAGAGTACCAGGAATGTGACCAGGAGATTAGGACTTGCCACCAAGCCTGCGGGGGAAGCCCTGGCGAGTTTGGGGACTGCCACTTCCTCCTCCCTCCTCCAATTCTGCATGTTGGTTCTTTGCATCCTCTATTCAGATTGCAAAGCTGGCAGGTGTCCAAGGAGTGCCCAGGTCTCTTTTTACAGCAGCCTGAGTTTTGCATTGCTTATTCCTAATCATAGCATTGCACACCTATTTGCACAGCACTTATGTAAGGTATTTCGCCTATTTTCATTGTAGAAAGTTTTACCCATCCTTAAAGAAACTGAGGCATGTTGCGCATGTGTTCTGCTTGCAGATTTGCCATAACGGGCATCTGGCTGGCCATTGTGGAGAACAGATTGCTGGACCAGATGGGCCCCCTTTGGCCTGATCCTGCAGCCAGGCTCTTCTTAGGTGCAGGGGGACCTGGAAATGGCTTCAACTTTACCTTCCCTGCACCCACCTTCCACTCACCTGACATTAATGCTGTCAGGTGAACCAGTTTTGTATAGCACTGTGCATGAAACAGAAGCACAAAGGTGCTGGGAATCTAAAGTAGCAGAAAGTTGCCCCCACTTCCAGTCGCCTCACAGAGGCAGCTTAAGGTTCAAAAATGTGTACTGCTGCAGAAGATAAGGCTTCAGTAATACAGTTCCGGACGTTGATCTATACATACAGCTTTGCAGATACAGATACAGTGAGGGGGGAAACATAATTGATCCCCTGCTAAATTTGCCTGTTTGCCCTCTGGGGGGTTTCTGGGGGTTTTTCCTGTTGTTATTCTGTCTCTCACAGCTACAGTAAACCTACCATTAAAATTATGGACTGGTCATTTCTTCGTCAGAGGGCAAATGGGCAAATTTAGCAGGGGATCAAATACTTTCCCCCTTCACTGTGTATACAAGTAGAAAGCATTTCTGTTGCTCCAGCAATCCAATACATAATCCAGACTGACTCACAGATGGATTCACTGACTGACTAATGAGCAGATTTGCCTTAATCATTTATATAGCAACTGGCTTGGCTGATCTTGAACCGGTTGTCTTATATCAGACACGGGGTGATTTGTGCCCAGGAAAGAGATTATCCCCTTTCTCTGTGTCCATTTCCTCCAACATAAAAATAAGAATGAAGCAAATTAAAACACTTCCTGGTACAAAATAAATATATAAGAGAGGGGATGTTGGGAGCTGCAGTGCAGAGCTCAGGTCTCCAAGAGGAGTGGGGTGAGGGTGCTGCTGACTGGTGATGGGGTTGGGGGGCAGGCTTGGTAAGAAGAGCCGGCTGGATCAGGCCAACGTCCCATCAGGTTCTGAGCACCACAGCAACGCTCTCCCCTCCTGTGGTTTCCAGCAGCTGGGATTTGGAAGGAGCTGTGGGGCAGAACATAGTCGTCATGGCTAGTAGCCGTCAATTCAGCTCTGTTGGATGCTCATAAGTTCTAATGTCATGAGGGAGGGGGAAAACTTTCACTGATTCGCTCTCTCCATGTCCTGCGTAATTTCATGAACTTTGATTACTCGCCTGTTCTCTAAAGTGAAAAGTCCTGAATATTTCTCCCTTTCGTCATAGGGGATCTGGAAGCCAAGCCTTATGAGGTGTCAGGATTCTCAGCCGCAGTCAGAGGTAACTGGCCATTCTCCAGGCATTCGGCTTGAGATCCTAGTTGACCTTCCCGTCTGCGTCTCCCGGCAGGATACAGGCAAGGTCTCTATCGGCGATCCCACTCAACGTGAGAGGGACACACCCCTCCTCCCTCCTCCCTGCTTCCCTCAGGGAGGGGAAAGAGTCAGACAGATATCTATTTACATCGCTTTATTTCTGTCATTCCAGCAGTACAGAGAAACGTGTCTTCACTCTCCAGTCTCCAGCAGTAGAGTCTAAACTCCACCCCTGTACTTCCAGTACAGGTCAGATGACACTCTAAGCTAACATCCGGTGCTCAGTGCAATGAATAGACTGCCCCTTTTTTCCACTAGTACAGTCCCACACATCAACATCCTGTTTTGCATTCCAGACACCTGCAGCTGGCTTTCGCATTGCTGCTTTTTCCTGACATGAGGAATGGTCGAAGGAGCTGGGTATGTGTAGTGTGGGAAAGGGTTGTCACGTGGAAAAAGGAACAAGCTTGTTTTCTCCCGCTCTGGAAGGGAGGACTCGATCCAATGGCTTCCAGTTACAAGAAAGGAGATTCCAACTACAGTGGTACCTCGGGCTACGAATGCTTCAACTTACTTTTTTTTGGTTACGAACAACTGTAACCCAGAAGTAACTTGTCCGAGCTCTCGGAGGCCTTGCCGCTGCCTGGAGGCAAACCCGGACATCCACAGGGCCTACGGAGCTCTCGGAGGCCTTCACGAATGCTGGGAGCCAAGCCGATTGTGATTGTGGAAGAGGACCCTGAGTCCCCTCCAAACAATGAGTGCATGTAAGAAAAGAAATAAATGTTATTTGTTTTCATCTAAAATACTGTCTTATTTATTTTATAGTACAGCACATTGATTATTGCCTTCATTTTATGGGTCAATGGTCTCATTCGACAGTGAAATTAGTGTTAAATTGCTGTTTTAGGGGGTGTTGTTCATCATCTGGAACGGATCAACCCACTTTCCATTACTTTCAATGGAAAAGTCTGCTTCAGGTTAAGAACAGACTTCCGGAACCAATTAAGTACTTAACCTGAGGTACCACTGTAAACATCAGGAAGAACTTTCTGACAGTAAGAGCCGTTCAGCAGTGGAACAGACTCCCATGAGAGCTGGTGAACTCTCCTTCCTTGGAGGTTTTTAAGCAGAGGCTGGATGGCCAGTTGTCCTGGATGCTTTAGCTGAGATTCCTGCATTGCAGGGGGTTAGAATAGATGACCCCTTCTGACTCTACAATTCTGTGATTCTATGATAGGGAAGTTGCTACATGCCCTAAGGATTTATTGGTTTATTTATTTGCCTCTTTCTGCAGGCTGGGGTTCAGCTTGCTTGCTTCAGTGATCTGGTGTGGGCATCAGAGAGCAGTGAGAAATAAGGTGAGTGGTCTGTCTTCTCTTCTCCCTCTTTGTCTTTGAATAGTCTGGTATGTTTTCAGGGAAAGCCCCAGGTAAAATTTTATTAGGCAAATTACTTCAATGGGACTTTGATGTGAGTGGTTGGGACAAGTCTGAGTCATCCACTCACTCAGTTAATTGCCTACCATTGAGACGAACCAAATGCTACGAATAATAATAATAATAATAATAATAATAATAATAATAATCTATTTATACTCTGCCCATCTGACTGGGTCTCACCAGCCACTGTGGGCGGCTTCCAACAAAAGATTAAAAATACATTAAAACAACAATCATTAAAAACTTCCCTAAACAGGGAACGTTATTCATACACTCGTGTTTGTACAACATAAAACTTGTTTGAAGCACACTATTGTTCCACTACAAGCAAAATGTTTCCTTATTTCTGGGTCATGTTTGCCCTTAAACAAAAGACAACTGTGTCCTTTTGTGCTCCCTCCTATCTATGCAAATGCAAACCAACTAGACTCTCACTAAACTCTCGAGGGGATATAAATGACACTGAAAGGTTTGTTTTTGTCTTAGGTTAAGCGTGAGTTGCAACCACAGCAGATACATCATCCATTCATCCAGGTGGACAGATGAGTAGCCAATCTGGTCCCTTTGTCCAGGGTTCAACAGCAGCCAAATCCCTGGAGAAGAATCCTACTGCCCTGTGCAAGTGAATTCTCTCGACCTGGGTATGACTTTTGGGGGCACCTCAATGCCCTAAGATCAGTGGTTTTCAACCAGTGTGCTGTGGCACCCTGGGGTGCCTTGAAGGATGGTCGGGTTTCCCGGGCAACACTGGGCTCTGTCTATCTGTCCTTCTCTTCCTCCTCGGATGCCCTCTCGCATCTCTGCCTCCCAAAGGCTTGCATAGCTGTTTGTTGCATCAGCCCTGGCTACAAGATCCGCAGGCTAATGGTGCCTCTGGGGCTGGCCAGGGGGTGCTGGGTGCCAGGAGCTGAGGTGGCCTCAGAGTAAGCAAGCAAGTGGGTGAGTGAGCCCAACCAGCCAGTCCACCAGCCCTGGGAATGGACAAATAAGTCCCAGGCCCCTGTGGGGCAGTGTGAGGAGGCACCTATCCTTGGGGCAGGTGGGGCAGCTCAGAGACCAGGGATCAGCAACATCAAATGCAACACAAGGGCCAGAAACAATAACAATGTGAAAAACTTTATGGAATAATTCAAAACATCAAAACTAACAAACTGAAGTGTGGGAAAATGATTGCTTGTACATGAGAGCATGAGCAAAGTTCTTATTATTGCAGGGTGATTTCATAGCTAAAAGCATCCTTGGAGCATGAACAGCGCGTGAATAGCTCGTGCTGTCCCAAATGATTGGTTAACATAGCATAGCCTGATCGCTTGCGTGGTCTAGTGCGATGGCCCTTATCTGCTGGCTGAGAACAAGTTGCTTTGCTTGTATTTGGTATCTTTCTGACTTCACACAATAAAGGCTGTGCTGCAGTAGCTCTAGAGCAGCCATATTTCTTCAACCTATCTTGGTGTGAGACTGATTTCTTCGGATGTCGAGCTGGCACTCGACACTGAAGTCTCTGAAAGTCTCTGAAAGTCCTTAAATGAATCACGGTGCCAGACTTTACTCGGTGGAGAGCAAGCTGTGAAGCTTTGTATAATCAGCAAATGTCCAATTCAGATGTCCAACTCTGAACTCTGCTGAACAGTGTTTCTGGATAACAACTATTGTTTCACTGAATTCTTCACCAGCCAATTAGTTCAATACTCGTAAGTAGAAAGATATGCAATTTCTTCATTAACCAATTATATCTATTCAAAAAAAGATTGGTGTTGAACTAATTGGCTGATGCCGATCAGAAGGTGGCGGTTTGAATCCCTGCGATGAAGTGAGCTCCCGTTGCTCTGTCCCAGCTCCTGCCAACCTAGCAGTTCGAAAGCACACCAGCGTGAGTAGATAAATAGGTACCGCTGTGGCGGGAAGCTAAATGGCATATCCGTGCGCTCTGGCTTCTGTCATGGAGTCCCGTTGCACCAGAAGTGGTTTAGTCCTGCTGGCCACATGACCCGGAAAGCTGTCTGCGGACAAAGGCCGGCTCCCTTGGCCTGAAAGCGAGATGAGAGCAGCAACCCATAGTCACCTTTGTCTGGACTTAACCATCCAGGGGTCCTTTACCTTTACTCTTTTTCTCCCCACAGAACAGGAAGGGAAACTAAAGATGGGGCGTTTGGCTTTCTTCGGTCTCAGATTTCCTAATTGCTGCTCCATTTTTGAGAGGTGAGTTCCTTCCTTCCAGACAGAGCTAGGGAGGAACCTTGGGCTCCTTGAGGAAAAGGTGGGATAGAAATGCAACAAACAAACAAACAAACAAACAAACAAACAAACAAACAAACATTCAGGTCTGTTGTGCCAGTTTGGGAAGTGCAGAGTTGCCTCTCCAACTCCAGTTAAGCACAGTTGTGTTGTGCATAAACGTTTTGGATTATTATTCCCACAGCTATAGGCATAGAAGGGACGTGGGTGGCGCTGTGGATTAAACCACAGAGCCTAGGACTTGCTGATAGAAGGTTGGCGGTTCGAATCCCCATGACGGAGTGAGCTCCCATTGCTCGGTCCCAGCTCCTGCCAACCTAGCAGTTCGAAAGCACCTCAAAGTGCAAGTAGATTAATAGGTACCATTCCAGCGGGAAGGTAAACGGCGTTTCCGTGTGCTGCTCTGGTTCACCAGAAGCGGCTTAGTCATGCTGGCCACATGACCCAGAAGCTGTCTGCAGACAAACGCTGGCTCCCTCGGCCTATACAGCGAGATGAGCGTGCAACCCCAGAGTCATCCGCAACTGGACCTAACGGTCAGGGCTACCTTTACCTTTACCTTTATAGGCATAGAAAGCCTTACGTCAGCCTGATGATTCTGGGAAAGTCCAAGAAGGAAGATTTTGCCATCTCCCAAATGATTCACGAGATTATTCCAGAAAATCTCGTGCTGTTGAACTGTCTCTGCACAGCCACCACCAATTATGTGCTGCCACAGAAAGAAATCTGTGGGCACAGGCATCTGCAGGGATTTCCCCCTCAAAACATGGAGAGGGGGGAGCAGGCCAGTTTCTCACACAAAAAATGAGAAGAATGGCGCCTGAAACTTTACCTCATATCTGAGGTGGCCCCATCCACTCCAAGGATAATTTCTTTTGAAAGGGCAAGTTTCTAGCTTTCTTAAAACCTTGCTCTCTCTTCAAACATCCATGTCCTTGGATGAAATTATTAAACTGTAAGAAATTCTCTGATCTTCTATCCCCACAAGATCACAGGATTCTTTGCTGATTTCCCTGCACTACTTTCCCGTCTCCTCCACCTGCTTCTGTGCAAACCTGGGTGTCATTCCACGGACAGCCCTCCTTCCTGTATTACCCCAACATCACAACCTTCAAGAACTGTCTGATTCCTTATGTTCCGTTTCAATCCCTGGGGTTCTTTGATGATTCTGGTGATTCCCCATGTGGCCTTTGAGGTTCAGTCGACCTTCACTGGCTGACTGGGTATTTGGTGTGGCAAATCCTGCCCTGTGGAACTCCCTGCCATTAGAGGCTTGTCAGGAACTACCCCTGCCTTCGTCTGAAAATTGTGCTGCTTTGGCAGGCATTCCCAGTGTGAATTTCTCCTCCCTCTCTCTCCCTCTCTCATTTTTTTATTGGTTTTCCAAATTACTACAGATCAGACCAAATTACTTTAATTTAATACAATTTCTTAGAAAAAAATAGGTTTCCCACTCCTGTTGCAAACATATGTCCATCACTTCCTCATGTAGCCACTTCATCTCTTCTAAGTTGTTGTTTAGTCGTTTAGTCGTGTCCGACTCTTCGTGACCCCCCTGGACCAGAGCACGCCAGGCACTCCTGTCTTCCACTGCCTC
The DNA here is from genome assembly GCF_004329235.1 of Podarcis muralis. NCBI lineage: Eukaryota > Metazoa > Chordata > Lepidosauria > Squamata > Lacertidae > Podarcis > Podarcis muralis. Next base: position 72,311,523 of record NC_041321.1, on the reverse strand, counting down.
CTGCAATTTGGTCAAACTCATGCTGGTAGCTTCGAGAACACTGTCCAACCATCTCGTCCTCTGTCGTCCCCTTCTCCTTGTGCCCTCCATCTTTCCCAACATCAGGGTCTTTTCCAGGGAGTCTTCTCTTCTCATGAGGTGGCCAAAGTCTTGGAGCCTCAGCTTCAGGATCTGTCCTTCCAGGGAGCACTCAGGGCTGATTTCCCTCAGAATGGATCGGTTTGATATTCTTGCAGTCCAAGACATCTCTTCTTAATCCTTCTCTTGATGTTAGACCATTCTCGCAGCTGACCATAATTCTTTCCTTACATACAGCACCTCTGTTCTTTCTCATAAATACAGTATAAAACCCATTTCACATGTATAGTCCTTCCTAGATGTTGTTCTCAGACCTTGTGTGCTGAGCCGTTTAATTGCTATCTTCCTTTCTTCAGTTCACCACAGTGTTTCCAAGGTCAATTCACATTCCATTCTCTCAGCTGTTTCTCATCTTTAACCAACTGCTATCTGCAGATGTTTCCTTTATGTTTTTAGTTACATTTTATGGATATTTATGGACTGATTTCGTTCCGCTTTGTGTGTCGTGAGCTGCCTAGATACAGATGAGAAAGTGAGGATTGCAAATATCTAAAGAGATAAATGAAAATCAACCCCAGGCCAGGTTCTGACTGGGCTTTTCCTTTGACTCCCTGAGCAGGTGCTGAGGCCGCCTGCTGCCACATGGAGTGGTTGCCGTACGGTCCCTATTGCTACAAACTCTTCAGCGATAAAGTGAGCTGGGCTGAGGCAGAGGTAAGTGCGGCCTCTTAGCTCTGGTCAAGAGCTGATGGATTGATTGATCAGTTTACTTATATGCCAGTTTTGCACAACAAGCCCATAATGTCCTGCAGCAAACCTTAAAAACATCCAAATACAGAGCACTAGAAATACAAATATCTTCATAATAATAATAATAATAATACCTTTATTGTCAATGTACAACCTGTGTACAATGAAATTAACCAAGCCTCCCCCCCCCATACACTCAATCTCATTGCACTCTGTGCGCTTGTCTCACAACACTCCAACCCCGAAAGTCAGTTGCACTATATTATTTTCCATTCAGCAGCCTAACAGCCCACGGATAGAAACTGTTTTTTAGCCTGTTGGTACGACTGATACTTCTATATCTCCTGCCCGAGGGTAGAAGATTAAAGAGGTGCTGGCCGGGGTGTGAACCGTCCCTGAGAATTTTCCTTGCTCTCCTAAGGCAAAGATCCCTTGTGATGTCGTCTAGCGGGCTCAGGGGACAGCCCATGATATCATGTGCTGTGTTCACCACCCTCTGTAAAGACTTTCTGTCCGTGGCTGTCAAGCCGACGTACCACACTATGATACAATATGAGAGGACACAAATATAAAAATACAAATATGCAAATATACGAAATACAGAATGGGGGGGGGGGCTGGAAGAGCAATGGTGCAAGCCCTTGTTGCAAATCTGCATATGCTAATTCATAGGTATTGCGGTGCCGAGTAGTGGGGGCTTAGGGGTCTTCATCCCCCCCATATTTTTCAAGGAGGGGGCTGTCCCTGTCCTAGGCGGGGGGGGGGGGGGTTACAGGTCACGTGACATCAGTGCCCCAGTTAGGTATACATGCTATTTTAGACGGAGGGCAGGAAAGGCTTACTCTGAGTTTTGGGGTGGCACGAAAAAGCCCAAGATCCTCTTTCGCACCTGGAAACTCTTTGGGCTTCCATGCATGTTCCCTCATCCCTGCCCTTTACGGAATCCTCCCTGATTTCCTGCTCTTTGGGTAAAAATGAGGTTTCTCTTGCCCTCTCTCAGATTGCCTGCCAATATTACTTCCTCGGAGGTCACCTGGCCTCCATCCACAGCACGGAACGATCTGCTGAGCTGGCCAAGTACATCATTAAATACCGCAAAGATGGAAGTGGTGTCTGGATTGGACTGCGTGACCCCCTGAAGGTGGGTTTGCTGGCTTAGTTTAGCTTCTAAGGTGCTTTTGGACTCCAATGCAGGTTGCGGGGGGGGGGGGACTTGTTGAAAGATGCTGAACTTAATAAGAGGGCAGGGTGCCCCCAGCCCTGGAATGTCGGTATTTTTCGCTCCATAAAATGCACCTGACCATAGGATGCACCTAGTTTTTAGAGGGGGAGTGCAATAAAAAAATATTCTTTAAAGGGAGCACTGAGCAGAGCATGTATGCATCCCAGGCTCTGCTCAGCACTCCCTTTCACGAGCCACGTGGATCGTGTGTGCGGCGTTTGCAGGCTTTTCCCTGAGGAGGGGAAGGGCAGCCCGTCTCCCTCATTGGGGAAAAGCCTCCAAGAGCCGCACAAACTCTCCGCGCGCTCTTTAAAAGGAGTGTGGCTCTTGCTGGCTTTTGCGGGAGGTGGGGGAAGGGGCAGAAGGCGACTAAGCCAGAAGCTAGAACACCGGGAGGGAGGCCAGCAATCCCTCTCGGTGTTCTGGCTTCTGGGATAGCTGCGCAGCTCGCATTCGCTCCATAAGACGCACACACATTTCCCCTTACTTTTTAGGAGGGAAAAAGTGCGTCTTATAGAGCGAAAAATACAGTACTTGGGAATTCATTGGGATTCTTCCTTGTTGTGAACCATTTTCATATCTATGTACCAGTAGCAGAATAATTTAACTCTTAAAAATACTATGCACTGCGGCCACACTGGCCGAGTGGTTACTATTTAATTTATTGCATTTGTATCCCGCTTCTCCTCCAAGAAGTGGAAAGTGGTGTACATCGCTCTCCTCTTCCCCATTTCATCCTCACAGCAACCCTGTGAGGTAGGATAGACTGAGAGTGTGTGGCTGCCCTAGAGGGAATGTTCCGTCGTATGTGGTAAAAGAGTATTGGCAAATGATCCATAATGAATTGGGGGGGAATGTTTAAAAGTACTACCCCCCCCAAAAAAAAACCCAGAGTCCTTTCTGTTGGGGATAATTCAGTCAGAAATTCCCAGGTGTCAAAAAAGGTTATTAATGTATGCAACAACTGTGTTTCATTAGCCCCTAAATGGAAAACGAATGAGGTCCCAACTCATAGCTGTCAGCTTTTCCCTTTTCTCATGAGTACAGTTTCCGGGTCATGTGGCCAGCATGACTAAGCCGCTTCTGCCGAACCAGAGCAGTGCACAGAAACGCTGTTTACCTTCATGCCGGAGCGGTTCCTATTTATCTACTTGGACTTGACATGCTTTCAAACTGCTAGGTTGGCAGGAGCAGGGACCAAGCAATGGGAGCTCACCCCATCATGGAATTCGAACTTCCGACCTTCTGATCAGCAAGTCCTGGGCTCTGTGGTTTAACCCACAGCGCCACCCACTTAAGGGTACTTAAGGCTTAAGTGCTTAAGGGTGATTATTTGTGGTGTCAGTGCAACTGTTATCTGGCTGCATGCTAATGCCTCTGCCTTCAAAGGGGGGTTTATTGGGGACCCACGTGGGCTTTCAACATTTGCTCACCGGGCTGAAGACTTCTTTTGATTTGGCAACCACACGTGTCATTTTAACATGCATTTTCATATATTATGCAAGTTTTGCTTCTATTTTGATAAATTTGATAAATTGGCTTGCCTTCAGTATTTTTAATGAGCATTTTATATTTTACGTAAATATACATAAGAGGTATGTACGTTAGAAGTCATGGAGGATTAAGTCTTACACAACTCCTTTGAAATACAGAGAAAGTAGTAAGTAAAATCTTATTCAATGAACAAAGAGATAAAGATGAAGTTTATTGGATGTTACATTTTTCTGATCGACAACCAGGAGATGTAAGCAAGCAAACTAACCACCAATCAACAAGGAGAGATCATAAAAGGATGTAGAGATGGGGTCCTTGCAGGAATATCCCCTTTCCTTTATCTGAAGGGTGTGTCTTCCTGACCCTGCCTTCTCAGGTGATGAGAAATGGGGACTCCATCCTAGAGTTTGTACTGACAGAGGTACGAACGACGAGCAAAGTTGCAGTTCTCATCATTCCACTTCATGTATCCTGGAAAGCAAAAGAGAACCTGTGTATCATGCTCCACTCTGAGATTTTTCCAAGGTTTAATATTGTAATGGATGTCACTGAGATATTGCTAGGGATATCGGAGAACTCAAGCAAAAACGTGGCCAGTTTTTGCTGCTGCTGCTGCTGCTTCCAAGTCCAGTGTGAAGGTAAACGCCATTTCTGTGCTCTGCTCTGGTTTGCCAGAAGCAGCTTAGTCATGCTGGTCACAGGACCCAGAAGCTGTCTGCGGAAAAACGCCGGCTCCAATCAGCCTATAGAGCGAGATGAGTGCACAACTCCAGAGTTGTCCACGACTGGGCCTAATGGTCAGGAATACCTTTACCTTTACCTTGATGGTTAATAAGATTCAAATAAATCTTTCATTTTGCAAGCACACCCTCCATTCCTAGGAGGTCCCACAACTGGGCTGCTCAGTTCATTGCCCTTTCCCCGCTCTCACCAACATGCCCACATCACCTGGGCTCACCCACTGGTGGAGGAAGGGGTGTGCAGGGGGTGAGGTTTGCCCCAGGTGTCATTCTGGGGGGGGGCATGACATCACTCGCTGCCCCTGGAATACATGCCACTCACCACGCCCCCCCACGTGCGCCACGCCCCCTGAGACGCGCACAAGCCACATCCCCGCATGTGCGCTTCTCTGGGTGCCAGAGCAGGAAGCTCTCCCTCTGGGCTCACCTGTGTCAGCCCAAAGCTCAACGCAGTTCTCGTTGTTATTTTGGTTGTTGGGTTCTCCAGCATTCCAGTTCTTGTAGCTGTTTGAAGACCGATCCATCCACTGCCACTGCCGGTTCTGTGTGGACAGAAAAGCAGTTTGGTTGTCAGGGAAGAGAGCAAAGATGCCCAGACGAGGCTCTCGTTAGGCAGATGGGAGACCTGGAGTCTCCTTGTAGCAGCTGCTCACACTCTTTTTTACATATACATATATATAATTAAATTTTCTGTTTTACAATTTAAAATACTCATGTTTACATCCTTAAGACGTCAATGGCTTCCCTTCTTCTCTTTCCACGGTTCATTCTGCAAATCATAAACCCCTGCATATTTTACAGAAACTGTACCATTCAGTATTCCATTATTGCATCCATCAAAACTTGTTTCACTGTTGAATTTATCTTAATGCTGCCAGTGTTTTCAGCTGTACACAGTTATTTCCCATATATTCAATCAACGTTTTCCAATCTTCTCTAAACGTATGTCCTTCTTGTTCTCTTATTCTATACGTTAAGTCTGCAAGCTGCGCATATTCTGTCAACTTAAGTTCCCATTATTCTTTAGTTGGGACCACTTTCCGCTCCTTGGAGGAGAGGTGGAATACAAATGCAATAAATTAAATAGTAACCACTCGGCCATTGTGGCCGCAGTGCATTGTATTTTTAAAAGTTAAATTATTCTGCTACTAATAAATAGATATGAAAATGGTTCACAACAATGAAGAATCCCAATGAATTTCCAAATACTGTACTTTTCACTCTATAAGACACACTTTTTCATTCCTAAAAAGTAAGGGGAAATGTGTTTGCGTCTTATGGAGCGAATGCGGGCTGCGCAGCTATCCTAGAAGCCAGAACGACAGGGATCACTGCGTAGCGCTCCCTCTCGCTGTTCTAGCTTCTGGCTTAGCCAGGGGCAGCCTCTTCAGGATAGGGGGAGCCTTCATCCCACTGCCCTGAAGAGGCTGCACAGCTATCCCAGAAGCCAGAACAGTGAGAGGGAACGCTGCGCAGCGCTCCCTCTCACTGTTCTAGCTTCTGGCTTAGTCACACTCTCTCCCTTCCACCACCTCCCGCAAAAGCCAGCAAGAGCCACACTCCCTTTAAAGAGCACGCAGAGCGTGTGTGGGGCTCTTGGGGGCTTTTCCCTGAGGAGGGAGAAGGGCAACCCATCAGTGACGGGCTGCCCTTCTCCCTCCTCAGGGAAAAGCCTGCAAGCGCCACACACATGTTCCATGCGGCTCGTGAAAGGGAGCGCTGAGCAGAGCCTGGGAAGCATACAGACTATCTCAGTGCTCCCTTTAAAGAACATATTTTTCTTGCATTCCCCCTCTAAAAACTAGGTGCATCTTATGGTCACGTGCATCTTATGGAGTGAAAAATACCGACATTCCAGGGCTGGGGGCACCCTGCCCTCTTATTAAGTTCAGCATCTTTCTACAAGTCCCCCCCCCCCCGCAACCTGCATTGGAGTCCAAAAGCACCTTAGAAGCTAAACTAAGCCAGCAAACCCACCTTCAGGGGGTCACGCAGTCCAATCCAGACACCACTTCCATCTTTGCGGTATTTAATGATGTACTTGGCCAGCTCAGCAGATTGTTCCGTGCTGTGGATGGAGGCCAGGTGACCTCCGAGGAAGTAATATTGGCAGGCAATCTGAGAGAGGGCAAGAGAAACCTCATTTTTACCCAAAGAGCAGGAAATCAGGGAGGATTCCGTAAAGGGCAGGGATGAGGGAACATGCATGGAAGCCCAAAGCGTTTGCAGGTGGGAAAGAGGATCTTGGGCACTTTCGTGCCACCCCAAAACTCAGAGTAAGCCCTGAATGCTGGCGGAAGAGCTTGTTTCCCTGCCCTTTGTCTAAAATTGCACGTATACCTAACTGGGGCACTGACGTCACGTGACCCGTTCCCCACCCCTGCCAATAATAGTAATAACTCAGGTGGTTAGGAAGGCCCAACAGAGACTCCATTTCCTCAGGGTCTTACAAAAGAACAACGTTAAATGACAATTGTTGCAAAATTAATGAGTGTTAGAAAAATGTTGGAATGAAATTATATGGCTTTAGTAGAAATGTTATAAGGAGTTAAGTACAAATAAGTTTTAGGGTTTTAATGGTAAGATAAGGTTAAAATAAATTAAGATAATCAAATGACAGAAAACAGTGAAAGATGGAAAGGATTTGCTGAAACAATTAATAACTAGAACACAAAAAGGGAGGTGTGAGGAGGTCGATGAAACAAGTTAATGAAAGATACAAATATGAAAATTTTGGATGTGTTTTTAATTGTTTTTGCTTTTGTTTTGATGTATTGTGTCTTTTGCTTTTTTATATGTACTGTAATGTATTGATTTGTATTGTTTATTTTTTCTTTTTCTTTTTTACTTCTTTCTTTAATTCCTAAACTTTTAATAAATATTATTATTATTATTATTATTATTAAAAAACTGTTTCTATCCATGGGCTGTTAGGCTGTTGAAACGAAAATAATAATATAGTGCAACTGACTTTTAGGGTTGGTATGTTGTGCGACAAGCACACAGAGTGCCATGAGATTGAGTGTTTGTGTGGTGGGGCTCAGTTAATTTTAGTGTACACAGGTTGTACAGTGGTGCCTCGCAAGACGAAATTAATCTGTTCCACGAGTGTCTTCGTCTAGCGGTTTCTTCGTCTTGCGAAGCAACCCTATTAGCGGCTTAGCGGATTAGCACTATTATCGGTTTAGCGGCTATTAAAGGCTTAGCGGCTTAGCGGCTTAGCTGCTAAAAGGCCATTAGCGGCTTAGTGGCTTAGAAAAAGGGGGGAAGCGGGAAAAAATCTCAAGACTCGCAAGACATTTTCGTCTTGCGAAGCAAGCCCATAGGGAAATTCGTCCTGCGAAGCAACGCAAAAATGGAAAACCCTTTCGTCTAGCAGGTTTTCCGTCTTGCGAGGCATTCGTCTTGCGGGGCACCACTGTACATTGACAATAAAGGTATTATTATGAAGAAGATATTTGTATTTATAGTGCTCTGCGTTTGGATGTTTTTAAGGTTTGCTGCAGGACATTATGGGCTTGTTGTGCAAAATCGGCATATAAGTAAACCGATCAATCAATCCATCAGCTCTTGACCAAAGCCAAGAGGCTGCACTTACCTCTGCCTCAGCCCAGCTCACTTTATCGCTGAAGAGTTTGTAGCAATAGGGACCGTACGGCAACCACTCCATGTGGCAGCAGGCGGCCTCAGCACCTGCTCAGGGAGTCAAAGGAAAAGCCCAGTCAGAACCTGGCCTGGGGTTGATTTTCATTTATCTCTTTAGATATTTGCAATCCTCACTTTCTCAACTGTATCTAGGCAGCTCACGACACACAAAGCGGAACGAAATCAGGCCATAAATATCCATAAAATGTAACTAAAAACATAAAGGAAACATCTTCAGATAGCAGTTGGTTAAAAATGAGAAACAGCTGAGGGAATGGAATGTGAATAGACCTTGTAAACACTGTGGTGAACTGAACAAAGTAAGATAGCAATTAAATGGCTCAGCACACAAGGTCTGAGAACAACATCTATGAAGGACTACACAGGTGAAATGGGTTTTATATTTATGAGAAATAACAGAGGTGCTGTATGTAAGGAAAGAATTATGGTCAGCTGTGAGAATGGTCTAACATCAAGAGAAGGATTAAATGGTTATTAAAGAAGAGATGTCTTGGACTGCAAGACAATCAACCCTATCCATTCTGAAGGAAATCAGCCCTGAGTGTTCACTGGAAGGACAGATCCTGAAGCTGAGGCTCCAAGACTTTGGCCACCTCATGAGAAGAGAAGACTCCCTGGAAAAGACCCTGATGTTGGGAAAGATGGAGGGCACAAGGAGAAGGGGACGACAGAGGACGAGATGGTGGGACAGTGTTCTTGAAGCTACCAGCATGAGTTTGACCAAATTGCAGGAGGCAGTGGAAGACAGGAGTGCCTGGCGTGCTCTGGTCCAGGGGGGTCACGAAGAGTCGGACACGACTAAACGACTAAACAGTGTTTCCCAAACGTTTTTGGGCAACGGCACACCTGTTTACTGAAAAAAAATCTCGCGGCACACCACCATTAAAGCCCCGCCCCGTGACGTCAGCGCGCAGCGTCACGCCGGGAGGGACGCACAAAAGTGAAAGTTTTTTCCCTCGGCAGCTCCTCTCAGCTGCGCTCAATCCGCCTCGGAGCGCAGGAGCGATGCCTCTCTCTGGCTCTCCCTCCGCGCAGGCTGAGGGAGGGAGGGAGGGGCGCGTGTGACCCGTCTCTGCTGGGAGACCAAACCCAGCGAGGCAGAGTCGCGCGGAGGCGCCCAGGCAGCGCTGCTGGCTGCGAGGAGGAGCGCCAGGCAGCAGCAGGAGGCGCGGCCTCTCCTCGCCGTCGCCGCCCCGCCTCTCGCCGCCCGACTCGCCCGCCTCCCTGCTAAAAAATAACAAATCATGCACGTGAGATATTTTCCTTTAATACTGGGCGGGAACTGCCTTTGCCATGCAAAAAGGGGAGGGGAGAGAGACTTGCATGCTGGACAGCAATAATCCCGCAAGCGTTCAACCAAGAGGAAACCGTAGCTCCTTCCTTTAGGTAACGGAAGTATGCGACATAAATAAAATTGCCCCTCCTCTTCCTCTACCTGTCCCCCACCCCCTGCCAAAAAGTCCTTTGAATCGGAAAGAGGAGTTAGGCGGCTCGTGCAACTAAATCCCCGCCCGACTCGCCCGCCTCCCTCCAGGCATCTCGCGGCACACGAGGCAATGTCTCACGGCACACTCGTGTGCCGCGGAACACCGGTTGGGAAACACTGGACTAAACAACAACAAAGAAGAGATGAAGTAGCTACATGAGGAAGTGATGGACATATGTTTGCAACAGGAGTGGGAAACCTATTTTTTTCTAAGAAATTGTATTAAATTAAAGTAATTTGGTCTGATCTGTAGTAATTTGGAAAACCAATAAAAAAATGAGAGAGGGAGAGAGAGGGAGGAGAAATTCACACTGGGAATGCCTGCCAAAGCAGCACAATTTTCAGACGAAGGCAGGGGTAGTTCCTGACAAGCCTCTAATGGCAGGGAGTTCCACAGGGCAGGATTTGCCACACCAAATACCCAGTCAGCCAGTGAAGGTCGACTGAACCTCAAAGGCCACATGGGGAATCACCAGAATCATCAAAGAACCCCAGGGATTGAAACGGAACATAAGGAATCAGACAGTTCTTGAAGGTTGTGATGTTGGGGTAATACAGGAAGGAGGGCTGTCCGTGGAATGACACCCAGGTTTGCACAGAAGCAGGTGGAGGAGACGGGAAAGTAGTGCAGGGAAATCAGCAAAGAATCCTGTGATCTTGTGGGGATAGAAGATCAGAGAATTTCTTACAGTTTAATAATTTCATCCAAGGACATGGATGTTTGAAGAGAGAGCAAGGTTTTAAGAAAGCTAGAAACTTGCCCTTTCAAAAGAAATTATCCTTGGAGTGGATGGGGCCACCTCAGATATGAGGTAAAGTTTCAGGCGCCATTCTTCTCATTTTTTGTGTGAGAAACTGGCCTGCTCCCCCCTCTCCATGTTTTGAGGGGGAAATCCCTGCAGATGCCTGTGCCCACAGATTTCTTTCTGTGGCAGCACATAATTGGTGGTGGCTGTGCAGAGACAGTTCAACAGCACGAGATTTTCTGGAATAATCTTGGGAATAATTTGGGAGATGGCAAAATCTTCCTTCTTGGACTTTCCCAGAATCATCAGGCTGACGTAAGGCTTTCTATGCCTATAAAGGTAAAGGTAAAGGTAGCCCTGACCATTAGGTCCAGTTGCGGATGACTCTGGGGTTGCACGCTCATCTCGCTGTATAGGCGAGGGAGCCAGCGTTTGTCCGCAGACAGCTTCTGGGTCATGTGGCCAGCATGACTAAGCCGCTTCTGGCGAACCAGAGCAGCACACGGAAACGCCGTTTACCTTCCCACTGGAGTGGTACCTATTCATCTACTTGCACTTTGATGTGCTTTCGAACTGCTAGGTGGGCAGGAGCAGAAATGTTTGTTTGTTTGTTTGTTTGTTGCGTTTCTATCCCACCTTTTCCTCAAGGAGCTGAAGGTTCCTCCCTAGCTCTGTCTGGAAGGAAGGAACTCACCTCTCAAAAAAGGAGCAGCAATTAGGAAGCTGAGACCAAAGAAAGCCAAACGCCCCATCTTTAGTTTTCCTGCCTTTTCTGTGGGGAGAAAAAGGGTAAAGGTAAAGGACCCCTGGAAAGTTAAGTCCAGGCAAAGACGACTGTGGGGTTGCTGCTCTCATCTCGATTTCAGGCTGAGGGAGCCAGCGTTTGTGTGCTGGTTCCGGGGGGGGGGGGTTACCGTGAGGTGTGGTCAAAGTCCGGTCCTGGGCCGAGGGTCTGGAGACTGTCCACCAAGGGGGAAGCTGCGTTCAAAGCAAAAACCCGGGCATGATCGGGAACTCTGGAAAGACAGGTCTGGGTGCTGGCAGGAACAGATTTCCAACGTCATTGCACCCGCAACCTGGGACCGGGCTGACTGGCCTTTATCTTCTCTGAGGCCAGGGGCGGTCCCGGCCCGCAGGTGACCCGCCTCTCCTGGCCTTAAGGCGAGCACTCCTCCTGGGAGAAACCAGTTCCCTCCGCCTCTCTGCCCTGAGCCTCTGCAGCTCAGGAGAGGCTGGAGGGTCACTGGACCCAGGGGGAGGCTCACCTTCCCCTGACAGGGCTGGGAGAGGCGCACCTGTAGGCAATGGGTCCTCCATCACCTCCGGAGCCAGAGTGAATTCATCTGGTGTCTGCTCCGGAGGATCCGGCACAGGTGCAGGCGCTTCATATTCAAGGCCCTACCCCAGCTCAGCCAGCCCTGGAGGCGGGGACTCCTGTGCAGGCTGGGATTTCTCCGGTTCAGCCTCTGAATCAGATTCCCAGGTTATCACAGTTTGTCCACAGACAGCTTTCCAGGTCATGTGGCCAGCAGGACTAAACTGCTTCTGGTGCTATAGGACACCATGACGGAAACCAGAGCGCATGGAAACGTCATTTACCTTCCCACCACAATGGTACCTATTTATCTACTTGCACTGGTGTGCTTTCGAACTGCTAGGTTGGCAGGAGCTGGGACACAGCAACGGGAGCTCACTCCATCGTGGGGATTTGAGAACCGCTACCTTCTGATCGGCAAGCCCAAGAGGCTCCGTGGTTTAGACCACAGCACCACCCGTGTCCCGCATCAAGGAGAAAGAGGAGATGGGGCTGAGAGAGGCAATCGGTGCCCAACCTTTGGAATGCCCCCCATCTGTGATGACAATTGCCAGATCCAACCTGAGGGCCCACCCTCCTTTGTGGAGTGATCCCTCAGCTTCTTATCTCCTCTCCTCTCCTTGGGAGTCCTCTGGGTAGCTGCTGCTGCTGCTGCCATCCCTGGTCTCTGAGCTGCCCCACCTGCCCCAAGGAGAGGGGCCTCCTCACACTGCCCCACAGGGGCCTGGGACTTGTCTATCCATTCACAACAGCAAGGGCTGGTGGACTGGCTGGTTGGGCTCCCTCACCCACTTGCTTGCTTACTCTGAGGCCACCTCAGCTCCTGGCACCCAGCACCCCCTGGCCAGCCCCAGAGGCACCATTAGCCTGCGGATCTTGTAGCCAGGGCTGCTGCAACAAACAGCTGTGCAAGCCTTTGGGAGGCAGAGACGCGAGAGGGCATCCGAGGAGGAAGAGAAGGACAGATAGACAGAGCCCAGTGTTGCCCAGGAACCCCGACCATCCTTCAAGGTACCCCAGGGTGCCACGGCACACTGGTTGAAAACCACTGATCTTAGGGCATTGAGGTGCCCCCAAAAGTCATACCCAGGTCGAGAGAATTCACTTGCACAGGGCAGTAGGATTCTTCTCCAGGGATTTGGCTGCTGTTGAACCCTGGACAAAGGGACCAGATTGGCTACTCACCTGTCCACCTGGATGAATGGATGATGTATCTGCTGGTGTGGCAACTCACGCTTCTCCTGAGACAAAAACAAACAGTTCTGAGTCACTTATATCCTCTTGAGGGTTTAGTGAGAGTCTAGTGGGTTTGCATTTGCATAGATAAGAGGGAGCACAAAAGGACACAATTGTCTTTTGTTTAAGGGCAAACATGACCCAGAAATAAAGAAACATTTTGCTTGTAGTGGAACAATAGTGTGCTTCAAACGAGTTTTATGTTGTACAAACACGAGTGTATGAATAACGTTCCCTGTTTAGGGAAGTTTTAATGACTGATGTTTTAATGTATTTTTAATCATTTGTTGGAAACCGCCCAGAGTGGCTCGGGAAACCCAGACAGATGGGCAGGTTAAAAATATATTATTATTATTATTATTATTATTATTATTATTATTACTCATAGTTTCCTGAAATGTGGCCTGAAAAACCTTTCGTTCGTCTCAATGGTAGGCAATTAACTGAGTGCGTGGATGCATCAGACTTGTCCCAACCACTCACGTCAAAGTCCCATTGAAATAATTTGCCTAATAAATTTTTACCTGGGGCTTTCCCTGAAAACATACCAGACTATTCAAACATGCCTCACCAAGAGAAAGAGGGAGAGGAGAGGAGAGACCACTCACCTTAATTCTCACTGCTCTCTGATGCCCACACCAGATCACTGAAGTAAGCAAGCTGAACCCCAGCCTGCAGAAAGAGGCAAATAAATCCTTAGGGAATGTAGCAACTCCCCTATCATAGAATCACAGAATTGTAGAGTCAGAAGGGGTCATCTAGTCCAACCCCCTGCAATGCAGGAATCTCAGCTAAAGATTTTCTACCTCTCTTTTAAATCAGAACCAGTGAAGGCAGTGAAGGTCCTGTGTGAGTGTCTGGAGGCGGTTGGAGGATGGATGGCGGCTAACAGATTGAGGTTGAATCCTGACAAGACAGAAGTACTGTTTTTGGGGGACAGGAGGTGGGCAGGTGTGGAGGATTCCCTGGTCTTGAATGGGGTAACTGTGCCCCTGAAGGACCAGGTGCGCAGCCTGGGAGTCATTTTGGACTCACAGCTGTCCATGGAGGCACAGGTCAAATCTATGTCCAGGGCAGCTGTTTACCAGCTCCATCTGGTACGTAGGCTGAGACCCTCCCTGCCTGCAGACTGTCTCGCCAGAGTGGTGCATGCTCTGGTTATCTCCCGCTTGGACTACTGCAATGCGCTCTACGTGGGGCTAACTTTGAAGGTGACTCGGAAACTACAACTAATCCAGAATGCGGCAGCTAGACTGGTGACTGGGGGCGGCCGCCAAGACCATATAACACCGGTCTTGAAAGACCTACATTGGCTCCCAGTACGTTTCCGAGCACAATTCAAAGTGTTGGTGCTGACCTTGAAAGCCCTAAACGGCCTCGGTCCAGTATACCTGAAGGAGCGTCTCCACCCCCATCATTCTGGCCGGACGCTGAGGTCCAGCGCCCAGGGCCTTCTGGCGGTTCCCTCATTGCGAGAAGCAAAGCTACAGGGAACCAGGCAGAGGGCCTTCTTGGTAGTGGCGCCCGCCCTGTGGAACGCCCTTCCAGCAGATGTCAAAGCGATAAACAACTACCTGACATTCAGAAGACATCTTAAGGCAGCCCTGTTTAGGGAAGTTTTTAACATGTGATTTTACTGTATTTTTGGTTTTTATGAAAGCCGCCCAGAGTGGCTGGGGAGGCCCAGCCAGATGGGCGGGGTATAAATAATAAATTATTATTATTATTATTATTATTATTATTATTATTATTATTATTATAAAGCATCCAGGACAGCTGGCCATCCAGCCTCTGCTTAAAAACCTCCAGGGAAGGAGAGTTCACCAGCTCTCATGGGAGTCTGTTCCAGTGCTGAACGGCTCTTACTGTCAGAAAGTTCTTCCTGATGTTTACAGTGGTACCTCAGGTTAAGTACTTAATTGGTTCCGGAAGTCTGTTCTTAACCTGAAGCGGACTTTTCCATTGAAAGTAATGGAAAGTGGGTTGATCCGTTCCAGATGATGAAAAACACCCCCTAAAACAGCGATTTAACACTAATTTGATGTCCAATGAGACCATTGACCCATAAAATGAAGGCAATAATCAATGTGCTGTACTATAAAATAAATAAGACAGTATTTCAGATGAAAAAAATTAACATTTATTTCTTTTCTTACGTGCACTTACTGTTTGGACTCAGGGTCCTCTTCCACAATCACAATCGGCTTGATTCCCAGCATTCGCGGAGGCCTCAGAGAGCTCCGTAGGCCCTGTGGATGTCCGGGTTTGCTGCCAGGCGGCGGCAGCCTCTGAGAGCTCTGACAACTTACTTCCGGGTTACAATCGTAAGGTGAAGCGTTCATAACCCGAGGTACCACTGTCGTTGGAATCTCCTTTCTTGTAACTGGAAGCCATTGGATCGAGTCCTCCCTTCCAGAGCAGGAGAAAACAAGCTTGTTCCCTTTCCCACACGACAGCCCTTTCCCACACTAAACATACCCAGCTCCTTTGACCATTCCTCATAAGGCTCAGCTTCCAGCTCCCCTATGAAGAAAGGGAGAAATATTCAGGACTTTTCACTTTAGAGAACAGGTGAGTAATTATGTGATCGAAGTTCATGAAATTACACAGGGCATGGAGAGAACGAATCGGGGAAAGTTTCCCCCCTCTCTCATGACATTAGAACTCATGAGCATCCAACAGAGCTGAATTTTGGAAGGGGTATTGATGGTTACTAGCCATGAAGACTATGTTCTGCCCCACAGCTCCTTCCAAATCCCAGCTGCTGGAAACCACAGGAGGGGAGAGCGTTGCTCTGGTGCTCAGAACCTGATGGGACGTTGGCCTGATCCAGCCGGCTCTTCTTACCAAGCCTGCCCCCCAACCCCATCACCAGTCAGCAGCACCCTCACCCCACTCCTCTTGGAGACCTGAGCTCTGCACTGCAGCTCCCAACATCCCCTCTCTTATATATTTATTTTGTACCAGGAAGTGTTTTAATTTGCTTCATTCTTATTTTTATGTTGGAGGAACTGGACACAGAGAAAGGGGATAATCTCTTTCCTGGGCACAAATCACCCCGTGTCTGATATAAGACAACCGGTTCAAGATCAGCCAAGCCAGTTGCTATATAAATGATTAAGGCAAATCTGCTCATTAGTCAGTCAGTGAATCCATCTGTGAGTCAGTCTGGATTATGTATTGGATTGCTGGAGCAACAGAAATGCTTTCTACTTGTATACACAGTGAAGGGGGAAAGTATTTGATCTCCTGCTAAATTTGCCCATTTGCCCTCTGACAAAGAAATGACCAGTCCATAATTTTAATGGTAGGTTTGCTGTAGCTGTGAGAGACAGAATAACAACAGGAAAAACCCCCAGAAACCCCCCAGAGGGCAAACAGGCAAATTTAGCAGGGGATCAATTACGTTTCCACTGATACGGAAACGGGGGGGGGGTGCCTCTTCTTCCCCCTTCCTCTCAGAACATCCGAAGCGATGACCTCGAGGGTGCCCGCTGTACACTCACCCTCAGCTCCCCCCTCACCGTTGCATAAGCACCACACTTTTCCCAGACCCCAGTGAAACGCTCCTTTCCCTTTCCCTCCACGAGCGAAATAAGCTCTAATATATATATATCTCCCTATCTCTCTGCTATGCCTATTCGCGCTCCATACTTATAACGAGTAGACCGTGTGTGGTTGTATCCCCGCTTATTCCTATGGCCGCGCTTTAGCCAATCAGGACAATGCATTCCCTTTGCAAGACTAGCTCAGCTAGCTCTTGCACGCCTCATTTAGCCCCCTGACAAGCCGATGACGGCCCCCCACGGCGAGAACAATGGAACTGAAACCAGCGACCTCGTAAAACTGTCAAAATCTAGCTACAATGTATCCATTCTTGCTACAATGTATCTATTGATACACATTTGACCGGCAAAGGGCTGAAATCTTCGGAAATTAATATAAAATCAACCGTAACTCCGATTTCCCTCATCTTGGCATCCTTCGACTCAGCTCTTCCCGGACTCCATGATACTACCCCTGACTCCATAATCCTCGAAACGACAGGTCACGTACTCAGGAAGACCCTAATCCTGTCAGATCGTTCTGCCTAGCCCTTCCTCCGGGCAATGCCAGGTGACAGACGATGCATATCTGGACTATTGTTTCACCATCGCCGGTACTTAGAAAGTGTTTACCTTTGCATATCTCTCACTCTGCATACTTCCCCTCCCTTCTCTGAAATGTTAATCCACGAAGCCACACCTTTCTGTAACATATTCATGATGTAACCCAAGGAAACCCAACCCTTCCATAATGTATTCACGACGTTTTTGCAATGTAACATGGGGCATGGAGGGAACTTTTAAAAGCCTATGTCACCCCACTCTCGGGGTTCAATCCCACTTTGAACCTGTTGTGCAATAAACTCGGATTTCCTGCTGTTTGCTCCCGTGTCCGGCTGAACTCATTTTCCTCCGCAGGGACCCGCGGACTTAGTCTGACGGTCTGGGTGGCTGTGTATCCCCACACCCAGTTTTTACTCTAACACCCCCTCACTGTATCTGTATCTGCAAAGCTGTATGTATAGATCAACGTCCGGAACTGTATTACTGAAGCCTTATCTTCTGCAGCAGTAAACATTTTTGAACCTTAAGCTGCCTCTGTGAGGCGACTGCAAGCGGGGGCAACTTTCTGCTACTTTAGATTCCCAGCACCTTTGTGCTTCTGTTTCATGCACAGTGCTATACAAAACTGGTTCACCTGACAGCATTAATGTCAGGTGAGTGGAAGGTGGGTGCCCTGCCTGTAGGGGCAGGGAAGGTAAGGTTGAAGCCATTTCCAGGTCCCCCTGCACCTAAGAAGAGACTGGCTGCTGGATCAGGCCAAAGGAGGCCCATCTGGTCCAGCAATCTGTTCTCCACAATGGCCAACCAGATGCCCGTTATGGCAAATTTGCAAGCAGAACACATGTGCAACATGCCTCAGTTTCTTTAAGGATGGGTAAAACTTTCTACAATGAAAATAGGTGAAATACCTTACATAAGTGCTGTGCAAATAGGTGTGCAATGCTATGGTTAGGAATAAGCAATGCAAAACTCAGGCTGCTGTAAAAAGAGACCTGGGCACTCCTTGGACACCTGCCAGCTTTGCAATCTGAATAGAGGATGCAAAGAACCAACATGCAGAATTGGAGGAGGGAGGAGGAAGTGGCAGTCCCCAAACTCGCCAGGGCTTCCCCCGCAGGCTTGGTGGCAAGTCCTAATCTCCTGGTCACATTCCTGGTACTCTGCCAATCCTCCCAGACGCTTGGCACGGTCTTCAGGTGACTTTGCCTGAAAAAGGACATTGTAGAGTTGGAAAAAGTTCAGATATTTACGATCAAAATGATGTGCTCCAGGATCACATTCTTGTAGCACTCCCACTTTTGAAAGGCAATCATGATTTTTTCAATCTTCATAAAAAAATTAGGTGTTGACCCTTAAAATGGGGAAACATTCCATGCCCAGACTTGTGGTTAACTTTATGACAAAGTATGTATTTTCAGCTAATGCTAGGGATTAACTTGTGCAGATACCAGGTGCTAATGAAGATTATTAGTTCAGGTACAGGGCTTAAAACACGTTTCTACGGAGGTGGCTGTGTGGAATGCTAATACAACAGGATGATAAAATGAATTCATAGATATTGTGAACAGTCAAATGGCATGCAAGAAGTAGCATCATTCCTTCCCAATCCCCTTTTGCATTCTCCAATGTAGCTTCTATAAAAAAACCTATAGAAATGACCAGTACCTAGGTGATTGAGAATTGAGATTGTGCCGTGCATTTTATCTACAAAATGATCGAAAGACTCCCTTATGACATGTGTGATGGAAACGGGGTTGGATGAAGCAGATGGGCCTGTCCTTGCCACTGCTTGACCACCGGGTTTCTCATACGCACAGCAGCCCAGGTCATACGGGCGGGGAAGGGGGGGTTGCAGTGATTTTCAGGAAGTCACTAGTTTATAGTTAAAGCTCTGGTTTTCCCAGTAGTGATGTATGGAAGTGAGAGCTGGACTATAAAGAAGGCTGATCGCCGAAGAATTGATGCTTTTGAATTCTGGTGCTGGAGGAGAATTAAGAGTCCTATGGACTGCAAGAAGATCAAACCTCTCCATTCTTAAGGAAATCAGCCCTGAGTGCTCACTGGAAGGACAGATCGTGAAGCTGAGGCTCCAAGACCTTGGCCACCTCATGAGAAGAGAAGACTCCCTGGAAAAGACCCTGATGTTGGGAAAGATGGAGGGCACAAGGAGAAGGGGACGACAGAGGACGAGATGGTGGGACAGTGTTCTCGAAGCTACCAGCATGAGTTTGACCAAACTGCAGGAGGCAGTGGAGTACCTGGCGTGCTCTGGTCCATTGGGTCGGACACGACTAAAGGACTAAACAACAACAAAAACAACAACAAGTTTATACCAGGCATCCTATTGGGAAGACCCAGGGGACAGGGGACAGGAGTGTGGGGGTGACTCCCTGGTCCTGAATGGGGTAACTGTGCCCCTAAATGTCCAGGTGCCCCTGAAGAACCAGATCTGCAGCCTGGGAGTCCACCAGGGAAGTGATAGCATGGATGTTAAAATCCCCTAGGACAACCAAACTAGGTGTCTCCATCCTGTACTGCTTCTATTGCCCAACTTCCAGAACATGCACTCCGAAAACTGGGTCTCCCCAATAGGATGTCTGGTATAAACCTGTTGTTGTTTTTGTTGTTGTTTAGTCGTTTAGTCATGTCTGACTCTTCGTGACCCCATGGACCAGAGCTATGAAACTATGATTCAGTTTTCAGATACTGCAATAGAAGCAGTACAGGATGCCTTCTGGTGTACCGACCTCCCCATTGCACCAAGGATTTCCTGGCCAAGCTGCTTCAGGTCGTGGAGGATGTGCTCCTGGAGACACCCCCACACTCCTGTCCCCTGTCCCCCCCCCCAGAAACAGTACTTCTGTCTTGTCGTGATTCAGCATCAATCTGTTAGCCTCCATCCATCCTCCAACCACCTCCAGACACTCACACAGGACCTTCACCGCCTTCACTGGTTCCGATTTAAAGGAGAGATAGAGTTGGGTATCATCTGCATACTGATGAACACCCAGCCCAAACCCCCTGATGATCTCTCCCAGCAGCTTCATATAGATGTTAAAAAGCATGGGCGAGAGGATGGAGCCCTGAGGCACCCCACAAGTGAGAGCCCAGGGGTCCGAACACTCATCCCCCAACACCACTTTCTGGACACGGCCCAGGAGGAAGGAGCAGAACCACTGTATGACAGTGCCCCCAGCTCCTCTAGACAGTCCAGAAGGATGTCATGGTTTATGGTATCAAAGGCCACTGAGAGATCCAGCAGAACTAGGAAACAGCTTTCATCTTTGTCCCTAGCCCACCGGAGATCATCGACCAGTGCGACCAAGGCAGTTTCAGTCCCACGGTGAGGCCTGAATCCCGACTGGAAGGGATTCAAATGGTCCACATTCTCCAGGTCCATGCCTGGAGTTGTTCCACAACCACTCGGCACAGTATAACTGAAGGAGCGTCTCCACCCCCATCGTTCAGCCCGGACACCAAGGTCCAGCTCCGAGGGCCTTCTAGCAGTTCCCTTCCTGTGAGAAGTGAGGTTGCAGGGAACCAGACAGAGGGCCTTCTCGGTAGTGGCGCCTGCCCTGTGGAACACCCTCCCATCAGATGTCAAAGAAATAGACAACTATCTGACTTTTAGAAGACATCTGAAGGCAGCCCTGTTTAGGGAAGTTTTTAATGTCTGATGTTTTATTGTATTTTAATACAACCCCCAGATGGGCGGGGTATAAATAATAAATAACAAAGGTTGTGTATATGAGAATTTCTAGTTTGGAAAAAAGGCAAATAAGAGGTAGCAGGATAGAAATTTGTAAAACTATGAATGGTAAAGAGAAAGTGGATAGAGAACAGCTTTTCTGCCTCTCTACTAAAATTAGAATGCCTGGTATCAAACAAAACCGAATGTTGGAAGACCGAACGCAGACAAAGGCAAGTGTTGTTGCTGAAGGCACGACTCATTAATTTTGATTTATTGCCTCTGTTGCTTACCTGCTCCTTTTCGTAACTTGGGCGTCCAGACCTGTCATGTCTTGAATGGTTATGCCATGGGAACATAGACAGAGCCCCAGTTCAAATATCTGGTCAGAGGTCTCAATAGTGAAGTAGAAAAAGAAAACCACCACAAAGCCAGCAACAGCACAAAGTACTGTGTTGTTCCTCCAACACAAGGAACAAGGCAATGACTTCTTGATTCTCGTTATCCCTGGGCTGTGGTGGTTGGGTTGCCAAGGGTTATTAGAAAAAAGGCCTATGCAATCAAATAAAATAAATGAATTGAACCCCACCATTTCTCCCTGGGCTAATGACCTCTTGACACCTTCACTTATCATCTGTCAGGTTCATGAAAAGACACCCAATGGCTCATCACCCAACCCTGTTTGCTTTGTGGTCAGTTGTGTAGGGTTTGTTGGCTTCACCTTTGTCTACCTTCTGCATTGTCCTCTTCCTATAAATATGCTCAGGGGTGGACAGCACTTTGCACAGGCTGCAAGAATCACCCTCGGCTCCAGATCAGCCACACCAAGACAGTTGGAGAGAAGGACGCAGGTGAGACCCATCTACCTCTTTGCCTTTGCAACCCTCAAAACAGTCTTGCGTTTCCTAGCAGAGAAACGGTTCAAGAAAATAGGTCAGCAGTGCCACAGACCCTGGGGAGAAAAGTTTTCTCCACTGGCCTAGAATGTATTTTACTGGAAGGAAGAGCAAGCCAATGAGGGAAAGGGCACCCTTCTGGGCCAGCAGGAACGGGGCAGGACTGGGAATGTAAGATGGTAGCGATTTCCATTACAGCCTGCATTCCTTGCAAGCAGACCTGTTTCCATTCTGCTGCAGTTCCGTCTCAGTTTTTGTCATTCCTCTCACCGTCCACTGTTTAGCGTCAGCTGTGTAACTATTTATGCAACTTACATCCATGCCAATGTGAAGGAAACATCAAAACAATGTTGTCAGAGTTGCTTCCAGATCCTAGCTCACAGAGGATCACGCTAGCCAGCGATCATTAAATAAAAGTCTTTATTGAGTTACAGTTTCCATTCTCAAGCTGCTGCGTGCAACTCTACGTCTTATGCTTAGATCGGCGAAGCTCCATCTGAGTCTCCGCCCCTTGTACACCAACTTAATATCCTAGCCCTGCTCCACCTTTTCCGCCTGACTGTTCTTCTCTGGGTCCCTCTGCCCCCCGGGGTCTCTTCCTTCTGGGATTCTTCTGACGCTGACCCCCCGGACCCTCCTGTCTCCTTGCGCCGGGCTTTAGGACCTGGCTCCCTTTCCGGGCTGCCTACTGCGCCACCTTCCTGTGCATTTGAACTTGGCGCGCGCGCCCAACCTTCCACCTTCCGTCTAACCGTCTCTTCACTCCCCGATGGAGGTGTGGCCACTCCTGACTCGTGCCCTCCCTCCTGTTGTGAGCTGCCAGCGCTTGATCCCTGGCGCCCTTCCTCTTCCCTGCTCTCTGGCGGTGACGCTGGTCCCGATTTCCAACTGCTCCCCTCTGAATCCCCTCTGGCTCTATCTTCCTGGGGTGTCCCCCTAGTCTCCCCCCTTGCCCTGGCCACTGGTGCTCCTTTCTGTGAATCTTCTGATTCACTGGAAAGACTCGGAGATCCCGGGTCGTCGTCATCACTCATCTTTTCTTCTGCCTCCTCCCCCTCGCTCTCTGTTTCCTCCCTTGCCCTCGCCTCTGCTCCTGAACCCCTGACAAATGTAAAAGAAAAATAAAACAAAAACCTCACAAACATCGTTTCATATCGTTTGTGAACTTAAATTTTTTTTTACTGCGATGTGGACTAATATCGATCACATTTGCTTTACTGGTTGCTGTTACTGACCACAAACCATCTCAGGAGCTGTAGCAATTTCCGATTCCTTTTCTGTATTGGGCAAAGTTCTCCGGCATCACTGGGCAGGGCTTGGGGGTGGCAAAAAAAGGTTGAAACACAAAGGCTGAATCCCTGCAAGCAGGGGAAGAGGAAGGGGGCGGTGGGGGCAGTCCGCCCCGGGTTTCACCACTGAGGGGGGTGACAAAATGGCATGCGGCACTCACCGGAGGGCTTGCAGCGCGCCTGAGCCACGCATCTCTCTTGGGAGTGACATGGTGGCTTGGGCACCCACGGGCTCCATGCTGCCTCAAACGGTCCGCCCGCTGCCTCCCCCTCAGCTGTAGGGCTGCTGAATGGGAGGAGGCAGGCAGATTCTGATAGGTTTCTATTTATTGCCACTGTGCAGTGCTTGGAGTCACAAGACTCTGTTTACATTCCAGAGACTCCAGGCTGTTGGAAGTCTCACGGGAGACGGATGTTTATATTGCTGGTTTCCTGTTCCTTTGTCCCAGTTGCCTCTCTGCTCTCACAGAGAGAGGATGTATTTTTCTTTTCTGTCTGCGTAGTTAGAAAATAAAACTCTTAGCATATAGCTCATATTTCTCGTCCTTCCACATGCTGCTGTATAATCTGCGTAATAGGAGAACGTGCCTGGAGCCTCATCAAAGGCTCAGGTTGTTAATCAACGTCGGAGGGCTCAACTGGAGGAATAGCTCGGCCGAACGCAAGACTGACAGATTCCTCGGAGGCCCCATGGAGCATCTGCCTTGGCTCGCCCAGTCCCATGGGCCGCTGGCCCCACCCCTGGGCCCCAGGTGCCCAATCGGCTTGCTCTGCCACTGCCTGCAAAGGCTTGTATGATCCCACACTGAGCCCCATAACCTCAGTGCGGAGCCAAGGCACAGGGTAAGCCGACCATTTTGGGCTGTTCTACTGGGAAGAAAGACGCATAACTGTGGCTGCTCCCCCTTCTCTGGAAACACAAGAAGTGGTTGTTGTTCCCCAGGTCTATCTCTGTCCCCTGAAAGGTAGAAAAGAGAGGCAGAAAGGGGAGGAAAGAGGCAGTCCATATATTAGCAAAAGTGGAAATTAATTTTAGGTGTTCCAGAAACAGAAACCAAACTGGGTGACTTTTCTCAGTAGATGTTCTCTCGTGGAATAAAGTGCCATATTCAGGGGGTGTAAAAGCCTCTTCTTCCAGTTTAGGGTCCTGGTGTTCAAAATGGTATTGCCCCCAAAAGCATCTGGAGATTTTTCTTACAAAACCGCAACACAACTAACTTTGCTTTTCGTATGACTTGGAAAATACTGAACCTGGCTGCTGTGCTGCAGCAATATTTGATGTTGTCAAAGCAGATGAGATAGTCTGGGTCTTATAAGCAACTTAGCATTGCCTGTTTTTGAATTTTGAATGATCACAAGCTCAAAGCCCAAAAAATACACACACACACACACCCTGCGCCACACAATGGACCCATCATTTCTGGAAATGCCAGGCCCTTAGCTGGGATGAATGTTGCTGACACTTTCTTTTCCCAGGAGAAGCAGAAGATGGGGCAAGTGGTCTACCTTGGACTCTGCCTGTTGGGCTGCCTGATCCTGAACCCTTTGGCAGAAGGTGAGCATTAGTAGAAGGGGAGAAAGTGTTAGTGCTGACCTTGAAAGCCCTAAGCAGCCTCGGTCCAGTATACCTGAAGGAGCGTCTCTACCCCCATCGTTGAGCCCAGACA
The DNA here is from genome assembly GCF_004329235.1 of Podarcis muralis. NCBI lineage: Eukaryota > Metazoa > Chordata > Lepidosauria > Squamata > Lacertidae > Podarcis > Podarcis muralis. Next base: position 72,287,141 of record NC_041321.1, on the reverse strand, counting down.
CTGAGGTCCAGCTCCGAGGGCCTTCTGGTGTTTCCCTCGCTGTGAGAAGCCAAGTTACAGGGAACCAGGCAGAGGGCCTTCTCAGTGGTGGTGCCCGCCCTGTGGAACGCCCTCACACCAGATGTTAAAGAGAAAAATAACTACCAAACGTTTAGAAGACATCTAAAGGCAGCCCTGTTTAGGGAAGCTTTTAATGTTTAATAGGTTATTGTATTTTAGTGTTTTGTTGGAAGCCGCCAAGAGTGGCTGGGGGGACCCAGGCAGATGGGCAGGGTATAAATAATAAATTATTATTATTATTATTATTATTATTATTATTATTATTATTACATCACAGATCAGGTGTGGGGAAACCCCTGCTGGAGCTGCATAGACAACACTTTGCTGCAACCATTTTGGCAATAACTTTTGGGTTCCCATAAAGAGGGGTGTGAGCCGGTGTCAGGTCAAGGGGGAAAGATTAGTTTGGAAAGAGCCAGAAGGAACCTCCCGATTCCTAACGCCAGGGCTTACTTGAGGGGCTCCATCTGTCAAGGAAAGGCTTGGTGGTCTGGGGCATCTATTCCAGTCTCAGTCCAATTCCTCACAAGTGCCGCCAATCGCACCCAGAGCGCTCGCACTCCCTGCCCTGCAGGAGCCGTCTTCTACAGAAAGTACTGCTATGAGTATTCTAGCTCCAGCCGCTCGTGGGATGATGCTGAGGTAAGTTGAGGGAATGAGAAGAAATGAGAAAGTTACTAAGAACTTCACATAGCAAAAGACCAGAAACATACCTTTTGGGAATATTGAATATCTGAAGGCAGCCCTGTTTAGGGAAGCTTTTAATGTTTAATAGGTTATTGTATTTTAGTGTTTTGTTGGAAGCTGCCCAGAGTGGCTGGGGAAACCCAGGCAGATGGGCGGGGTATAAAATAATAATAATAATAATAATAATAATAATAATAATAATAATGATATTTCTAGAGAAAATACAGTGGTGCCTCGCAAGACGAAATTAATTCGTTCCGCAAGTTTTTTCTTCTTGCAAGTTTTTCGTCTTGCGAAGCACGGTTTCCCATAGGAATGCATTGAAAATCAATTAATGCGTTCCTAGGGAAACCGCCTTCAGACCAGGTCCGGGGACAGTCTGTCCCCCGACCTCTTCTGAAGGCTGGGGGGGGGGGAACAAGGGCTTTTCTTCCCACCCCCAGCCTTCAGAAGGCTGTTCTGAAGGCTGGTGGTGGGAAGAAAAGCCCTTCTTCCCACCTCCCGCCCCGCAAGCTCCGGGGACAGGAGGGCTTTGCTGCCGACCGCCAGCATTTTAAAAGCCCCTGCTGTCCCGGGGCGATTTTAAAATGCTGGTGGGCGGGAGCGAAGTCTCTGCTGTCCCGGGGAGACTTTAAAATGCTGGCGGGCTCCTGCCATAGGCACGCGTCACCTCTCCAGCCGGGAGAGGGTCGCAGGGGGCTGCTTTAGCCCCGCGCGCGCTCTCCCAGCTGGAGAGGTGACGTGCGCCTATGGAGGCTCCTGCCATAGGCGCGCGTCACCTCTCCAGCCGGGAGAGGGTCGCAGGGGGCTGCTTCTCTGCTGTCCCGGGGAGATTTTAAAATGCTGGCGGGCGGGAGCGAACGCTTCACTCCCGCCCGCCAGCATTTTAAGATCGCCCGGGGCAGCGGAGAAGTCTCCGCTGTCCCGGGAAGGCAGGCGGGGGGGAGCAAAGACTTTTGCCCCCCGCCGGCCTTCAGAAGAGGTCCAGGACCTCTTCTGAAGGCCGGCTGTGGGCGAAAGTCTTTGCTCCCAACCGCCAGCAATTTAAAACAGGTCCCCGGAGATTTCCCTATGGGCTTTCGTCTTGCGAAGCAAGCCCATAGGGAAATTCATCTTGCGAAGCGCCTCCAAAACAGAAAACCCTTTCATCTTGCGGGTTTTCCGTCTGCGAGGCATTCGTCTTGCGGGGTACCACTGTACTAAATTCTTTTTGTAAACAACCTCAGTGGTGAGAATCCTGGTGGCTGAGTACTGGAAGGGTAACCAGGTACTGACCAAAGAGGAATGGTTACGTAAATTATGTGAATATTTGGAACTGGCCAAATTGACGGACATAATAAGACTAAAGCCAGTGATTACAGTCAAGAAGGAATGGAAGTGCTTGAATGATTATTTAGAAAGACAAGGTTCTAATGTAAAAATTTGGCTGTGTCTAGAATGACCTTGTGAATGGAAAAGGGGAAAATAATACTGAAATACAGATTGTTAACGGGGAAATCTGAGGGCTCCCTTGGACATGATACGGACCGGGGGGGTGCCTCCTTCCTCCCCTTCCTTTGGAACGTTCGAGGTGATGACCTCGAGGGTGCCCACCGTACACTCACCCTCAGCCCCCTCACCGTTGCATAAGCACCACACTTCTCCCAGACCCCCTTTTCTCTCTTTCTTCCACGAGCGAAATAAGTTCAAGTACATGTATATATATTCCCCTATGCCTGTTTGCGCTCCATACTTAGAACGAGTAGACCGGGTGTTCCTGAATCCCCGCTTATTCCTATGGCCACGCTTTAGCCAATCACAGCCATGCATTCGTCCTGCAGGAGCTAGCTCAGGGAGCTCCTGCACGCCTCATTTCACTCCTGACAAGCTGCTGACGGCCCCCCACAGCGAGAACAATGGATCCGAAACCAGGGACCTCGTAAAACTGTCAAAATCTTGTTACAATGTATCCATTCTGTATCCACTTGTCAGAATCTTGTTACAATGTATCCATTCTGTTTCCGCTTTTGCTCTATAGTACAGAATGGGTTAGAAATCATTGAAATCTTTAGAAATTGATATAAAATTAACCGTAACTCCGATTTCTTCGCTATCGGTGTCATTCGACTCAGTTCCCCTTGGACTCCATGATGCTACCCCTACTTCCATAATCCCCGAAGCGGCAGGTCACGTACGCAGGGACTTCTTAATCCTGTCAGATCGTTTCGCCAAACCTTTCCTCTAGGCAATATTAGGTGGCAGACGATGCATATCTCTGGCCCATTGTCTTGCCACCACCGGTACTCAGTAAATGTTTATCTATGTATATTTCTCACTCTGCATATTTCCCCCTCCCACATCTCAAATGTTAATGAATGTAATCCCACCTTTCCTTAATCTATTCATGACGTGTGCAATATATTCATGATGTAACTCACGAAACCCGACCTTCCCATAATGTATTCATGACGTTTCCTGCACTGTATTCTGGGTTGTGGAGGGAACTTTTAAAAGTCTATGTCACCCCATTCTCGGGGTTCAATGCCATTTTGAACCTGTTGCGCAATAAACTCGGATCTTCGTAGTTTGCTCCTGCGTCCGGCTGAGCTCCTTTCTTCTCCACAAGGACCCGCGGACTCTGTCCGACGAGCTGGGTGGCAGTGCAACCACGCATCCAGATTTTCCGTAACAGACAAAAAACAAAACAAAACAAAAACAAGGACACCAGCCAGGAATACCAGAGCAAAACAGCAGCCAGTAGGCTTGGTCCTTATTGAAGACTGTCATGACAGGACTCCCACCTGGCACAAGGTGGAACAAGAGGGAAGCCCCGAACAAAAGAGAACCCAAACTTTTATTAGTTGCTAATCCCCATGTTACACCCCCCAAAAACTGTATCACTAATACATCATGTTTACATCATGAAAAGGGAGGTCTGGTGGCCGTAATCTGAGCACCCTGGACCCTGCCCCATGGTTCCCCTTGCCTCCACCAAATACCTATCAAGTGTAACAAAAGAGATCTTTACATTTCCCTGTTTTCCAGCCAAGTTAATCACACCCTTTTGTCTTCCTTTGGGTTTGTTCTTTCTGGAATGGCTACCTGTCTCAGGTATCAGGATGCCAGGGATTATCACTCAGGCAGAGGGGCTGCTGAGTAGCTGAGCTCACATGTCTATATGAAGTTTTCCCAGTGAGCCAGTACATAGAGACATTGATCAGTGAATTCTTACATTTGGTATTGTGCGGCAGAGGCCCTTTGAATAGATAGGAAGAAACTGTGACCAAGTGCTTTGTGGGGACAAATCACAAAAGTCACAAAAGCGATTGTGCTGGTTTTGGCAGTGGGCTGCACGTGCATGTTATCTGCTGGAGGGGCAACCCCCCCCCCATACTTAAATTCCTGCAACAGATAAAATATAAAATGTGAAAGAAAGTGCTGTGAGAGTGATGGGAGTCTATTACTATTATTATTTTGTAAAATAGTGTTTATTGTATTGAAATATTATACTTTTCTTTATTCTTTTACTGTCTACTTTTCTTTTCTTTTCTTTTCTTTTCTTCTTCTTTTTCTGCTTTATTTCCCCCCTTATATTATTTGTTATGTATGGTTTGGTATTGATGTATTTACTTTGCAATAATAATAAAAAGTGATGAGAGAGAGAGAGAGAGAGAGAGAGAGAGAGAGAGAGAGAGAGAAGAGCAAGGGCCAACTCCTTGGGAATCCTGGCTCTGGGCAGCATCTCACTGGTTTCCCCCTTTCTTCTCCCTGCAGGTCAGCTGCCAGAGGAGACATGGGTCCCAGCTGGCCTCCATTCTTTCTGCAAGGGAAGCAAATGTGGTTTACAGTTACCTGCGACAATATGGCTCCAGCAACGTCTGGATCGGCCTGGTAGCTGACCGTGGTACTTCGGTAGGTGCCTTTATGACTCTCTGAAGACGCTGACTGTATGAGCTCCTCAGCTCCCTTGAGCTCCTTCAGATGTAGCTCACCGGCTCTCACTTCACTCTGAAACCACTTTCTTCCCCAAATGTCAAACCTTGAAGTCCTCATTTGGAGATGGGACTATTTCTCGGAGTGGCTCTGTGGGAGGTTCTGGAACTCCAGCTCCAGATCCTCGTTGTCTTTCCTCCTTCCCAACTCTCATTGCGCTATCTATAAAGTCACAGATTCTGTGACATCTCCCCACCACTGTACAAATTGTCAGTCCCCTTTCATCTTTATGGCTCCAGCCACTGGAGACTCAAACCAACCCCTTGGCCTTGTCAGTTGCGCTGATTCCCCAGCTGTGTCCTCTCTGGGGATGTGGGAAGCAATGTGCTTGCATTACCCTTTTATCACAAGACATTCCTTTCTCCTTCTCTCTCTCCAGAATATGATCTGGGAATGGAGCGATGGATCTGTCTTCTCTCAACCCCTCTGGGACGGCCGGAGCATCAGCAACTCAATCTCTTCAGACGAATGTGTCTCCATTTCTTATTCAGGTATGCAGGAAGAGAGACTGGGGAAGGAGGAGGAAAACCCATTCCATTCAAGGAATAGGTAAAGGGGCCCCTGACCATTAGGTCCAGTCGTGGCCGACTCTGGGGTTGTGGAGCTCATCTCGCTTTATTGGCCTAGGGAGCAGGCGTACAGCTTACTGGTCATGTGGCCAGCATGTCTAAGCTGCTATAGAGAGGAACTAAAACCAAGCAGAGAGGGACGCGGGTGGCGCTGTGGGTTAAACCACAGAGCCTAGGACTTGCCGATCAGAAGGTCGGCGGTTTGAATCCCCATGATGAGGTGAGCTCCCGTTACTCGGTCCCTGCTCCTGCCAACCTAGCAGTTCGAAAGCATGTCAAAGTGCAGTAAATAAATAGGTGCCGCTCCAGCGTGAAGGTAAATGGCGTTTCCGTGTGCTGCTCTGGTTTGCCAGAAGTGGCTTAGCCATGCTGGCCACATGACCCGGAAGCTGTACACCGGCTCCCTCGGCCAGTAAAGCGAGATGAGCGCCGCAACCCCAGAGTCGGCTATGACTGGACCCCTTTACCTTTACCTTTAAAACAAAGCCATCTTCAGACACTCTGAAAGTTGCAATGCAGTTCTCCAACCAAGTGTGCGCAAAAACACATATACTTCCAGTGTGCTTTAAAATGCTAACATCTGCAACATCTGCAAAAGTAACATGCAAAGGTTCCTTGCTTTGCAAAAACGCGTCGATTGGTTGAAAATGGCCTTAAAAATACTGATGAATGTTCAGGAGGAGCTAAAATACGGTAACCAGACCCACCAAGAATCACAAACTATTGTGGAAATATAGAGAACTCAAGAATGGGAAAATGGGAAACTGACAAAAAATGAAAAGGACAGACTTACTTATTCCTGTGCAGAAAGGACTTGGCAAGGAAACTGAGGACGGGGAGAGATGGGGCTCCAGAGAGAGAACCCCACTAGTTTCCTCTTTATACTTGGCACTTCGTATCACCTGGGCTTCATTTTTGTTTTTGAACTGTCACCTCCATTGGGGCCGGTGGGCAAATTCTAGAGTGGTTCTTTGGCCCAGAATAGGGCACAGGGAACTCTGCCCTATGGAAAAAGTTGGAACTTAATTTAAATGCAGAATTCAGCTTTTTGATGGGCGGCTTCAGTGAAGTTTCATTCATGCAGGCGTGGGGAATGCTAGAAAACATCTCAAACATCACAAAGATCTCACAAACCAAGGGTTCTGTATGACACACAAACACCCTACTGGCAAAAGCAAAAAGGCTTGTTCAAAATACTTCTGCTTACGTATTTATCAAATCTCTTCGTTGCTTTTCCTCGTAATTGTCTCCCTCTCCAAAACAGGGAAGGAAATACTTGATTTACTCAAAAGGAAGTCTACATTCTCTCTCAACTTCTGGACACTCCCTAACATTCTCTCTCAACCTTCTGCTCTGCAGGTTCCCAGAAATGGATCCAGCGTTCCTGTACAACTACCTTGCCATTCCTTTGCAAATACAAGGCCACCTATTAGGCCTGAAACCCTGGGCCTGAGAGGAACACCCACAGACCTCCAGCTTCCCAACAGGTCCAAGGCCAGCCCACTTTCATAACTACTCTGTCCACCTGCAGGAAATCTATTCCCTCCCCTCCTCTATTGGCCTGGAGCAGAAAAAACAAGCGGCGCTTCCCCAAGTAAATCCAGTTTGGACTCTTGATTACACTAAGACCTAGCCAAATCCAGAGCTTGAGGGTGTGAGCAACAGTACACCCCCCCCCCCAAACTGGTAAATTTGCCCCATGAGATATGAAACCTGTCTCCCTTTTCTGCAGAGATGAGATGCTTTTGTGGACTGGTTAGCTGAGTAAACGAAGCTTTCCTTGTGCTTTGCAAGGTGATGGGGCCAACTTTGGAACCCCCTTTCCCAGACCACATCATGGAAATGCAAACCTTTGCAAGCTGTCTGCTCTCCCTCTCTCTGGCCAGCTCCCATCTTCCCCCGTAGTGACAATAAACCTCCTTCTGTGCATGCAATTCTGCGATCATGTCCTCTGTATTCTTGAAATAGTTGTTTATTGTGACATTCAGATCCCCCCTCTCCCCCCTCCAAAGGTCCATGTGGCAGGCATGGTTCTCCCTCGACCCCATTCCATCCTCAGAACTGCCCTGTGAGGTAGGCCAAGCTGAAAGATCACGATTGGTCCAAGATCACCCAGCAGGAGCATCATAGCTGTGTGGGGATTCGAACCCTCATCTCCCAGGTCCTATGAGTGCTAGAGCCAGAATGCCACACAGGCCATGGGGGGGGGTCCAGCCTTAGGATACCAATACAAGAATCTGGGGTCCTGCCTTTGCAACTTCTGTAGGGATCCCCAACCAGCCATCAAAACATTTTAATGTATTCCTTAATCTTTCTTATTCCTTATTATTATTATCATTATCATTATCATTATCATTATCATTATCATTATCGTTATCATTATCATTATCATTATCATTATCATTATCATCATCAAACATGCCCTCCTAAGATTCAGGGTTTGAGAGCACTTCAGTCGGAGGAAAAGAGGCACTCCAGCAACAACAAAATTCCTTCCACACCAGCATAGTTGCTCCAAGCTCAGTCTAGCTAAGCGGTGGTGAACCTATGGCATGCATGCCAGAGTGGGCACTCAGAGCCCTCTCTGTGGGCACACTAGCCATCTTCCCTGCAGGGCCATTCCTGGGTGGTTACAAAGTGGGCTCGCCCCCTCAAGCCCCTCTGGGTGGGAATTGCCGCCCACATAATCGTCAGGTGCAGTTCTGCGTCTGCCAATCAGCTGATTTCCAGCTGTTCCGCTCCAACCCCCCATTGTGTTTGGTGTGATTGGTCAGTGCCGCTATCAGGAGATAGTAAGTGTTACCGGAAAAATCCGAGGGCTCCCTTGGACAAAAACAAAGACACCAACCATGATAACTTGGAGCAAAACAGCAGCCTGTAGGCTTGGCCTTTATTGAACTGTTGCAACAGGGTGTTCCACTCACTTGCAGGAGAGAGGAAAAGACCTAGAAAGATGGTGTGCAGGACCTTATAAAAACTTTTGAAATTCCCATCCTCTAGGTCAAGCCCACCCCCAGAAACATCATGCATACATTACAGAAAGGAGGGGTTGAGGGAGGAGTTGTGGTGGTAACCTGAGTGTCCTGTCACCTGGCTGGTTCTTCCTTTCCCCCTGCCCATGAGTCACTTCCAGGAGACAAAGGGGAGTTGGCAGTTTCCTGCCCCCAGAGGGAAGATCTGATCATTGTCCTTTGTTTCAGTCCATGCTGAATCCACTCCCATATGCAAGTTCTTTGTGATCCTGATTGTCTTCTGTCTGGGATTATCAGGGTTGACATAGCAACTGGGCAGGGCTCCTGTGGATGTGCTGGGATGGTGAAGGGATTATGGCTGACCAGAACCAAGCCACCCCCCTTTGATAGTCCTTGTCACATGGAGTAAAATAAAATGGAACAGTGCAAATCCGATGTATGGTTGATTTTTCTATGAATTTATAACAGAAATGTGGCGTATGTAGTGTGTGAGTGTGAGTGTGTGTGAAGTTTGTACAAACAGAATGATTGGGGTGGGGGGGTTCCTGCTACATAAGTAACGTTTAGCGTTAGTTGGCTGCGTCAAGGACTTTTCTGTAATGCAGTGGTACCTCGGGTTACAGACGCTTCAGGTTACAGACTCCGCTAACCCAGAAATAGTTGTTGTTTAGTCATTTAGTCATGTCCAACTCTTTGTGACCCCCTGGACCAGAGCACGCCAGGCCCTCCTGTATTCCACTGCCTCCCCCAGTTTGGTCAAACTCATGCTGGTAGCTTTGTATCGTAGTAAGAAATGACGAAGTTGTCCGTGGCGACCCAGCGCCATCCACTGAGTCCACAGTGTACGCACACCAAATCACAAGTTGAATGACTTTAATCCAGTGGTGTCCAAACTTTTTTCAAAGAGGGCCAGATCTGATGAAGTGAAGGGCTGTGAGGGCCAACCAAAGGGCCAACCAAAGTTGTTGAACTCTTGAACTTCCGGGTTAGCGCCATCGGCAATGGTGGAATTCCTCTGAACAGGAGGAATCCGCTCTGTGGAAATCGGGTCTGGCCGCCGCGGCAAAGGCGGAGACCCTTTAAAAATCACAGGCGGGTGAAGCCTGTGAACGTGGGATTTGGCGGGCACCTCTTGCGCCTCCCCTACTCGTGGGGAAACCCGTTTTCAGGGATCCGGAGCGAAGTGGGGTGAGCGGCGCGGTGCTTTGAATCGACTGCTACTTCCACGGAGTGAAGCCGCACAGCCGTTGCCGGAGAGTGCTGACTTTTTCCTGTGGACAATTGGATCTAAAAGTAACTACCCATGAGTAAAGTGAAGAATTGGAGTTTTAAAAGCTTGAATTTGGTAATGAACGGGGGGAGGTTCAAAACAGGAAGTCCGCCTTCCTCCTTTGTAAATAGTCAGAAGCAAACAGGCTCAAGCTAAAGCCTTGGAAAGTCTTTCATAATCGTCCAAATTTCCAGTTTTCAAAATAGCGAACCCCCCCTTGGAAGCAGAAGAGGTGGGGAGTTTTGGACAGTATTTGACTGCAAAAAGACAGGGAAAGAAGCTAAATTTTCACCGCTCAGAACCTGGAAACGGGCTGCCATTAAGATTGTTGTATTTTGGAGTGTGCATTGACTGTGAATAGACCGTTCGCTGACAGCCAGTGAAACAAGAATGATACATTGTTTTAATCATCCTCTTCTGACCTCAAAAAGGAGTAAAAGTAACTGAGTAATAGTAACTGAGACTTGATACTAAATCTATTGGTGCAACTGTGTTTTAAAAAGTGACATTTTGGCTAACACAACACAATTAGTAACTATTTCCCTCTAGAGGAGGTTTCTGAAATTGCTACAAGGGTTGGAATTTTCCAATTCTAAGATAAGACTCTGGGACTGCAGAATTGACCTTGAAGTGTTTAAGTGTTATGGCAGATGGAAAAGAAAAAATAGACCCGCCAATCCAAGACAAAACAACAAGGTCTGGGAAGTCTTGGCAGCGAAGAGCCTCTACATCTGGTCCTCCTGCCCCATCTGTGGCTGTATCAACACACTCTAAATCAAAAGGAATAATATCAGAAGAGGCCTTAGCGCTTGCATTAAGTAAGATAAATGAATCATTGGAACAAATGAATAAAAAATTAGACCAGAACACACAAAGTATAAATAGTTTGGGACAAAAAGTTAATACAAATACAGAAGCTATTGAGAAACTGATACAGGAGTCTAATTCAACTCGACAGATCGCAGAGGAAGCCAAGGAAAAAGTTGTTGCCGTGGAAGCAAAGGTAACTCAATTGGAAACAGAGAGAGTTCCAGACCCACAGAAGCAACTTGAGGACCATAAGTTGGCGCTTTCTATGATTGAGCTCAAGGAAAAACAGACAAATTTGAGAATTAGAGCTGTACCTGAACTGGAAAAGGACTCTTTGTTAGAGTTTCTTACACAGGAATTTGCAGACTGTTGGGATTTGGACGTGGAAAAAGAGGAGTTCAGAATTGTGAGGGCCTTTAGACTTGGAAGAGGAGGGAAGAAGGAGAAGAACAGAATAAGAGACTGTTTGATTACCCTCCGATCTAAAGAAGAGAGAGATAGAATTTTGGGTTGGCACTACGAGAAGACTTTGATAATACAACAGTCAAGAGTGGAAATACTTAAAGATATCCCAAAACATCTTCTGGACCTTAGGTCCAATTTTGGAGATTTGGTTGCCCTGCTAAGAAGGAACAAAATCATCTTCAGGTGGGAATTTCCTCAAGGCCTATCCTTCAGCTTTAAAGGAAGAAAAATAAAAATAAGATCAGTAGAAGATAAAATAAAGTTTCTGATTAAATACGAAGAAGATCTACAGAAGGCAATCGGAAAAGAGCCAACAGAAGATCACCAGATAGAGGACCAGAGCAAAGAGTATTGGAGAGAAGATCATCAAACAGGGGAACATTGGATATATCGACATTATCCTTTGGATTGGACCCCCCAGTGAACGTGCCATCATCATTACCAACAGAAGAGGAGCAAGCATTGGGTGCAGTTGGGGGGCATCAAAGTAACCAGATGATGGCGCTGCAGGTCTTGAGTTGGAATGTTAATGGACTGAACTCCCCGGAAAAAAGGCGGAGAGTATTTCATTTACTGAAAAAAGAGCATTTGGACTTGATTTGTTTACAAGAAACACATGTGACAAGGCTACACAGGAAGATATTGTATAATAAAAGATTAGCCCAAGAATTTATCTCAACGGACAAAGTTTAAAAAAGAGGAGTGGTCCTCTATGCCAGTGTTTCCCAACCGGTGTTCCGCAGCACACTAGTGTGCCACGAGACATTGCCTGGTGTGCCGTGGGAGGGAGGCGGGCGAGTCGGGCGGCGAGAGGCGGAGCGGCGGCAGCGAGGAGAGGCCGCCCAGCGCGGGGCTCTCGCCGTCTGCCTGCCTGGCTGCCTGCATGGCGCTGACGTCATGGGGCTGTAACGTGCCCCACATAGGCACACGCGGGGCGGCGAGCGAGCTCCCTCCCACATCCCATCGCCGGCTCTGCACCAGGCGGTAGAGCTCGGCGAAGTCGCCACGCTGGAAGGCCAGCAGCGCGCGCGCCTTGGCCAGGCTCTCGCCCGCCTGCGCCTCCAGGCACGGCGCCTCGGCGTCGGGCGGCAGCGAGCACAGGAAGCGACCCAGCCGGCCGGGGTCGCCCGCCTGCAGCAGCACCTCGCACACGCACGAGACCTGCTCCGCCGAGAAGCGCGGCGAGCGCGGAGGATCGGGCGTGGCGGAGGCCAGCCCCGCGCTTGGAGAGGACGCAGCAGCCGTCGCCAAACCCGATCCTCCTCCTCCTGCTCCGCCGCCGTCCTCTGGCTCTCGGCCGGGAGGAGCCTGTGGTGACGGGGCGGGCGCCGAAGTTGGCAGAAGTTGGCGCGCCTCCTCGGCAGCGCCTTCGTCCTCCTCCTCCTGCCTCTGCTCTCCTCCGGCGGCGGGGGCGCGCTGCCCTCCCCGGCCGGGGGGCTCAGCGGGGCCCGCGGGGAAGGAGGCCATGTTCGCGGCGTGCGGGATCGCGGCCCCCCTCGCCCGCCTCTGGCCCACTCCCCTCCCCCTGCGCGCTGCCCTAGCCATGTGGGTCTCCTCCCCCTGCGCCGCCGTCCCCTTTCCACATCCTAGGAGCCGCGGTCCGCCTTCCACCCCCGGGCCGCGGCGCGGCTCCCAGCCCGGGCTGGCCTCCGCCTCCTGGGACGCACGCCCACCCCAAACTTCGGAGCAACTCTCCAGACGCTTCTCCCCCGCCTCGGTCTCCCTCCTTTCCACTTCTCTTCCCCCCTTCCTTCCCTCTTTCTTTCTCTTTCTCTCCCACCCGCCTTTCCTTCTATTAACTTTCCTTTCCCCTTCCCATGTAGAACAGTCCCTGCAAATAAAAACCTAGCATATTTGGAAGAGGGATGCTAGCCTAACCATTACCTTCTATGCTGTTACTATTTATTTATTTATTTTTACATAAGTAAAAAGTGACCTTTCCCCATCTGGCATGGTGGTGTGCCTCGAGATTTTTTTCATGAAACAAGTGTACCTTTGCCCAAAAAAGGTTGGGAAACACTGCTCTATGCAAAGGAGAGCCTATCACCAAAATTCATATTTAAAGATGATCAAGGAAGATTCGTTGCAATCAAAATTCAAACGCAAGGAGAAAAATTCTTGATAGTAGGTATTTATGCACCGAATGAAGGAAAATCGGAATTTTTTAAGAAGTTACATGGGACTCTGATGGACTATATGGATTACAATATGATTTTGATGGGAGATATGAATGGTGTAGTGTCTACAAATATGGATAAGGCACAGAGGCAGGTAGTCACCAAGGATGGAAGACTACCAAAAACTTTCTTTCATATGTCTGAAAATATGGATTTAGTCGATATCTGGAGAACGAAGAATCCCCTGGGAAGAGAGGGAACCTTCTTCTCTGAGGCTAAAATGACATGGACAAGAATTGACCAAATTTGGGTAACCAGAGAACTGGCTCCGAAGACTAGTAAAGTGGAAATCTGCCCCAAGACCTGCTCCGACCATAATGCCGTAAAGATGGAAATGAAATTGACGCCAATTGGTTCCTTTAGATGGAGGATGAATGATACTTTGTTTAGGAATGAAGAATTCACTAAGAAGGCCCAAAAAACTTTGAGAGACTATTTTGAGATAAATATGAACACTACTGTGGAAAAAAAAGTAATTTGGGATGCAAGCAAAGCGGTCGTGAGAGGATTTTTGATACAACAGAATGCAATTAAGAAGAGAATTCAAAATGAGAAAAAAGACAAAATCCTGGAAAAAATAAAGGAAGGAGAGAAGAAATTGAGGGTGAAACCAAAGTCGCAGGAGATTTTGAAAGAGACAAAGTTATATCAAGTACAATATATGAAAATGATGAATCAGGAAATAGAATGGAAGATTAAACAGATGAGACAAAAGATATTTGAATCGGCAAATAAGTGTGGAAAACTGTTGGCTTGGCAAATAAAAAAAGACAAAAACTTAATACTATTACGAATTTAGAAGTGGAAGGAAAGAATATACAGAATCCAGTGGAAATTAGAAAGTGCTTCCAGAGGTATTTCAAAAAACTATATATACAGGAGATGCAGAAAGAAATGGACATTGATAAATTTTTGAAAATGAATGGACTACAAAAAATTTCCCAGGAAAATAAATTAATGCTGAATTACAAAATAATGGAACAAGAAGTAGAAGGGGCCATTCAGAACATGCAATTGGGTAAATCCCCAGGACTGGATGGATTGACTTCAAGATGCTACAGATCTCTGAAAGAATGGTTAATACAACCTTTAAAGGAAGTCTGTAATGAAATACTGGAAGGGAAAAAGGCACCAGAGTCGTGGAAGGAAGCATATATTACAGTTATACCGAAAACAGAGACTGAAAAGACACAGCTTAAGAACTACCGCCCCATATCACTGCTTAATGTGGATTATAAAATTTTGGAATATATTTGGGCTAGAAGATTAAAAAAGGTGTTAGCAGAAGAAATTCACAAAGATCAAGCGGGTTTTCTCCCGGGCAGACACTTGTCTGACAACACGAGGAATATAATTAATATCTTAGAAAGACTACAAGTGAAGATCAATACTAAAGCAGTTTTGATATTTGTGGACGCGGAGAAAGCCTTTGACAACATTTTTTGGAGTTTTATGAAGAAGAATTTACTGGGGATGGGGGTTCGTCAAGGTTTTGGAAATGGTATAGGTGCAATTTATTCAGAACAGAAGGCTAAATTAATTGTGAATAACGTAGTGACGGAAGAATTTAAGATTGAGAAAGGAACATGACAAGGTTGCCCAATCTCTCCATTACTTTTTATATCGGTCCTGGAGGTTTTGTTAAATATGATAAGAAGGGACCAATTGGTAAAAGGTATACAAGTGGGAGCCAAACAGTACAAATTGAAAGCATTTGCTGACGATTTGGTATTGACTCTACAGGAGCCAGAATCTATTTTTTTTAAAAAAAAAATTACAAATTTTTAAACAAAAAATCACCAAACATATAAAATACCATCACCAAAATATAACAAACAAAAACAAACAGAGAAGAACAGAAAAATAAACATAAAGTAGAAAAGATACAACAAAACAACTGTCTGTAAATCATATTTCCATAATCTTTGGACTTCCTCACATCTCCCTTTCCTGCGTTCTCAATAATAAAATTATAAACAGCCATTTATTGCCTTATTTCAATTCTTATTTTGTAATTCTCAAATATTATGTCTCAAACTTTAAATATCTTTCTCAAATACTAAACTGCTTAATTTAAACATAATATTACTTCAAATTTCATATTTTTCTTAAGCATCACTTGTTCTCATATATCTTTCAACTAAATTGCTGATGTCATGTTATTTTCTATCGTGCATTTTCTTAACATTCATATAGCTTATAGCGTTTTTGTAAGTAATCTTTGAACTTTTTCCAGTCCTCTTCCACTGCCTCTTCTCCCAGGTCTCGGATTCTGCCAGTCATTTCAGCCAACTCCATATAGTCTATCAGTTGCATCTGCCATTCTTCCAGCGTGGGCAAATCTTGAGTCTTCCAATATTTTGCAATGAGTATTCTTGCCGCAGTTGTTGCGTACATAAAAAAAGTTCGATCCTTCTTTAACACCTTCTGGCCAACAATGCCTAAAAGGAAGGCCTCTGGTTTCTTAGGGAAGGTATACTTAAATACCTTTTTTATCTCATTATAGATCATTTCCCAGAAGGCCTTAACTCTCGGGCATGTCCACCAGAGGTGAAAGAATGTTCCTTCAGTCTCCTTACATTTCCAACATTTGTTATCAGGCAGGTGATATATTTTTGCAAGCTTGACTGGGGTCATGTACCACCTATAAATCATTTTCATAATGTTTTCTTTCAAGGCATTACATGCCGTGAACTTCACACTGGTGGTCCATAGCCTTTCCCAGTCAGCAAACATAATATTATACCCAATGTCCTGTGCCCATTTTATCATAGCTGATTTGACCGTTTCATCTTGTGTGTTCCATTTTAACAGCAAGTTGTACATTTTTGAAAGTACCTTAGTTTTAGGTTCTAACAGTTCTGTTTCCAATTTCGATTTTTCCACCTGGAATCCTATCTTTTTATCCAAATTGAAAACCTCCTTAATCTGAGCATAATGTAACCAATCTCGCACTTTATCCTTTAATTTCTCCAAACTCTGCAATCTCCAAGTATCTCCATCTTTTTCTAGTATTTCCCAATATTTCGGCCATTTGGCCTCCATATTGAGTCTTTTCCGGGCCTTAGCTTCCATTGGTGACAACCACCTTGGGGTCTTGTTTTCTAGTAAGTCTTTGTATTTTATCCAGACATTAAACACTGCTTTCCTGACAATATGGTTCTTAAAAGCCTTATGAACCTTTACCTTGTCGTACCACAAATAAGCATGCCATCCAAAAGCATTATTAAACCCTTCCAGATCCAGGACATCAGTGTTCTCAAGAAGTAACCAATCTTTCATCCAGCAGAAAGCTGCAGCTTCATAATACAACCTTAAGTCCGGCAGGGCAAACCCCCCTCTTTCCTTAGCATCGGTTAGTATTTTAAATTTTATTCTGGGCTTTTTGCCCTGCCAGACAAATTTGGAAATGTCTCTCTGCCACTTTGTAAAACATTCCACCTTGTCCACAATCTGTAGGGTCTGAAACAAAAACAGCATTTTTGGCAACACATTCATCTTTATAGCAGCAATTCGGCCCAACAAGGAGAGTTTCAATCTTGACCAACTTTCTAAATCCTTTTTGATTTCTAACCAACACTTTTCATAATTGTCCTTGAATAAATTCAGATTTTTGGAAGTCATGTTAACCCCTAGGTATTTCACCCTTTTAACCACATTTAGATCTGTCTCTTTCTGAAACCTTTCTGATTCCAAAGGTGTCAATTTTTTCCCCAAAACCTTAGTTTTTACAGGAGCCAGAATCTAGTACCAAAAGAGCACTGGAACTGATTCAAGAATTTGGTCAGGTAGCAGATTTTAAGTTGAACAAGACGAAAACTAAAGTCTTGGAGAAAAATCTAACTGAGATCGAGAGAGATGAGTTTCAGAGGGAGACAGGATTAACATTGGTTGAGAAAGTGGAATATTTAGGGGTTAATATGACCGCTAAGAACGTCAATTTATTTAAGGATAATTATGAAAAATGTTGGATTGAAGTGAAAAAGGATTTAGAAATATGGTCAAATTTGAAGTTATCGTTGTTAGGCCGAACTGCTGTGATAAAAATGAATGTATTGCCAGGAATGCTGTTTTTGTTTCAAACATTGCAAATTTTGGACAAAATGGAGTGCTTCAAGAAGTGGCAGAGAGATATCTCTAGATTTGTCTGGCAGGGCAGGAAGCCTCGTATAAAATTTAAGATATTAACTGATGCTAAAGAAAGAGGTGGATTTGCCCTGCCAGACCTCAGACTTTATTATGAATCAGCCACTTTTTGTTGGCTGAGAGAATGGATGCTTCTTGAAAACACTGATGTGTTGGATTTGGAAGGTTTTAACAATGTATTTGGTTGGCATGCATATCTGTGGTATGATAAGGTTAAAGCACACAAAGCATTTAAAAACCATATTGTCAGGAAAGCACTGTTTAATGTCTGGATAAGATATAAAGACTTGTTAGAAAATAAAACCCCGAGATGGTTGTCACCAATGGAAGCAAAGGCTCAGAAAAAACCCAATATGGAGGCCAAATGGCCGAAGTATTGGGAAATTCTGGAACAAGAGGGAGACAGATTAAAACTGCAGAGTTTTGAAAAATTAAAAAACAGAGTGCGAGACTGGCTCCACTACAGTGGTGCCACGCAAGACGAAATTAATTCGTTCCGCAAGTCTCTTCGTCTTGCGAGTTTTTCGTCTTGCGATGCACGGTTTCCCATAGGAATGCATTGAAAATCAATTAATGCGTTCCTAGGGAAACCGCCTTCAGACCTGGTCCGGGGACAGACTGAAGGCTGGGGGGGGGACAAGGGCTTTTCTTCCCACCCCCAGCATTTTAAAAAAAACCCGGGACAGCGGAGGACTTCTCCGCTGTCCGGGCGATCTTAAAATGCTGGCGGGCGGCATTTTAAAATCGCCCCGGGACAGCGGAGGACTTCTCCACTGTCCGGGGCGATTTAAAAGCCCCTGGGAAGGCAGGCAGGGGGGACAAAGACTTTCGCCCCCCCGCCCGCCTTCAGAAGGTGTTCCCTGCCCGCCGCCCGGCTTCGGAGCACCATTCCGAAGCCGGGCGGCGACGGGAGGTGTTCCCTGCCCGCCGCCAGGCTTCGGAGCACCGTTCCGAAGCCGGGCGGCGGCGGGAGGTGTTCCCGCCCCGCCGCCCGGCTTCGGAGGAGCCTTCCGAAGCCCGGCGGCAGCGGGAGGAGGTGTCCCCGCCCCGCCACAGGCTTCGGAGGAGGTCTGAGGACAGTGGGGAAGACGCGCTGCGCTTCCCCGCTGTCCCGGAGATTTCCCTATGGGCTGTCGTCTTGCGAAGCAAGCCCATAGGGAAATTCGTTTTGCGAAGCGCCTTCATCTAGCGGGTTTTCTGTCTTGCGAGGCGTTCGTCTTGCGGGGTACCACTGTATTATCAAATTATGGAGGCATATAATTTGGACAAAAAACTAGGCTTCCAGGTGCAAAAATCAAAACTGGAAACAGAATTGCTAGACCATAAAGTTAAGAATCTGTCAAGAATGTATAACTTGCTGTTGAAATGGAATACTCAGGATGAAACGGTGAAATCTGCTATGATTAAATGGGCACAAGATGTTGGACATAACATTATGATGGCTGACTGGGAACAGTTATGGACCACAGGTATGAAGTTTACGGCATGCAATGCCTTAAGAGAGAATTTAATGAAAATGATTTATAGGTGGTACATAACACCAGTCAAGCTTGCAAAAATCTATCATTTGCCTGATAATAAATGCTGGAAATGTAATGAGACTGAAGGTACATTCTTTCACCTTTGGTGGACATGCCTAAGGATTAAGAACTTCTGGGAGATGATTTATAATGAAATGAAAAAGGTATTTAAATATACCTTCCTCAAGAAACCAGAGGCCTTTCTCCTGGGCATTGTCGGCTAATTGGTGCCAAAGAAGGATAGAACTTTCTTTATGTATGCTACAACAGCAGCAAGAATACTCATTGCAAAGTACTGGAAGACACAAGATCTACCCACCCGGGAAGAATGGCAGTTGAAGCTGATGGACTACATGGAGTTGGCGGAAATGACTGGCAGAATCGGAGACCAGGGAGAAGAATCGGTGGAAGAAGATTGGAAAAAATTTAAAGTTTATTTACAGAAGTATTGTAAAATTAATGAATGTTAGAAGGATGCTGGAATGAAGTTATATGGCCTTAGCAGAAATGTTATAAAGAATTAAGTAAAAATAGATTGTTAATGGGTCAAAGTGGAAATTTAAGGTTAGACTGTGTTAAGATAAATTATAGAACAAAAATTAAGAAAGATGGAAAGGATTTGCTGAAATAGTTAATTGAACAAGAATACAAAAAAGGGAGGTGTGAGGAGGTCGATGACACAAGTAAATGAAAAGTAGAGATATAGAGATATTGGATGTGTTTTTTTTAATGTTTTTGCTTTTTTGTTGTTTTGTTGTATTTTTTGTTTGTTTTTTCTCTTTATTTTTGATGTATTGTGAACTTTTTATTGTTTCTTTCTTCTTTTTTCTGTAACTATTAAACTTTTAATAAATATCTTTAAAAAAACAAAAAACAAAGTTGTTGAACTCTTTTTTCTGGATTTGAAGTTGTTGAGTTTTTTTTTTTTTAGGATTTCCCCCACAAAATTAACTGCCACAGAGACCGGATTACTTTATTCCTTGCATTGGGGGGGGGGGAGCCTCTGCCCGCAAACAGATCAACAGCTGGCCTTGATTTCTTACTGGCCTCATTGTGTTACCTCTGACGGGAGACACAAGGGATGAATTTTACCTGGATGTCTCGTGTGTGTGTGTGTGTGTGTGTGTGTGTGTGTGTGTGTGAAAAAGGTAAAAGGCGGATCCCCATTTTTCCCGTAACACAGGAGTCGAAACCGCAGCTCATTGTGCACCAGTACCTAAAACACGGATGGATCTCATCTCGCGGCGTGGGAGGGAAGGATTTTGCAATGTAAACATTGTGGGGTGGGGGACCCCACTTTGCAAGTGGATTGCCAGAATCAGACCCTCCCCCCTCTCCTGATCCACAAACGGAAGAGGAGAGGGGGAAAACCTTCCTCGATCCCCCCCCCAATTCCTCCCCTCCCCTCCCGGCACATCCTTCTCTCACCCCACCCCCCATAACCCCAGATCCCGCCCCCATTCGTTGCACCCATTTCTCCTCCTCCTCCTCCTCTTCCTCCTCCTCACCATTCGGATTCTGTTCCGAGAATAAGGGGGGGGGTGAGCTCCCTCCCAAACTGCCTGCTTCTCCCGGAAGAGGAGCTTCTGCGCCGGATTTCGGAGGAGGGGCGGCAGGGGAGGATACCCCCCCCCCGTGGATGTTGCAGGAAAGGAAAGGAGAATCGCGAGGGAGGACAAAGAGGTAAAGGGGTTGCGGGGGGGAGGCGAGAGAAGGATGCAGAGACCCCCTTGAGCTCCCGAAAGCGCCTTTCCTGCAACTGGATCCCTGCACGCGTGCTGCGAACGGGGTTTTCCTTGGACCCTTAGGAAGCCCACGCAGGGGATCCCAACGAAGACCCCTCGCCCCATTTCCCCGCGCAGGCATCCCTGGGACTCCGTGGGTTCCGCGGGGAGAGAGGTGGGCCATGAAAGGGTTAACGGGAGTGAGGGACGCTTGGATAGAGACCCCCCTGTCCCTCCCCTGCTCGTCTTGGGGGGCCCCTCCGGACGGAGAGATGGGGGCGCAGGGCGTGGGGTAAGCCGCGCCAAGGGGGCCCTCTGGGTGCAGGGGAGACTCTGGGACAGAGGGAGGGAGTCGAGGAAGTGGGGAGGGGGAGCATCCCTGGGGCAGGGAAGGGCAGCATTGGGGGGTGGGGGGAGAGAGCTAGGTAGACCACTCTTTGCGGACACGTCTCCATCATGGCGCCCGCGGGAATTCTCTGGAGGGGCCGCATTGGCTTCTCCCTCCCACCCAGGAATCGGCCACCCCTTCAAAGCTACTAGTGGGATCCCTGGAAAGTGGGGGGTCGTGTCCCCCCACCCATTCCTTCCTGCAACCTCTATCCTCTTCCCACCCCATAGGCCCCTGCCCTGCCCAGGGCAGGAATGTTGCAGGAATGTATGTATAGGTTGGTAGTCTGTATATCAGCACCATCACTTTTGTGACTTTTGTGATTTGTCCCCACAATCATCACAGTTTCTTCCTATCTATTCAAAGGGCCTTTGCTGCACAATACCAAATGTAAGAATTCACTGATAAATGTCTCTATGTACTGGCTCGCTGGGGAAACTTCAGAAATTCATATAGACATGTGAGCTCAGCTACTCAGCAGCCCCTCTGCCTGTGTGATAATCCCTGGCCTCCTGATACCTGAGTGCCGAACAGGTAGCCATTCCAGAAAGAACCAACCCAGATGAAGACAAAAGGGTGGGATTAACTTCCCTTGGAAACAGGTCAGGGAGGACAATGGGTGGCTGGCTGGGGGCGGATCAAAGGCCAAAGAAAAGAGGCCGACCCCTTTGTCCAAGCCCCTTTTGGTTTTCTTCCTTCAGGGATCAGGGTCATCAAGAGCCTGTACTGGCAGTCGGATTAAGGTAACATCTGGCCTGATTGGAAGGGGCATGGCCCCTCCGCCAATCTAGGGTGCAATTTTCTTTCTGGGCAGGCGCCCAGCTAGACCGCAGAGAGTGGCCTTCTTGTTTTTGTGGTGGGGGGGGGATGGATCCCTCGAGGCCGCCATTCGCCACCCTCCAGCTGTAGGCCACATTTCAGCTGTTTCCTTTTTGCAGGCGTGGGGGAGCATGGCCGTGGGCTCCACTGGCCATGAATGGTGGTGTGCGACCCGAGACGTAGGCCACACGGCAGCTTTTAAATCTGCTGATGCCGCTTTAAACAACAGGCCACATTTCTGCCATTTCCTTTCTCGTTGGGGGGGGGGTATAAGTCAGGCCGCATGGTGGTAATGTTTTCCCCCATCCCCCCCCCATCGCACTTCTGCTGCTAGAGGGAAATGTAAATATCTCTTTTGTTACACTTGATGGGTGTTTGGTGGAGGGCAAGGAGAACTATGGGGCAGGGTCCAGGATGCTCAGATTACTGCCACCAGACCTCCCCTTTCATGATGTAAGCATGATGTAGTTTGGGGGGGTGTAACATTGGCATTACCAGCTAATAAAAGATTGGGTTCTCTTTTGTTTGGGGCTTCCATCTTGTTTCAACTGGTGGCAGGTGGGAGTCCTGTCACGACAGTCTTCAATAAAGACCAAGCCTACTGGCTGCTGTTTTGCTCTGGTATTCCTGGCTGGTGTCCTTGTTTTTTGTCCAGGGGGGCCCTCAGATTTCTCCGTTAACAAGACACACCTTCCTTCCTGCAAGCTCCACCCAATTCCCACCCCATAAGCCCCTGACCTGTCCATAATAATAATAATAACAATAATTTATATCCCGCTCTCCCCAGCTGAAGCTGGGCTCAGAGTAGCTAACAACAATAAAAGTAACACAGTTTACATATAATCACAATCAGTTAATTAAAATGCATTCTAAAATCAATTCATTCTAATATCAATTCAAAATCAAAATCAAATTAATGGTAGATACAGCGGTTTTGCCAAGTCCAACCATTGGTCTCCCTGGAGAGGTAAGGAAATTCCAAGAGGAAGAGAGGAGGAGAGAGGCCTTCAAGGAAGCGGCTCTTTGTTTCCGCAGTCCTACCCAGGAATCAGCCAGAAACCTTTTCTTCTTCTTCTTTTTTTATAAAATTTTTATTGGGTTTTACATTTTATATTGACATCACAAACACACAAAGACAGAGACAAACATGTATCATTTCCAATCCTTACTTTCATAACCACATTCTCTGACTTCCCCGCACCTCCCCTTCATACATCCTAATTCCAATAATTAACTCAGCAAGTTCTTACTCTCATTTTTACAGTATTATAACGATCATTTTTTCTTTTAACTTAGTTCTTCTTAGTTAACCAAATTTAACTTATACCTCAATTATAATCATTACATCCGTTTCTAAGGTCGACCCAGGTTCCCTTCCACAGATTTCCCAATTTTATATATTAGTTCCTAAACATACTACCTAAACATAAAAATCATAAAATTATAGTCCTTTTGGATTCAAACGCTCTCACCCCCCTCTTTCCCGGTTTCGATCCCCCAAAAAAGAAGATTCCACGATATCAGTTCTTAGCCTGGATTTCTCACATCCGAGGCCTTCAAATCTCTGTCAGTCCCTCTCCGCCGATTTTGTTGGTAGTCCTTTATGTTGGTCATCGGGTCTCGAAGGAGCTCTATCCCAGTAAAATCCATGTTTCTTCCAGCCAGTCCTCCATATTCCAAAACGGAGCCCCAATCATATTTCTTGCTTCTTTTAAATCCAAATGTCCCAAATGTCCCAAAGGCTTCCTCTTTCATCTTGAACAAATTTGTAATCCATGATTCAGCCACAATTTTCTTGTTTTCTTTATATTCCACAATTGTAGGCTTCTGGTGGGCCCTTTCCACCAGCAATATTTCCGCTCCTCCTTCTCTCTCCTCTAGTTCTGAAAATATCACTTCTGATTCAGCTGCAGAGTTATTTTTTGTCAAGTCCTTAACACAGTCAACAGGATTATTTACTTTAGAATTCAAGGTCGCAAGCTTTGTAGCCATAGCTGTGCTCTGGTCTTGTAGCTTTCCCATGAGAAGAAACATTTTTTCCAACTCGGCCTGTAATTTTCCATCTGCAGCCATTGTAAGTCCCCCCTAGAGAGGTTCTGATTACTTAGTAACCCTTCTCCAACAGTTAATTACCTTATTACTTATTTCTTCATTGTTTCCAACAACTTAAAATCAAATGTAACATGTCTAGTCCACAAAGATATTAAATAACAATTTTTCTAGATTTGACAGCTCCTTTGACAGCTCCTTTGACAGCTGTCAAACTCCTTGTGTCTCCTCAACAGGCTCACTCGCGGATCGCTCCCGGATCCAGGGGGGGTTTCACATCCACTTCTAGAATTCAGTTCTTATCCTCCAGCACAAAACTTCTAATGCCAATCGTGAAATTAATAACTTTTGTCTCACAAAGAGAGAAATGGTCTCTCCACCTTAGTTATCTGATTCTTGCTTTAAATGTCTGCAGAAAGGGGGTGCGGACTTCCTTTTAGCACTCCCCCGATCGTTCCGAATTCAATGAAAAGAAAATTTTTAAGTCCAAATTCCGTACTACTCACGGGTTATTTCTTTTTCAGCCCAAATGTTTAAGGAAAAAAGTCAGTGATCTCCAGCCATGGCTCGCGGCTTCACTCCACTGAAGTAGCGGTCTACTCACAGCACCACGCCACTCCCCGCACCCTCTCCGAAGCCTTTAAAAAGGCTTCTTTGTGGGTCAGGGGGGCGCAAATGGTGTCCAGCGAGTCACCAAGTCCACAGGCTTCAGCGCCTATGGTTTCTGGGGGTCCCCGCGTCGCCGCCGCGGCAGGACCCGTCTTCAGTAGAGCCGATTCCCTCCGGAGCTCGGAGGGAATCCGCCATTAACCGATCGCCCTTACCCGGAAGTCCCCAGAAACCTTTTCCTCTCTCTCAGGCTTCCATCTTAAAGTGTCTTTTCCACTGCCTGGTTCATTGAGGATGAGGATAATGTACACCTGTCATCAGAAACAGGGGTGCAGAGTCAATGGAATGGCTCTCAGGCTTGATATGGAAGTCAAAAGCATTTCTGTTCCTCTTATTCTTTGTAGGCAGTGTCAGAGTGACTGACAAGCTGAGATACAACCCATCAGCATCCAATGATAGCCATTGCATGAATCTTCCCAGTCAAAGGACCCATTTTCATGATAGACAGTGCCTGTGGCTGGAGGCTCTACATACAGGGTGTGCCTATACAGGCCAAAGACTGCCAATATTAGCAAAGGCGAGGTGTGTGACACACACACACCCCAAAAAATTTACAGACTTCGTGTGAATGAGAGTTTGTGGGTGGGATTATCGTTTACGGCAACCCTGTTGCTCCCACAAGGGAGCACCCAGGGGTCAGAACACTCATCCCCCAACATCAATTTCTGGACATGGCCTAGGAGGTAGGAGGGGAACCACTGCATAGCAGGGCCTCCAGCTCCCTTAGAGAGTCCAGAAGGATACCATGGTCAAAGGTCTCCAAAGCCGCTGAGAGATCCAGCAGAACCAGGAAACAGCACAGCTAGGGCAATTTCAGTTCCATGGTGAGGCCTGAATCCCAATTGGAAGGATAATGGTGGCAGAAGCTTTCCTGGTCCTGCAACCCCAAAGCTCCAGGCACAAGACTTTTATTAGCTTTGAAGGAGCCATCGGATACTTGGTGGTCTTCTCTTCAAAACACAAATATTCTGAATACTTTTTAATTGATATATAATATAAGCAGCAGTTCTGTTTTACATATTCCACATTGGAGAGATTCTGATACACAGATCTGAGTTCATCGCCCCCCTGAAACTGCTGTGTTAGCAGCACTGCCTGGGCAGTGTGTTTGGGGGTCCTGGGCTGCCTAGACAACAAGACCCCCTTCTCAGCCTGGCTTATATGGTCCCAAGGAAAGCAGAGCAGTACGTCAGGCACCAGCTTGGCTGCAGGAGTGGCTGGAAGGAGGTGTGCAGGGCAGCATCCAACCATCTTAGAGAGTCCACTCTGGATTTGTGTGAGTTGTTTTCCTCCATAACCTTCTCCTGAATATAACTCAAGAGGAAGTGAAGGAGTGCACCAAAGTATTACGACCAGAGTTTTCCTTCTTGATGGGCTCCCTTCCCAGGTTGACAGGCCCCATCTGCCCTTCACTTTCCTCTGCAGAATGGACATAATCTGCCTCCTTGACTGTGGGGTTCACTGTTGTTCTCAAAATTTCCATCCACCAGGGCCTTTGTTCACCTGCAGCAGAATTCCCTAATACACCAAGGATTTGAGACCCATCATCTATCCTCACCTGGTTTTGCCGGCCAGTTGAAGCCGTTCCTGGGATTGTGGTCCCTATTCCATCCTGACAGCTTCTGGAATACACAGGTGAGAGCTGAGTGTAGGGTGGGGACCAATGGTGGATAAATTACTCCAGCAGGCGGACTACATTACCTCCACCAAAAGTACTAACACTCCCCTAACACCCCATGATATTGTATGATTCGGATCTTTAAGACAGAACAGGAATTCATCTCCCCAGAAATAACACAGCTTCAGGCCATCAGTGAATCAATACTACATTTTCAAGGTACTACACATTCCACGAAGCACAGTTTATCTATTTGCCTTGAATATCCTGCTTTTCAGTGTCATTTTAGGATAGTCCTGCGTCAGAAGACGGGCAAGAGATGAGACAGCACATCATTCTTTAAAAAAATCATGCTGCTTTATTAACATTGATTGAGGATTTTGAAAGTTGCTCATGAATTACTATCATCTGATGACATTGCAACTTCATTTCCTAAAAATTGGGAACATGGATAGGAGATGAGGGAATGTAGGAGATGTTGAAATAGGAGAAGGTGCTAATGGAGCTTGATATGTTCTCTTTCCCTTAGTTCTCTTCCTTGAAACCTAAACAGGATTTCCGTTCCTCCCACTCTGAAGAAGGAGATGGAGAAGACACTTCAAACCCCAGTGAATGGGGCACCTTTCGTATCATTAGGAATAGAAAAAAAAGAGTGTGAAATGCAGAAAATGCTTCATTGAATGAGCACCCATAGTTCACATCAACGACGTCCAACAGGGGGAAAACCATTTAAAGGTATGGAGTGTGGGAAAAGTTTCCCTGATAGTGGAAAACTTAGAACACATCAGCGGACTCACATGGGCAAGAAAGAATTCCAATGCAGGGAGTGTGGGAAGAACTTCAGTCAACATGGACACTTAAGTTTACATCAACAGTTTCACACAGGGGAAAAACCTTTTAAATGTCTGGATTGTGGAAAGAGCTTCAGTCGGAGTGATAAACTTAGAGCACATCAATGGACTCACACGGGGGAGAAACCTTTTAAATGCATGGATTGTGGAAAGAGCTTCTGTCGGAGTGATACACTTAGAAGTCATCAGAGGATTCATACAGGGGAGAAACCTTTTAAATGTCTGGATTGTGGAAAGAGCTTCAGTCAGAATGGAGACTTAAGTTTACATCAGCGGACTCACACAGGGGAGAAACCATTTAAATGTATGGAGTGTGGAAAAAGCTTCAGTACCAGTGGAAACCTTAGAACACATCAACGGATTCACACAAGGGAGAAACCATATAAATGTATGGAGTGTGGAAAGAGCTTCAGTCAGAGTGGACACTTCAACATACATCAACGAACTCACACAGGGGGAAAACCATTTAAATGCATGGAGTGCGGAAAGTG
Source organism: Podarcis muralis (assembly GCF_004329235.1). NCBI lineage: Eukaryota > Metazoa > Chordata > Lepidosauria > Squamata > Lacertidae > Podarcis > Podarcis muralis. The sequence continues at coordinate 72,259,884 of NC_041321.1, read as the reverse complement.
CTTCAGTCAGAGTGGAAACCTTAGAACACATCAATGGATTCACAGAGGGGAGAAGCCATTTAAGTGCCTGGAGTGCGGAAACTGCTTCAGTCAGAATGGAGTCCTTAAATTACACCAGCGGATTCACACAGGAGAGAAACCATTTAAATGTATGGAGTGCGGAAAGAGCTTTAGTGATAATGGAACCCTTAAAAAACATCAATGGACTCACACAGGGGAGAAACCATTTAAATGCATGGAGTGTGGAATGAGATTTGGTGATAATGGAACCCTTAAAAAACATCAACGGACTCACACAGGGGAGAAACTATTTAAATGCATGGAGTGTGGAAAGTGCTTCAGTCAGAATGGAACCCTTAGAAAACATCAACGGACTCACACGGGGGAGAAACCATTTAAATGCATGGAGTGCGGAAAGTGCTTCAGTCAAGGTGCACACCTCAATATACATCTACAGACTCACACAGGGGAGAAACCATTTAAGTGCCTGGAGTGCGGAAAGAGCTTCAGTCGGAATGGAGTCCTTAAATTACACCAGCGGCTTCACACAGGAGAGAAACCATTTAAATGTATGGAGTGCGGAAAGTGCTTCAGTCAAAGTGCACACCTCAATATACATCAACAGACTCACACAGGGGAGAAACCATTTAAGTGCCTGGAGTGTGGAAACTGCTTCAGTCAGAATGGAGACCTTAAATTACACCAGCGGATTCACACAGGAGAGAAACCATTTAAATGTATGGATTGCGGAAAGAGCTTTAGTGAAAATGGAACCCTTAAAAAACATCAACGGATTCACACAGGGGAGAAACCATTTAAATGCATGGTGTGCGGAAAGAGCTTTAGTTTCAATGCAACCCTTAGAAATCATCAACGGACTCACACAGGGGAGAAACTATTTAAATGCATGGAGTGCGGAAAGTGCTTCAGTCAGAATGGAACCCTTAGAAAACATCAACGGACTCACACGGGGGAGAAACCATTTAAATGCATGGAGTGCGGAAAGTGCTTCAGTCAAGGTGCACACCTCAATATACATCTACAGACTCACACAGGGGAGAAACCATTTAAATGCCCGGAGTGCGGAAAGAGCTTCAGTCGGAATGGAAATCTTAGAAAACATCAGAAGACACACAGGGGAGAAACTGTTTAAATGTATGGACTGTGGAAGGAGCTCCAGTCAGAGTGGAACCCTTGATTTATCTCAACAAACTCACACAAAACACAAACCTAATACATATCAAGAAAGTAGATAGAGGTTCAGTCCTGGTGGAAATTCTAAATCAACAGATTCACGGACAGGAAGAACCTTTGGAGTTGAAACCCTACAAACCATCAACAAACTCAAAGAGGAGAAGCAGTTTAAATGAAAAGATTGCAAAAAGTGCTTTATTTACAATGTAGTGTTTAAGGAAAATCCAGAGACTCTCACATGGAAGAACCCATTTAGATGTATGAAGTGTTGGACGTCTTCCTCTCAGAGTCCACCCTTTTCTTCACAGAAATGAACTCAGGAGGAAATCAGTCTTTAACACATGTTGTGTATGTGAAGTTCTGTTTTTTTATGTGTAAAACTCTATCGTAATAAAATATTGAAGGCAATGTCAAACAATGTGATTATGATCTAAGATGTAAAGTACCTTTTGATAGAGAAGGGGAGAGGGTTTGTCTGGATTGTTGGTGGTGAGTGGGGATTAGGGCTGGGCGATATATTGTCCAAACTGGTTTCTAGACCACATCATGATAACCTTTCAAAAACAATTGATATGGCAACACACCAAGAATCACAGTGTGTGTTTCCAGGATGCTCATTTGCCTGGAAGCTGCTGGCAGAAAGCTTTGCTTCGTGAAGCCCCTGAATATGCTGAGTTGCTGACTTCCCTCCCAGACGACAGGAGGCGAAAGACACACCTCCATTGCTCTGCGTCCTTCCAGCCTCCTTCCTCCCTTGCTCCCTTCTGCCGGTTTGTGTGCCTGACTTAGATATCCTGTGTGCTGTATTTGTTTACTGCTGAAACTGCTGTACTCAAGCATGAAAAATTGGTGCATCTGTGTGTGACTGGTTTTTGCACCAAACTCTCTCACCCCCACCACGTGTGATCTCCAAACACTGCTTCTTCACTAGAACCTCTCCCTGTCTCCTACACATTCAGAAGAAAACTTAAAATACTGTAATTTAATGGGAGATTTCCCCCCAAGCCTTATTGCAAGAGAGGGAAGGAGGGGCTGCAGGTACCAGGGAAGTCTCCTGGGGGGCCCATCTTCCCTCATGAACCCCATGGGGCAACCCCAGATCTACTGCTTATTCTGGGATTTGGGGATAGCACTTTTCCATAGTCCCAGAAGTTATTAATCTTCCAGCCAGAGGACCAGTGTGCATATTATTATCATACTTATTTTACTGATGTTGCTGCTGTTGCTGTCATGGACTGGCTGGGTGAAAAGGGGGGGGGAGGCAGCAGCTGGGGAACCCCCAAGGAAACAAGGCTCGGATCCCGGGTCTTGTATGCCCCCTAAGTCTATCTAAACTCCTAGGTCTGTTCAATAAAAGGCTAATTTGGTGTTAAGGGGGGGGGACCCAGGTGCGAGGCTGCTCAGCCCCCCAGCTCATCAGGCAGAGACCGTGGGTCCCTGCGGAATAAAAGAAGGAGTCCGGCCACCAACCGGAGCAAATAGCTGTAGATCAAAGTTTATTGCGCAACAGGTCCAAAGAAGAATTGAACCCCGAGGATGGGGTGACAAGGACTTTTCAAAGTTTCTATCTTATCCCAGCATGCAGTTCGTGGAGCATCATCACTACAACATCGCTACATCAGGAGGTGAAAAAACCTATCTGAGGATGTACAAATTCCAACGCGCTTTAGTTCTGGGCTGCTTCACTCCTTGCATGAATTTTACCTGGGTGTCGGGGTTGTGTGTTGTTAACGGAAAAATCTGAGGGCTCCCTTGGACAAAAAGTAAAGACACCAACCAGGATAACTTGGAGCAAAACAGCAGCCTGTAGGCTTGGCCTTTATTGAACTGTTGCAACAGGGTATTCCCTTCACTTGCAAGAGAGAGGAAAGACCCAGAAAGATGGTGTGCCAGACCTTATAAAAACTTTTGAAATTCCCCTCCTCTAGGTCAAGCCCACCCCCAGGAACATCATGCATACATTACAGAAAGGAGGGGTTGACATCACGCATACATTACAGAAGGGGTTGACATCATGCATACATTACAGAAAGGAGGGGTTGAGGGAGGAGTTGTGGTGGTAACCTGAGTGTCTTGTCACCTGGCTGGTTCTTCCTTTCCCCCTGCCCATGAGTCACTTCCAGGAGACAAAGGGGGGTTTGCAGTTTCCTGCCCCCAGAGGGAAAATCTGATTATTGTCCTTTGTTTCAGTCTGTGCTGAATCCACTCCCATATGCAAGTTCTTTGTGATTTTGATTGTCTTCTGTCTGGGATTATCAGGGTTGACATAGCAACTGGGCAGGGCTCCTGTGGATGTGCTGGGATGGTGAAGGGATTATGGCTGACCAGAACCAAGCCACCCCCCCCCTTTGATAGTCCTTGTCACATGGAGTAAAATAAAATGGAACAGTGCAAATCCGATGTATGGTTGATTTTCTATGAATTTATAACAGAAATGTGGCGTATGTAGTGTGTGAGTGCGTGTGAAGTTTGTGCAAACAGAATGATTGGGGTGGGGGGTTCCTGCTACAGTGTGAAAAAGCCAAAGCCCCATTTCCCCCCGTAACACAGGAGTCACAGAGTCCAAGCCGCTGCTCAATGTACACCAGTACCTAAAACACGGACGGATCTAATCTCGTGGCGTGGGGTGGGGGAGGGAAGGATTTTGCAATGTAAACATTTTGGGATGTGAGACCCCACTTTCCGAGTGGATTGCCGGGATCAGCCCCTCCCCTGCTCTCCTGATCCCCAGAAGGAAGAAGGGAGGGGGGAAACCTTCCTCTCCTTCCCCCACTCAATTCCTCCCCTCCCGGCCCATCCTTCTCTCTTACCCCGCCACCTCAACCCAAATCCCGCCCCCCTACGTTGCACCTCCTCCTCGCCATCCGACTTCTGTTCTGGGAGTGGAGGGGGGGGGAAAGAGACCCCTCCCAAATTGCCTGCTTCTCCCGCGCCAGTAGCTCTACGGGCGCGCGCTTTCGGAAAGGGGAGGGGGCGGCAGGTAACCCCCCCCCCCACCCACGTGGATGTTGCAGGAAAGGAAAGGAGAATCGCGAGCGAGGACAAAGAGGTAAAGGGGACGCGGGGGGAGGCGAGAGAAGGATCCAGAGACTCCCTCCAGCTCACCAAAGCGCCTGTTGTGGATCTGGATCCCTGCACGCGTGCTGCGAAGGGGGTTTTCCTTGGGCCCTTAGGAAGCCCACCCAGGGGATCTCAACGAAGCCCCCTCGCCCCATTTCCCCGCGCAGGCATCCCTGGGGCGCTGTGGGTTCCGCGCGGAAAGAGGTGGGCCATGAAAGGGTTAACGGGCGTGAGGGGCACTTGGATAGAGACCCCCCTGTCCTCCCCTGCTCGTTTTGGGGGGACCCTCCGGATGGAGAGATGGGGGGGCGCAGGACGACAGGTGAGCCACACCAAGGGGGGACTTTGGGTTCAGGGGAGACTCTGGGACAGAGGGAGGGAGTCGAGGAAGTGGGGAGGGGGAGCATCCCTGGGGCAGCGAAGGGCGGGGGAGTGCTAGGTAGACCAGTCTTTGGGGATACGTCTCCATCTTGGCGCTCACGGGGATTCTCTGGAGAGACCACCTTGGCTTCTCTCTTCCACCCAGGAATCGGCCACCCCTTCAAGGCGACCAGAGAGGGATCCCTGGAAAGTGGGGGGTTGTGTCCCCCCACCCCCCTGCTTCCTGCAACCTCTATCCTACTCCCCCCCCATAAGCCCCTGCCCTGTCCAGACTGTTGCAGGAATTTATGTATAAGTTGGGGGGGTTGCACCTTCAGCAGATATCATGCACATGCAGCCCACCACCAAAATCAGCACCATCACTTTTGTGACTTGTCCCCACAAAGCACTTGATCACAGTTTCTTCCTATCTATTCAAAGGGCCTTTGATGCACGATACCAAATGTAGGAATTCACTGATAAATGTCTCTATGTACTGGCTCACAGGGAGAACTTCAGAAATTCATATAGACATGTGAGCTCAGCTCCTCAGCAGCCTCTCTGCCTGAGTGATAATCCCTGGCATCCTGATACCTGAGTGCCAGACAGGTAGCCATTCCAGAAAGAACAAACTCAGATGAAGACAAAAGGGTGGGATTAACTTGGCTTGGAAACAGGTCAGGGAGGACAATGGCTGGCTGGCTCGGGGCGGGGCAAAGGCCAAAGAAAAGAGGCAGACCCCTTTGTCCAAGCCTCTTTTGGTTTTCTTCCTTCAGGGAGCAGGGTCATCAAGAGCGTGTACTGGCAGCCAGATTAAGGCAACATCTGGCCTGATTGGAAGGGGCATGGCCCCTCCGCCAAGCTAGGGTGCAATTTTCTTTCTGGGCAGGCGCCCAGCTAGACCGCAGAGGGTGGCCTTCTTGTTTTTGTAGCGGCAGGGGGGGGGATGGATCCCTCGAGGCCGCCATTCGCCACCCTCCAGCTGTAGGCCACATTTCAGCTGTTTCCTTTTTGCAGGCGTGGGGGAGCATGGCCGTGGGCTCCACTGGCCATGAATGGTGGTGTGCGACCCCAGACGTAGGCCACACAGCAGCTTTTAATTCTGCTGACGCCGCTTTAAACAACAGGCCACATTTCTGCCATTTCCTTTCTTGTTGGGGGGGGGTATAAGTCAGGCCGCATGGTGGTCATGTTTTTTTGCACTCCCCCCATCTGCCCCCCCCATTCTCGCACTTCTGCTCCTAGCAGGGAAATGTAAATATCTCTTTTGTTACACTTGATGGGTGTTTGGTGGAGGGCAAGGAGAACTATGGGGCAGGGTCCAGGATGCTCAGATTACTGCCACCAGACCTCCCCTTTCATGATGTAAGCATGATGTAGTTTGTTGGGGGGGGGTGTAACATTGGCATTAGCAGCTAATAAAAGATTGGGTTCTCTCTTGTTCAGGGCTTCCATCTTGTTTCAACTGGTGGCAGGTGGGAGTCCTGTCACGACAGTCTTCAATAAAGACCAAGCCTACTGGCTGCTGTTTTGCTCTGGTATTCCTGGCTGGTGTCCTTGTTTTTTGTCCAGGGGGGCCCTCAGATTTCTCCGTTAACAAGACACACCTTCCTTCCTGCAAGCTCCACCCAATTCCCACCCCATAAGCCCCTGACCTGTCCATAATAATAATAATAATAATAATAATAATAATAATAATTTATATCCCGCCCTCCCCAGCCGAAGCTGGGCTCAGAGTAGCTAACAACAATAAAAGTAACACAGTTTACATATAATCACAATCAGTTAATTAAAATGCATTCTAAAATCAATTCATTCTAATATCAATTCAAAATCAAAATCAAATTAATGGTAGATACAGCGGTTTTGCCAAGTCCAACCATTGGTCTCCCTGGAGAGGTAAGGAAATTCCAAGAGGAAGAGAGGAGGAGAGAGGCCTTCTAGGAAGCGGCTCTTTGTTTCCGCAGTCCTACCCAGGAATCAGCCAGAAACCTTTTCTTCTTCTTTTTTTTTATAAAATTTTTATTGGGTTTTACATTTTATATTGACATCACAAACACACAAAGACAGAGACAAACATGTATAATTTCCAATCCTTACTTTCATAACCACATTCTCTGACTTCCCCGCACCTCCCCTTCATACATCCTAATTCCAATAATTAACTCAGCAAGTTCTTACTCTCATTTTTACAGTATTATTACGATCATTTTTTCTTTTAACTTAGTTCTTCTTAGTTAACCAAATTTAACTTATACCTCAATTATAATCATTACATCCTTTTCTAAGGTCGACCCAGGTTCCCTTCCACAGATTTCCCAATTTTATATATTAGTTACTAAACATACTACCTAAACATAAAAATCATAAAATTATAGTCCTTTTGGATTCAAACGCTCTCACCCCCCTCTTTCCCGGTTTCGATCCCCCCAAAAAGAAGATTCCACGATATCAGTTCTTAGCCTGGATTTCTCACATCCGAGGCCTTCAAATCTCTGTCAGTCCCTCTCCGCCGGTTTTGTTGGTAGTCCTTTATGTTGGTCATCGGGTCTCGAAGGAGCTCTATCCCAGTAAAACCCATGTTTCTTCCAGCCAGTCCTCCATATTCCAAAACGGAGCCCCAATCATATTTCTTGCTTCTTTTAAATCCAAATGTTCCAAATGTCCCAAAGGCTTCCTCTTTCATCTTGAACAAATTTGTAATCCATGATTCATCCACAATTTTCTTGTTTTCTTTATATTCCACAATTGTAGGCTTCTGGTTGGCCCTTTCCACCAGCAATATTTCCGCTCCTCCTTCTCTCTCCTCTAGTTCTGAAAATATCACTTCTGATTCAGCTGCAGAGTTATTTTTTGTCAAGTCCTTAACACAGTCAACAGGATTATTTACTTTAGAATTCAAGGTCGCAAGCTTTGTAGCCATAGCTGTGCTCTGGTCTTGTAGCTTTCCCACGAGAAGAAACATTTTTTCCAACTCGGCCTGTAATTTTCCATCTGCAGCCATTGTAAGTCCCCCCTAGAGAGGTTCTGATTACTTAGTAACCCTTCTCCAACAGTTAATTACCTTATTACTTATTTCTTCATTGTTTCCAACAACTTAAAATCAAATGTAACATGTCTAGTCCACAAAGATATTAAATAACAATTTTTCTAGATTTGACAGCTCCTTTGACAGCTCCTTTGTCAGCTGTCAAACTCCTTGTGTCTCCTCAACAGGCTCACTCACGGATCTCTCCCAGATCTGGGGGGGGGGGTTTCACATCCACTTCTAGAATTCAGTTCTTATCCTCCAGCACAAAACTTCTAATGCCAATTGTGAAATTAATAACTTTTGTCTCACAAAGAGAGAAATGGTCTCTCCACCTTAGTTATCTGATTCTTGCTTTAAATGTCTGCAGAAAGGGGGTGCGGACTTCCTTTTAGCACTCCCCCGATCATTCCGAATTCAATGAAAAGAAAATTTTTAAGTCCAAATTCCGTACTACTCACGGGTTATTTCTTTTTCAGCCCAAATGTTCAAGGAAAAAAGTCAGCGATCTCCGGCCATGGCTCGCGGCTTCACTCCACTGAAGTAGCGGTCTACTCACAGCACCACGCCACTCCCCGCACCCTCTCCGAAGCCTTTAAAAAGGCTTCTTTGTGGGTCGGGGGGGCGCAAATGGTGCCCACTGAGTCACCAAGTCCACAGGCTTCAGCGCCTATGGTTTCTGAGGGTCCCCGCGTCGCTGCCGCGGCAGGACCCGTCTTCAGTAGAGCCGATTCCCTCCGGAGCTCGGAGGGAATCCGCCATTAACCGATCGCGCTAACCCGGAAGTCCCCAGAAACCTTTTCCTCTCTCTCAGGCTTCCATCTTAAAGTGTCTTTTCCACTGCCTGGTTCATTGAGGATGAGGATAATGTACACCTGTCATCAGAAACGGGTGCAGAGTCAATGGAATGGCTCTCAGGCTTGATATGGAAGTCAAAAGCATTTCTGTTCCTCTTATTCTTTGTAGGCAGTGTCAGAGTGACTGACAAGCTGAGATACAACCCATGAGCATCCAATGATAGCCATTGCATGAATCTTCCCAGTCAAAGGACCCATTTTCATGATAGACAGTGCCTGTGGCTGGAGGCTCTACATACAGGGTGTGCCTATACAGGCCAAAGACTGCCAATATTAGCACAGGCGAGGTGTGTGACACACACACACCCCAAAAAATTTACAGACTTCGTGTGAATGAGAGTTTGTGGGTGGGATTATCGTTTACGGCAACCCTGTTGCTCCCACAAGGGAGCACCCAGGGGTCAGAACACTCATCCCCCAACATCAATTTCTGGACATGGCCTAGGAGGTAGGAGGGGAACCACTGCATAGCAGGGCCCCCAGCTCCCTTAGAGAGTCCAGAAGGATACCATGGTCAAAGGTCTCCAAAGCCGCTGAGAGATCCAGCAGAACCAGGAAACAGCACAGCTAGGGCAATTTCAGTTCCATGGTGAGGCCTGAATCCCAATTGGAAGGATAATGGTGGCAGAAGCTTTCCTGGTCCTGCAACCCCAAAGCTCCAGGCACAAGACTTTCATTAGCTTTGAAGGGGCCATCGGATAGTTGGTGGTCTTTTCTTCAAAAGACAAATATTCTGAATACTTTTTAATTGATATATGATATAAGCAGCAGTTCTGTTTTACATATTCCACATTGGAGAGATTCTGATACACAGATCTGAGTTCATCGCTCCCCCTGAAACTGCTGTGTTAGCAGCACTGCCTAGGCAGTGTGTTTGGGGGTCCTGGGCTGCCTAGACAACAAGACCCCCTTCTCAGCCTGGCTTATATGGTCCCAAGGAAAGCAGAGCAGTACGTCAGGCACCAGCTTGGCTGCAGGAGTGGCTGGAAGGAGGTGTGCAGGGCAGCATCCAACCATCTTAGAGAGTCCACTCTGGATTTGTCTGGGTTTTCCTCCATAGCCTTTTCTTCTCCTGAAGATAACTCACGAGGAAGCGAAGGAGTGAACCAAAGTATTACGACCAGAGTTTTCCTTCTCGATGGGCTTCCTTCCCAGGTTGACTAGCCCCATCTGCCCTTCACTTTCCTCTGCAGAATGGACATAATCTGCCTCCTTGACTGTGGGATTCACTGTTGTTCTCATCCTTTCCATCCACCAGGCCTTTCTTCACCTGCAGCAGAATTCCGTAATACACCAAGGATTTGAGACCCATCATCTATCCTCACCTGGTTTTGCCGGCCAGTTGAAGCCGTTCCTGGGATTGTGGTCCCTATTCCATCCTGACAGCTTCTGGAATACACAGGTGAGAGCTGAGTGCAGGGTGGGGACCAATGGTGGATAAATTACTCCAGAAGGCGGACTACATTACCTCCACCAAAAGTACTAACACTCCCCTAACACCCCATGATATTGTATGATTCGGATCTTTAAGACAGAACAGGAATTCATCTCCCCAGAAATAACACAGCTTCAGGCCATCAGTGAATCAATACTACATTTTCAAGGTACTACACATTCCACGAAGCACAGTTTATCTATTTGCCTTGAATATCCTGCTTTTCAGTGTCATTTTAGGATAGTCCTGCGTCAGAAGACGGGCAAGAGATGAGACAGTAAATCATTCTTTAAAAAAATCATGCTGCTTTATTAACATTGATTGAGGATTTTGAAAGTTGCTCATGAATTACTATCATCTGATGACATTGCAACTTCATTTCCTAAAAATTGGGAACATGGATAGGAGATGAGGGAATGTAGGAGATGTTGAAATAGGAGAAGGTGCTAATGGAGCTTGATATGTTCTCTTTCCCTTAGTTCTCTTCCTTGAAACCTAAACAGGATTTCCGTTCCTCCCACTCTGAAGAAGGAGATGGAGAAGACACTTCAAACCCCAGTGAATGGGGCACCTTTCGTATCATTAGGAATAGAAAAAAAAGAGTGTGAAATGCAGAAAATGCTTCATTGAATGAGCACCCATAGTTCACATCAACGACGTCCAACAGGGGGAAAACCATTTAAAGGTATGGAGTGTGGGAAAAGTTTCCCTGATAGTGGAAAACTTAGAACACATCAGCGGACTCACATGGGCAAGAAAGAATTCCAATGCAGGGAGTGTGGGAAGAACTTCAGTCAACATGGACACTTAAGTTTACATCAACAGTTTCACACAGGGGAAAAACCTTTTAAATGTCTGGATTGTGAAAAGAGCTTCAGTCGGAGTGATAAACTTAGAGCACATCAATGGATTCACACGGGGGAGAAACCTTTTAAATGCATGGATTGTGAAAAGAGCTTCAGTCGGAGTGATAAACTTAGAGCACATCAATGGATTCACACGGGGGAGAAACCTTTTAAATGCATGGATTGTGGAAAGAGCTTCTGTCGGAGTGATACACTTAGAAGTCATCAGAGGATTCATACAGGGGAGAAACCTTTTAAATGTCTGGATTGTGGAAAGAGCTTCAGTCAGAATGGAGACTTAAGTTTACATCAGCGGACTCACACAGGGGAGAAACCATTTAAATGTATGGAGTGTGGAAAAAGCTTCAGTCAGAGTGGACACTTCAACATACATCAACGAACTCACACAGGGGAAAAACCATTTAAATGTATGGAGTGCGAAAAAAGCTTTACTGATAATGGAAAGCTTAGAACACATCAACGGACTCACACAGGGGAGAAACCATTTAAATGTATGGAATGTGGAAAGAGCTTCAGTTGCAGTGGAAACCTTAGAAAACATCAAAGGATTCACACGGGGGAGAAACCATTTAAATGTATGGAGTGCGGAAAGTGCTTCAGTCAGAATGGAGCCCTTAAATTACACGAACAGATTCACACAGGGGAGAAACCATATAAATGTATGGAGTGTGGAAACAGTTTTACTTATAATGGAAGCCTTAGAAATCATCAACGGACACATTCAGGGGAGAAACCATATAAATGTATGGAGTGCGGAAAGAGCTTTACTGAAAATGGAAGCCTTAGAAAACATCAACGGACTCATTCTGGGGAGAAACCATATAAATGCATGGAGTGTGGAAAGAGCTTCAGTCAGAATGGAGACCTTAGAAAACATCAACGGACTCACACAGGGGAGAAACCATTTAAATGTATGGAGTGCGGAAAGAGCTTCAGTCAGAATGGAGACCTTAGAAAACATCAACAGACTCACACAGGAGAGAAACCATTTAAATGTATGGAGTGCGGAAAGAGCTTTCATCATAATGGAAACCTTAGAAAACATCAACAGACTCACACAGGGGAGAAACCCTATAAATGTATGGAGTGTGGAAAGAGCTTCAGTATCGGTGGAAACCTTAGAAATCATCGACAGACTCACACAGGGGAGAAACCATATAAATGTATAGAGTGCGGAAAGAGTTTCAGTCAGAATGGACACCTCAATATACATCAACGGACTCACACAGGAGAGAAACCATTTAAATGCCTGGAGTGTGGAAAGAGCTTCAGTTTCAATGCAGCCCTTAGAAGACATCAACGGACTCACACAGGGGAGAAACCATATAAATGTATGGAGTGCGGAAAGAGCTTCAGTCAGAATGGACACCTCAATATACATCAACGGACTCACACAGGGGAGAAACCATTTAAATGTATGGAGTGCGGAAAGAGCTTTTATCATAATGGAAACCTTAGAAAACATCAGCATACACACAGGGGAGAATCTGTTTAAATGTATGGACTGTGGAAGGAGCTCCAGTCAGAGTGGAACCCTTGATTTATGCGAACGAACTCACACAAAACACAAACTGTATAAATATCAGTAAAATAGATAGAGTTTCAGTCCTAGTGGAAGTTCTAAATCAACAGACTCAGGTACTGGAAGGACATTCGGATTTGAAACCCTAAAAACCATCAACAAAGAGGAGAAGCAGTTTAAATGAAAAGATTGCAAAAAGTGCTTTATTTGCAATGGAGTGTTTAACGAACATCCAGGGACTCTCACATGGAAGAACCCATTTAGATGTATGGAGTGCAGGACGTGTTCCTTTCAGTGTCCACTCTTTCTTCACAGCAATGAACTCAGCAAGAAATCAGTCTTAAACACACAACGTGTATTTGAAGTTCTTGTGTTTATATGTAAAACTGAACAACAATGAAATATTGAAGGCAATGTCAAACAATGTGAGTATCATCTAAGATTATAGAGATTATATGGGGACCCAGTGAGAACTGTATGCTTTGAAAGCTCAGCAAACTTTTACTGAAGAAGTCCTGGTGCCTCTGTGTGTGTTTTTGACCTAAGTGTAGGAATTGCTCTACATGTGGCCCTTACCCTACTGCTACTTGGCTCATGCCCTGGAGTTGCTCTATTCAAGCATGCAAGACGGTTTTTGCACCAAAGTCTCTCATCCCCACCACTGCACTATCTCCAAACACTGCTTCTTCAACAGAACTTCATCCCTGCCCCTGCGTGTTCTGAAAAAAACTTACAATACTGTAATTTAACAAGGATTCCCCCCCCCCAAGCCTTATTGCAAGACGGGGAAGAAGGGAAGTCTCCTGGTGGGTCCCATCTTCACTCGTGAACCCCATGGGGCAACCCCAGAGCTACTGCTTGTTCTGGGGTTTGGAGAAGATAGTTCTTTTTCATAGTCCCAGAGGATTTTATTCAGTCATGCTGCTAGGGAGTTTCCCTATCAGAGTGCATATTACCATCATGCTGATTTTACTGTTATTTCTGTTTTTGCAGTCATGGACTGGCTGGGTGTGGGGAGGGGGAGGCACCAGCTGGGAGACCCACAAGGAAGAAGGCTCAGAGCCTGGGGGCTGTTGTGGGATGGCAATGAGCAGATAGAGGGAGAAAGGGGAGCAGACCGGGAGGGGAGGTGTTGCAAGCTGAGGAGGAAACAGGGTTTGGTGAGCAGGAAGAGGCTGGGGCAGAGAGCAGTTCAGGCTCAGAGGGAGGAGAGGAGGGGGCCAGGAGACCCAGAGGAGGCCGGCTACTGAAGCATCCAGGGAGACCCCCCCTCCTGCTGTGACAGGCTCTCCTCTCCCATAGTCTCCTAGAACACACAGAGAAACCCGGTTCAGACCCCATGATCCTGCACATGATATTAAGAGGGTGTTTCCCTGCCCCCCAACATGCATCACTTTATTTTTTTAAAAAAAATATTTATTAAAGTTTTAGGAATATAACAAAAGAAAAAACAACAGCAAAGACATCAACAAAGAACAGAAAACAGTCAAACAAAAAGAAAAAAAAGAAAAATACAGAAAAATACAATAAACCTTCTATAACTTAACATTCATTTACTTGTTTCTTTGACCTCCTCACACCTCCCTTTTTTGTATTCTGCTCCAATTAGCTATTTCAGCAAACCCTTTCCATCTTTCCCAATTTTTATCCAATCAATTTGTCTTAACATAGTATAATTTTACCTTTCCTGCTTTCCTTCAACAATCTATTTAACTTAAATCCTTTATATTGATTATGCAATAGTCACATAGCTTCATTCCAGCCTCCTTCTAAACTTCCTTAATTTTACTATGTTTCTGTAAATAAACTTTAAATTTCTTCCAATCTTCTTGCACCGACTTCTCCCTGGTCTCGGATTCTGCCAGTCATTTCCACCATTTCCATAAGATCCATCACCCCAACATGCCTCACTTTAATCTCTTTGACAATGAACTGTATTTTCAGCCCAATCACCCTGTTTGGAGAGCTCTTTTAGGGGCTCCTTGCAATCTCTCTCTGTTTGAGCAACTCTGAACAATTTACTGACTTCAGAGGAATCACTCTTTGGGAATGGCGGAGCAGAATGGAAGTGGGCGAGGAAGACCCACACTCACTCCGGTTGGAGGAATAGAGTCACTGACCCCTACATTCAAAGGTGATGGCCACTTCTGGAATCCAGGAAGGAATTCCCCCACTCTTGTCACACACAGCTGGGCTCACTTGCCAGAGCCACCTGGAGATCCTGACGACAAAAGCCATCATCCCTGACCACTGGTCTTGCCTGCTAGGGGTGATGGGAGCTGTAGTCCAAAAACAGCTGGAGACCCAAATTTGGGAAACCCTGTTCACCTTGAAGGAGAAAAGAGGGTTCACTTGCATCAGAACGTCAGGTGATCCCTGCAGGATCAGGCCCAAGGGGCCCCGTCCTCCCAGGGGCCAAGCGGAGGCCTCTTCTGGGAAGCCCACCGGCAGCACTTGAACACCAGAGAAGGAAGGAGGCGCATTTCTTCTAGGGATACATTTCTGGGGTCCCCACGGTGCCCCCAGCCTGGCTCTACTCTGCAGGGCAGCTGTGTGTTGTTTCGCTGCAGGTGAGCCTACCCCGTGCAATGTGGGGCTCTTAGAAGGAATTTGAGGGGGCCGGAGGGACTAGGGCTTCCCCGCACTTGCAAAGGACCAGTAGAAGCGGAGGGGAGGCAGGCAGCAGGAGGGCGATGGGGAGGAACCAGCGAGAAGGAGCTTCTGGAGCCTGGGCAGCCCCCTCCCCGTCTGCTCCCTGAAGGTTTCCCGAGCCCCCCCCTTTTCATTTCAAGGATTGGGGGACCTCAGCATCCCGGGGTTGCCTTGCTAGGGGGCGCTATTTTGTTTCCAGACTGTAGGAGTCACAATCCTGTCACATTGTGTTGTGCCTGGCTTTTAGGTAAGGGGGTGAGGCTCAGGTGGGAAAGAGTTGAGAAGGAAAATATCCCGGGGTGCGGATTTCACTCCGCTGCCCAGCTCCTCAGGGTGCCACTCCCCGGGGGTCCCTCCAGTCAGCAAAAGAAGGAGAATCCAGCCAAGTTAAAGATGCAAAACAGCGGTCCGTTGACCTGATCTTTATTTGTTGCAACAAGGTTCAAACACACCAAGAGTAGGAACCCCTGAGAAGATGGTTGCATGGATTTTTAAGACCTCTCCCCATTTCCCACAATACATTTTCCCATAGCATTTCTTTGATGCATCACAGATTTGTCACAAAGTAGGAGTCTTTGGCATTCAGAAACATGAGCCCGTCACCCACCCCTGTCAACAACCCCAGCTTCCCACACATTTTTAAACTACCCTCTTCCAATAAGAACCTCTTCCAATAAGAACCATATTCACAGATCCCCCCAGCTGCAAGGCTTTCCTGGGCTTCTCCTTTGGAAGTATCAGGATCCTCCTCCTCCTCCTCCAATCCGGCTTCTGTTCCGGGAATAAGGGGGGGGGTGAGCCTCCTCCCAAACTGCTGCTTCTCCCGGAAGTGGAGCTTCGACGCCGGATTGCCGCTCAGCGCCATAGCTCTAGGGGCGCGCCCTTTCGGAAAGGGGAGGAGGGGCGGCAGGGGATCCCCCCGCAAACATCGATGTTGCAGGAAATGAAATGAAAATCGGGAACCAGGACAAAGAGGTAAAGGGGTCGCGGCGGGGGGGGGGGAGAGGGGAGAGAAGGAGCTAGAGAGGGACTCCGCGCCAGCTCCCCAAAGCGCCTTCCGTGGCCCCCCCGGCAGGGCCTGGATCCCTGAACGCGTGTTGCGAAGGGGGCTTTCCTCGGCAGGGGAGGACATGGGGCGCCCACCCACGGGGTCCCACGAGGACTCCCCGGCCCCGTTTCCCCCGCGCAGGCATCCCTGGGGCCCTGTGCGCTCCGCGCGGAGAGAGGCAGACCATGAAAGGGTTAACGGGCGCGAGAGACGCCTGGATAGAGACCCCCCTGTCCCTCCCCACCTCGTCTTGGGGGGCCCCTCCGGATGGAGAGATGGGTCGCGCATGGCGAGGGGTGAGCCGCGCCAAGGGGGCCTCTGGGTGCAGGGGAGACTCCGGGAGAGAGGGAGGGGGCCAAGGGTGGGGGGAGCCGGGGGGAGGAGGGAGGGGAGCATCCCTGGGGAAGGAAGCGCAGCATTGGCGAGGTTGGGGGGAGGAGACCAGTCTGTAGGGAGACGTCTCCATAGTGCGCCCACGAGGAATCTCCGAAGGGGCCGCCTTGGCTTCTCCCTCCCACCCAAGAATCGACCCCCCTTCAAGGCAACCAGAGAGGGATCCCTGGAAAGTGGGGGCTCCAGTTCCCCCACCCCTTCCTTCCTGCAAGCTCCATCCTCTTCCCACCCCATAAGCTCCTGCCCTGTCCAGACACAGCGATTCTGCCCAGTCCAACCATTGTTCACCCTGGAGAGGAGAGGAAAGAGGAAGAGAGGAGGGGAGGGGAGGGGAGAGGCCTTCTCAGAAGCGGCTCTTTGTTTCCGCCATCCCACCCAGGAAGCAGCCAGAAACCTTTTCCTCTCTCTCAGGCTTCCATCTTCAAGTGTCTTTTCCACTGCATGGTTTATTGAGGATGAGGAAAATGTACACTTGTCATCAGAAACAGGTTTAAGAATGCGTTTGGGTGGCATGCATATTTGTGGTACGACAAGGTTAGAGCTCACAAAACATTTCAGAACCATATTGTCAGGAAAGCAGTATTTAATGTCTGGACAAGATACAAAGATTTATTGGAAAATAAGACCCCAGGGTGGTTGTCACCTATGGAAGCTAAGGCTCGGAAAAGACTCAATATGGAGGCCAAATGGCCGAAATATTGGGAGATACTAGAACAAAACGGAGACACATGGAGATTGCAGAGTTTTGAGAAACTAAAAGATAAAGTGCGAGATTGGTTACATTATTACCAAATTAGAGAGGTTTTTAATATGGATAAAAAAATAGATTTTCAGGTGGGAAATTCGAAATTAGAAATGGAATTGTTAGAACCTAAAACTAAGGTACTTTCAAGAATGTACAACTTGCTGTTAAAGTGGAACACTCAGGATGAAACGGTCAAATCAGCTATGATTAAGTGGGCACAAGACATTGGTCATAACATTATGTTTGCTGACTGGGAACGGTTATGGACCACTGGTGTGAAATTTACGGCATGTAATGCCTTAAAAGAAAATATTATGAAAATGATTTATAGGTGGTACATGACACCAGTCAAGCTTGCAAAAGTATATCATTTGCCTGATAATAAATGTTGGAAATGTAAGGAAACTGAGGGAACATTCTTTCACCTCTGGTGGACGTGCCCAAAGGTTAAGGCTTTCTGGGAAATGATCTATAATGAACTGAAAAAGGTATTTAACTATACCTTCCTTAAGAAACCAGAGGCCTTCCTCTTGGGCATTGTCGGCCAGATGGTGCTAAAGAAGGATAGAATTTTCTTTATGTATGCAACAACAGCAGCAAGAATACTTATCGCAAAGTACTGGAAGACACAAGATTTGCCCACCCTGGAAGAATGGCAGGTGCAATTGATAGACTACATGGAATTGGCAGAAATGACTGGCAGAATCCGAGACACGGGAGAAGAACAAACGGAAGAGGATTGGAAGAAATTTAAAGACTATCTGCAAAAACATTGCAAAATATTTGAATAATAATAATAATAATAATAATAATAATAATAATAATAATAATTTATTATTTATACCCCGCCCATCTGGCTGGGTTTCCCCAGCCACTCTGGGCGGCTTCCAAAAGAATGTTAAAGCGATGCAGGATATAAAGATAGTGTGGCATTGGTGACATAGCTGAAAGGAATATGTAAAAATGTTTTATGAGAAATAAGTAAAGAAACATAGCAAAATTAATGAATGTGAAAATGACGCTGGATTAGAAAATAAGTGGTTAGCTGAGGTAATGGCTAATTTAAAGAAAATAAGCAATATTAAAATTAGGCTAAAAGTAAGGGAGGGATTTGCTGAAAATAAATCAGAAATTGGAATACAGAAAGGGGAGGTATGAGGAAGTCGGGAAAATAAGTTACAAGAAATTAAGATTTGAACTGGTATGATTTTTTTTGTTTTCTATGTTTTACATTTTTGTTATTGTGTTGTTTTGTTTGGTTATGATAAAAACTTGTTGAAACTCTAATAAAAATTCTTTAAAAAACAACAACAGAAACAGGGGTGCAGAACCTATTTAATTGATCTCAGGATTGATATAGAAGGTGCGCCTCAAAGGCATTTCTGTTCCTCTTACTTTTTATAGGCAATGTCAGGGTGACTGACAAGCTGAGATACTTCCCAGTCAAAGGACCCATTTTCATGATAGACAGTGCTTGTGGCTGGAGGCTCTACAGGCATGGTGTGCCTATGGAGGCCAAAGACTGCCAGTATTAGCACAGGTGAGCTGTGTGACCTTCCCAAATTTACAGACTGTATGTGAATGAGAGTTTGTGGGTGGGATTATTGTTTACGGCAACCCTGTGATTTTCTCCACCCAAAACATTTCGTGACCTGATATTGCACTACGAATTCCAAAATAACTACCAAAAAATCACAAGATAATACAAATGATTGTAGTATTTATACCCTGCCCATCTGGTTGGGTTTCCAGTACACATAAAAGACAGTAAAACATCCAACATTAAAAAGCTCCTAATACAGGTCTCCCTTCAACTATCTTCTAAATGTCAGATAGTTGTTCATTTCCTTGACCTCTGAAGGGAGGGAACCAGCAGAAAACCCTCAGAGGAGAACCTCAGTGTTCAGAGTGAAGGATGGGGGTGGAGACACTCCTTCAGGTCTACAGGGCCCGAGGCTGTTTAGGGCTCTAGGTTGCAGAACTTGCTCCTTCATAACGATCTCCTAGACTGACATATAGTTAGGAGAGTAGGAAAAAACGCTCAGATCAGGAATAAATTCATATCTCAAGAAATAACACAACTTCAGGTTGTTAATGAATCTGTACTACATATTAAAGGATGAAGTTTCCACTAAGTAGAGTTATCCCTTTGCCTTGAATATCCAGCTTTGTCAGTGCCAGATTAGGATAGTCCTGTGTCAGAAGAGGGGCTCGAGATCAGGCAGCACATCATTATTATGAGGAACAATGGGGTAGGGGTGTTTCCCATTTGCCAGCTCCTTCTTTCTGCTTCTCCTGCTCTCTCCATGCAATGCAAGGCATGTAGACGGAGATCCGTCTCCAAGAACAGGAGCTTCCCTGAGCACCTATTCAGCTGACCCCAAGCACCAAGCCTTGCCACTAGTTCTCTGACTGACCCAGACCACACTCCCTGGAAAAGATGTAGACCTGGGTCTCATATAATGGTCCACATGGACTTCCTGAGGCCATTGGGATTGTGCAGGTCATTCATGAAGATCTAGAGGTGGAAACAGGGGTGGATGGAGGATTATGATGCCGAGGATGGGAAATGTCCAAAGGAACGATGGATCATAGAGAGAGAGGGCCTTTTCATCGAGAGAGAGAAGCTGCATTTCCTGTGAGGAAACAATTGATGTGAAAAGGCTGTTTTCCAAGATCATGCTGCTTTATTAATGATGATTGAGGATAATGAAAGGTTGCTGCTGCATTACTATCATTTGACATCATTGCATCTTTATTTCCTCAAAACTGGGAACATGGGTAGGAGGCAGGGGAATATAGGAGATGCTGAAATAAGAAAAGCTGCTAATGGCGTTTGATGTGCTCTCTTTCCCTTTGTTCTCTTCCTTGAAACCCAAACAGGATTTCCTTTCCTCCCACACTGAGGAGGGTCATGGAGAAGAGAGACAGACTTCCAGGGGAAAGGGCACCTTTGTTTTCATTAGATATAGACATTGACATGTGTGAAATGTGGAACACATCAGCCGACTAACATGGGGAAGAAAGGATTCAAATGCACGGAGTGTGGGAAGAACTTCAGTCATAGTGGACACCTCAATATACATCTACGGACTCACACAGGGGAAAACCATTTAAATGCATGGAGTGCGGAAGGCAATTCAGTCAGAGTGGAAGCCTAAATAGGCACCTACTGACTCACACAGGGGAGAAACCATATGAATGTATGGAGTGTGGAAAGAGCTTTCGTGATAATGGAACCCTTAGAACACATCAACGGATTCACACAGGGGAGAATCCATATGAATGTATGGAGTGCGGAAAGAGCTTTCGTGATAATAGAACCCTTAGAACACATCAATGGACTCACACAGAGGAGAAACCATATGAATGTATGGAGTGTGGAAAGAGCTTTCGTGATAATAGAACCCTTAGAACACATCGACGGACTCACACAGAGGAGAAACCATATGAATGTTTGGAGTGCGGAAAGAGCTTCCGTTTCAATGCAAACCTTAGACGACATCAACGGACTCACACAGGGGAAAAACCATTTAAATGCATTGAGTGTGGCAAGAGATTTAGTGATAATGGAAAACTTAGAAGACATCAACAGACTCACACAGGGGAGAAAGCATATAAATGTATGGAGTGTGGAAAGAGCTTCAGTTTCAATGCAAACCTTAGACAACATCAACGGACTCACACAGGGGAAAAACCATTTAAATGCATTGAGTGCGGAAAGAGATTTAGTGATAATGGAACCCTTAGAAGACATCAACAGACTCACACAGGTGAGAAACCATGTAAATGTATGGAGTGCGGAAAGAGCTTTAGTGATAATCGA
Organism: Podarcis muralis; assembly: GCF_004329235.1. Classification (NCBI taxonomy): domain Eukaryota; kingdom Metazoa; phylum Chordata; class Lepidosauria; order Squamata; family Lacertidae; genus Podarcis; species Podarcis muralis. The sequence continues at coordinate 72,238,898 of NC_041321.1, read as the reverse complement.
AACCTTAGAATACATCAACGGACTCACACGGGGGAGAAACCATATGAATGTATGGAGTGCGGAAGGAGATTCAGTTTCAATGCAGCCCTTAGACGACATCTATGGACTCACACAGGGGGAAAACCATTTAAATGTCTGGAGTGCGGAAATAGCTTTAGTGATAATGGAAAGCTTAGAACACATCAACGGACTCACACAGGTGAAAAACCATTTAAATGCATGGAGTGCGGAAAGAAATTCCGTCAGAGTGGACACCTCAAAAAGCATCAAATGACTCACACAGGGGAGAAACCATATGAATGTATGGAGTGCGGAAAGAGCTTCAGTTTCAATGCAACCCTTAGAAGACATCAACAGACTCACACAGGGGAGAACCCATATGAATGTACGGAGTGTGGAAAGAGCTTTTGTGATAATGGAACCCTTAGAAGACATCAACGGACTCACACAGGTGAGAAACCATGTAAATGTATGGAGTGCGGAAAGAGCTTTAGTGATAATCGAAACCTTAGAATACATCAACGGACTCACACGGGGGAGAAACCATATGAATGTATGGAGTGCGGAAAGAGCTTTAGTGATAATCGAAACCTTAGAAGACATCAACAGACTCACACGGGGGAGAAACCATATGAATGTATGGAGTGTCGAAAGAGCTTTCGTGATAATGGAACTCTTAGAATACATCAACGGACTCACACGGGGGAGAAACCATATGAATGTATGGAGTGCGGAAAGAGCTATTGTGATAATCGAAACCTTAGAAGACATCAACGGACTCACACGGGGGAGAAACCATATGAATGTATGGAGTGTGGAAAGAGCTTTCGTGATAATGGAACTCTTAGAATACATCAACGGACTCACACGGGGGAGAAACCATATGAATGTATGGAGTGCGGAAAGAGCTATTGTGATAATGGAACCCTTAGAAGACATCAACGGACTCACACGGGGGAGAAACCATATGAATGTATGGAGTGTGGAAAGAGCTTTAGTGATAATCGAAACCTTAGAAGACATCAACAGACTCACACAGGGGAAAAACCATTTAAATGCATGGAGTGCGGAAAGAAATTCAGTCAGAGTGGACACCTTAATAGACATCAACTGACTCACACAGGGGAGAAACCATATGAATGAATGGAGTGCGGAGGAGCTTCGGTTTCAATGAAACCCTTAGAAGACATCAATGGACTCACACAGGGGAAAAACCCTTTAAATGCATTGAGAGCGGTAAAGCTTCAGGCAGAGTGGAACCCTTGATTTACATTAACAAACTCACACAGGAGACAAACCATATAAGTGTCAGGAAGTTAAATAAAGGTAGAGGTCCATTTCTAGTGGAAGTTCTAAATCAACAGACTCATGCACAGGATGAACTTTAAGAGTTAAAACCCTACAAACCATCAACAGACATGAGGAGAAGCAGTTTAAATGGAAAGATTACAGAAAGTGATTTAATTATAATGGAATGTTTAAGAAACATCTAGGGACTGTCACAAGGGAGAACCCATTTAGATGTATGGAGTGTGGGACATGTTCCTCTCAGTGTCCACTCTTCTTCCCAGCAATGAACTCCGAAGAAATCCGTATTTCTGCTTCAGGGCCAGCTGAGTCTGTTTCTCTTGTCCTTCTCTCTTAGCTAGGTAACTCCTGTCTAATCTGCTCTGCATCGGTGTCACTCCCTGCTTCTGAGACCACTGGAAAAGAGGAGGGTCAATCCCCCCCCCCCTGCTCCCAGGAAAGCTGATCTGCCTGAGAATGCATTCCCCCATACTCAGCTTCAGACCATTCCCTGACGCATTGCGAGAACCCTTGAAAAACAAGTGATTTGGCTCACCATTGGAAGCTAAGACCCATAAAAGGTTGAATATGAAAGATACGTGGTTGAAGTATAATGCTATTCTGATGGAAGTAGGGGACCAATTTAGATTAAAATCTTGTGATCTGTTGAAAGATAAATTAGATGATAGGTTCCAGTACATCCAGATAAATGAAGTGTTTAAAATGGACAAGAAATTTGGTTTTCAAAGAGAGAAATCCAAACTGGAAATGGAATTATTAGATACAAAACCAAAAAAACTATCTAAGATGTATAATTTATTACATTTTATGTTAATATTTAAATCTTAGAATAGCTTTGGAAGCGGATATATGCTGCAGGCTTAGAAGTAGAAGATAATGTATTTTAAAGTAGTATTATTTGTAAGTGATAAAATGTGAAGTTATTTTAAGTGTGATTAAAAAAAAAGATTGTTAGAAATGATGATATATGTAAATAGCTAAAGATGAAGTAAAATGAAAATCAGATAGGTAGGACTTGGGGAAGCCCACTTCACAATGTATAGGAAAATAAGGATATGACAAGACTTTGTTTGTATTGTTTGTTTTTCTGATTGTGTTCTTTATTTGTGTTATAAAATGAATATTTTTTTGGGGGGGGGGGACAGAAAAATCCCCATAAAAACAACTGATACGGCAATATAGCACAGATCACAGTGTGTGTTTCTAGGATGCGCATTTGCCTGGAATAGCCAGCATAAAGCTTTGCTTCGTGAAGTCCCTGCAGATGCCGAGTTGCTGACTTTCTTCCCAGGCAACAGGAAGCGAAAGACACACCTCCATTGCCCTGTGTCCTTCCAGCCTCTTTCCTCCCTTGCTCCCTTCTGCCGGTGTGTGTGCCTGACTTAGAGATCCTGTGTGCTGTATTTTTTTTACTGCTGAAACGGGATTTGCTCTCAGGAGATAAGTTTTGTGCCTCACTGGGGACCCAGTGAGAACTGTAGGCTTTGAAAGCTCAGTAAACTATTACTGAAGAAGTCCTGCTGCCTCTGTGTGCGTTTTTGTCCTCAGCGTGGGAATTGCTCTGCATGTGGCTTCTACCCTGCTGATGCCCTGGAGTTGCTCTGCTCAAGCATGCAAGATGGTTTTTGCACCAAGCTCTGTCACCCCCACCACCGTATGATCTCCAAACACTGCTTCTTCACCATAACATCTCCCTGCCCCCTGCGCATTCTGAAAAAAAGCTTGAAATACTGAAATTGAATGGGAGATTTCCCCCCAAGCCTATTTGCAGGATGGGGAAGGAGGGGCTACAGGTACGAGGGAAGTCTCCTGGGGGGCCCATCTTCACTCATGAACCCCATGGAGCAACCCCAGAGTTGTGCTTATTCTGGGGTTGGGAGAAGATAATACTTTTCCATATTCCCAGAAGTTATTATTCAATCCTGCTGCTAGGGAGTTTTCCTACCAGAGGACCAGAGTGTATATTATATTATGCCACACCGACTCGGCCCCTTACACACTGACCAGATGCTTGGAAGCTGTGGCTGGATGGTTTCGTGGGAGCTGATTGAAGCTAAATCCTTCGAAGACAGAGGTCTTATGGCTAGGTCGGGATGGCATGGGGATGAGGGACCAACTCCCTTCTCTTGTGGGGGCCCAATTAGTGCCATTGCCTTCCGTTAAGAGTTTGGGTGTAATCCTTGACGCCTCCCTTTCCATGGAGGCGCAAATTACAGCAACAGCCAAGGCAACATTTTCCCACCTTCGCCGCATCAAGCAGTTGGTCCCTTACCTTTCCCGCCCCGACCTGGCCACAGTGATCCATGCGACGGTCATCTCCAGGCTTCACTACTGTAATTCGCTCTACGCGGGGCTGCCCTTGAAGCTGTCCCAGAAACTCCAGCGGGTACAGAATGCTGCAGCGAGGCTCCTCACAGGATCTCTGCCATGGGAGCATATTCATCCAGTGCTTTTCAAGCTGCACTGGCTCCCGGTGGAGTACAGGGTCAGATTTAAGGTGCTGCTTTTGACCTTTAAAGCCCTTCACGGCCTAGGACCCTCGTACCTACGGGACCGCCTCGCCTGGTATGCCCCACGGAGAGCCTCAAGGTCCATAAATAACAACACCCTAGTGGTCCCAGGCCCTAAGGAAGTTAGATTGGCTTCAGCCAGAGCCAGGGCCTTTTCAGCACTGGCCCCAACTTGGTGGAACGCTCTGTCTCATGAGACCAGGGCCCTGCAGGATCTGATTTCTTTCCGCAGGGCCTGTAAGACAGAGTTGTTCCGCCTGGCCTTTGGCTTGGAGCCAATTTGATTCCCTCCCCCCCCCTTTTCTTTTTTCTTTTCCTTCTCCTGCAATGAGGCTACATTTTAATATTTTAATGTTCCATTATTTTAATGTTGTATTTTATTTTTGTTTTTAAGTTGTAATCATTCATCTTGTTTTTATTATTGCTTGTAAGCCGCTCTGAGCCCGGCCTTGGCTGGGGAGGGCGGGGTATAAATAAAAAAATTATTATTATTATTGTTGTTGTTGTTGTTGTTGTTGTTGTTGTTGTTGTTGTTATATTACTATCATACTGATTTTACTGCTATGGCTGCTGTTGCTGTCATGGACTGGCTGTGTTGGGGGGGGGAGGCACCAGCTGGGAGACCCACAAAGGAAGAAGGCTCAGATCCTGGGGACTGGTGGTGGGATGGCGATGAGCGGAAAGAGGGAGAAAGGGCAGCAGACCGGGAGGGGAGGTGTTGCCAGCTGAGGAGGAAACAGGGTTTGGTGAGCAGGAAGAGGCTGGGACAGAGAGCAGTTCAGACCCAGAGGGAAGAGAGGAGGGGGCCAGGAGACCCAGAGGAGGCCGGCTACTGGAGCATCCAGGGAGACACCGAGGCTGTGGTGGGGACTTGGGGTGTCGTATAACTGTCCCCCCTTCCTGGTTTGAAGAGCACCAATACCTAAAGCACGGACGCACGGCTCGTGGCGTGGGGTGGGCGAGGGAAGGATTTAGCAATGTAAACATTGGGGGGGGACCCCACTTTGCAATTGGATTGCCAGGATCAACCCCTCCCCCGCTCTCCTGATCTACAGGAGGAAGAGGGGAGGAGGGAAACCTTCCTCCCCCTCCCCCAATTCCTCCCCTCCCCGCACATCCTCTCACCCCGCCCCCACAACCCCAAATCCCCTCCCCAATATGTTGCTCCTCCTCCTCACCATCCGCCATCTGTTCCGGGAATGGGGGGGATGAGCCCCCCCTCCCAAACTGCCTGCTTCTCCCGGAAGTGGCTCTTCTGCGCCGGACTGCTGCTCTGCCCCGTAGCTCTAGGGGCGCGCGCTTTCGGAAAGGGGAGGGAGGAGGCAGGGGACCCCCCCCCCGTGGATGTTGCAGGAAAGGAAAGGAGAATCGGGAGCGAGGAGAAAGAGGTAAAGGGGTCGCGGGGGAGGGGAGAGAAGGATCCAGAGACCCCCGCCAGCTCCCAAAAGCATCTTTCGTGGGCCCCACGGGCAGGGCCTGGATCCCTGCACTCCTACTCCGAAGGGGGCTTTCCCTGGCCACTTAGGCGCCCTGGCGGGGGCGGTCATGGGGCGCCCACCCAGGGATTCCCCACGAGGACCCCCTTGCCCCGTTTCCCTGCACAGGCATCCCTGGGGCCCTGTGGGCTCCGCATGGAAAAGGCAGGCCATGAAAGGGTTAACGGCGGCGAGGGACGCCTGGATAGAGACCCCCGTGTGGCTGATGTAGGGGGGGGCGTCCTCTGGATGGAGACGTGGGGCGCGCAGGTCGAGGGGTGAGCTTCTGGGTGCAGGGAGACTCAGGGAAAGAGGGAGGGGTCGAGGAAGTCGGGGGGGAGCATCCCTGGGGCGGGGAAGGGCACCATTGGCGTGGGGGGGGGGGAGAAAGGAAGACCAGTCTGTAGGGAGAGGTCTCCATCGTGGCAGACGCTAGGATTCTCCAGAGGGGCCACCTTGGCTTCTGCCTCCCGCCTAGGAATCGGCCATCCCTTCAAGGCGACCAGAGAGGGATCTGTCGAAAGTGGGGGGTCCAGTCCCCCCACCCCTCCCTTCCTGCAAGCTCCATCCTCTTCCCACCCCATAAGCCCCTGCCCTGTCCAGACGCAGCGGTTCAAATCCCGAGAGGAAGAGGGGAGGGGAGAGCCCTTTTCAGAAGCCGTTCTCTGTTTCCACAATCCTACCCAGGAAGCAGACAGAAACCTTTTCCTCTCTCTCTGGCTTCCATCTTTGTCTTTTCCACTGCCTGGTTCATTCAGGATGAGGATAATGTGCACCTGTCATCAGAAACAGGGGTGCAGAGTCCATGGAATGGCTCTCAGGCTTGATATGGAAGTCAAAAGCACTTCTGTTCCTCTTATTCTTTGTAGGCAGTGTCAGAGTGACTGACAAGCTGAGATTCTTCCCAGTCAAAGGACCCATTTTCATGATAGACAGTGTCTGTGGCTGGAGGCTCTACATACAAGGTGTGTCTACACAGGCCAAAGAGTGCCAGTATTAGCACAGGTGAGGTGTGTGACCTCCCCTAATTTACAGACTGTATGTGAATGAGAAGTTGTGGGTGGGATTACCGTTTATGGCATCCCTGTGATTTTCTCCACCCATGACATTTTGTGAGCTGATATTGCAGTACGAATTCAAAAATAACTACAAAAGAATAACAATATAATAAGAATGATTGTAGTATTTCTACGCTGCCTATCTGGCTGGGTTTCCCCCGCCACTCTGGGTAGCTTACAGTACATATAAAAGACAGTAAAACATCAAACATTAAAAACCTCCCAATACAGGGCTGCTTTCAGCTGTCTTATAAATGTCAGATAGTTGCCCATTTCCTTGCCCTCTGCCTGCTTCCCTGTAACTTCGCTTCTCACTGGGGGGGGGGTGTGAACCAGCAGAAGACCCTCGAAGGAGGACCTCAGCATACAGACTGAGCGATGGGGGTGGAGACGTTCCTTCAGGTCTACATACCCGAGGCTGTTTAGGGCCTTAGGTTGCAGATTTTGCTCCTCCGCAATGATCTCCAGAGCAATTCCGACATACAATTAGCAGAGTAGGAAAAAATGCTTAGAGACAGCAAAAAATTCCTTCAGCAAATCAATTTGTTACTAAAGGCATATTAGGATTCTATGCCTGAAACATGCAACCACGGCAATTTAATGGTCAGCACCAACATTGCGAATTGTGCTCAGAAATGTACTGGGAGTCAGTGAGGATCCTTTCGGACTGGTGTTATGTTGTCTCAGCTGGTCTCCCATTCTGTTCTCTACCAGCCACATTCTGGATTAGTTGCAGTTTCCGGGTCACCTTCAAAGGTAGCCCTGTCAGCATCACCCTTGAGCCAGTGCCACCGACTGGACTCATCCACTTCAGCCCCGACTGGGCCAGGCAAGCTGGGGTAGCACTTCCAGAGACCTTCTGCACAGGAACAGGTCAAAGTGTTGTGGACTCACAACTCAGAGTTGTGAGCACCAGATTCACTCCCGAAGACAGTCGTTGCACAGCAGAGTACAGCAGAGCATAAACCACTCGGAGAACAGCTCTGTAGAATAACTACTTTTATTCTATCTACAACTATCATACAAACTATATAAAGAGCTAAATGGAGAAGCTAGACTGCACTGAGAGTCTGCAGCTGCTCTTAGCAGCAACCTTATCTATACAGAGATAACACACTCTCTCTCTAACACTCAGTCTCTCTCTCTTGTGAGGCTGGAGCGAAATAAGTGGAGAGCAGAAACCGCCCCCCTCCTCTCTGGAGAATCAGCAGAGAACATCAGCAGATTCTTGGAATGGGATGGGTGAAATCTCCTCAAGCCCCATGTATCACATGGCAGTAATCCAAGCGGGAGATCACCAGAGCATGCACCACTCTGGGTCTCCAGGCATGGAGGGTCTCAGCTGGCATACCAGATGGAACTGGTAGACAGCTGCCCTGGGCACAGAATTGACCTGTGCCTCCATGGACAGCTGTGAGTCCAAAATGACCCCCAGGTTGTGCACCTAGTCCTTTTGGGGCACAGTTACCCCCATCAGGTCTAGGGAGTCTCCCACACCTGCCTGTCCCCTGTCCCCCTGGGACAGTATTTCTTTCTTATCAAGATTCAACCTCAATCTGTTAGCCGCCATCTATCCTCCAAGTGCCTCCAGACACTTACACAGGACCTTCACTGGTTCCAATTTAAAAGAGAGGAAGAGCTGGGCATCATCCACATACTGGGGAACACCCAGCCCAAACCCCCTGATGATCTCTCCCAGCGTCTTCATATAGATATTAAAAAGCATGGGGAGAGGACGGAGCCCTGAGGCACCCCACAAGTGAGCTCCCAGGGGTCAGAACACTCATCCCCCAACACCAATTTCTGGACATGGCTCAGGAGGAAGGAGGGAAACCACTGCATAGCAGGGCCCCCAGCTCCCCTAGAGGGTCTAGAAGGATACCATGGTCAAAGGTCTCCAAAGCCGCTGAGAGATCCAGCAGAACCAGGAAAGAGCTTTCCCCTTGGTCTCTAGCCCATTGGAGATCATCAAGCAGCGCAACCAGGACAGTTTCAGGCCTGAATCCCAATTGGAAGGATAATGGTGGCAGAAGCTTTCCTGGTCCTGCACCTCCAAAAGCTCAAGGCCCAAGACTTTCATTCGCTTTCAAGAGGCCATTGGATTTGTGGTCTTTTCTTCAAAAGACAAATATCCCCATGCTTTTTAATATCTATATGAAGACAAATATTTTGAATACCTTTACAGTGACGTATGATGTAAATAGTGCTTCTGTTTTCCAGAATTCCCCAGCCCACCAAGGATTTGAGACCCATCAGGTATCCTCACCTGGTTTAGAATAGAATAGAATAGATTCTTTATTGTCATTACACAAGTGCAACATTGCACAAAGTGCAACGAAATTGGATGCCATCCCTTAAAACAACAAAAGCAAAACAACAACAACAACCAAACAAACCACATTCCAGCCACACCCACACCACACCCATCAAACTCCCAGGTCACACTATCGAGTTACAGCATTCAAAAAGGCCACAGCTCTTGGATAGAAACTGTTTTTCAGTCTATTTGTCTTTGACTTGATGTTTCTATATCTCCTGCCAGAAGGCAGTAGTGCAAACAGACCGTGTCCCGGGTGAGATGAATCCTGCAGGATGTTATTTGCTTTCCTAAGACAACGGGAACCGTACAGTTCTTCCAAAGATGGGAGAGGATGACCAATAATCCTTTGGGCTGTGGTTATGACCTTCTGGAGCACCTTCCTCTCCCTAGCTGTACAACTGGAGAACCAAGCACAAATACAGTATGTAAGAATGCCGGCCGGTTGAAGCCGTTCCTGGGATTGTGGCCCATTTTGAATGCTGACAGCTTCTCTCAGGTGAGAGCTGAGTGCAGGGTGGGGACCAATGGTGGAAAAATTACTCCAGAAGGTGGACTACATTTCCTACACCAAAAGTACTACCGCTCCCCTAACACCCCAAGACATCCTATAATTATGATATTTAAGACAGATCAGGAATAAATTCATATCACAAGAAATAACACAACTTCAGGCACCACATCAAGGTTGATGTTTCCACTAAGTAAGTGGTGCCTCGCAAGACGCAAAGAATCCGTTCCGCGATTCTCTTCGTCTAGCGGTTTTTTCGTCTTGCGAAGCAACCCCATTAGCAGATTAGCGCTATTAGCGGTTTAGCGGCTTAGCGGCTATTAATGGCTTAGCGGCTTAGAAAAAGGGGGGAAGCGGGGGGGAAATGGCAAGACTCGCAAGACATTTTCGTCTTGCGAAGCAAGCCCATAGGGAAATTCGCCTTGCGAAGCAATTCAAAAATGGAAAACCCTTTCGTTTAGCGGGTTTTCCAACTTGCGAGGCATTCGTCTTGCGGGGCACCACTGTACAGTTATCTCCTCGCCTTGAATATCCTGCTTTTCAGTGCCAGATTATGATAGTCCTCTGTCATAAGGCAAGCACAGGATCAGGCAGCACATCATCATTATAAAGAACCATTTGGGTCGGTGTTTCCGCCTGGGATTCCCATGTGCCATCTGCTTCTCCTGCTCTCTCCATGCAATGCAAGGCATGTAGACAGAGGTCCATCTCCAAGAACAGGAGCTTCCCTGAGCACCCATTCAGCTGACCCCAAGCACCAAGCCTTGTCACTAGTTCTCTGACTGACCCAGGGCAGATGGGGCTGGTCAACCTGGAGGCTTGTTATCAAGTCCCAGAGCTTCTCTGACATTGAATTATATGGTTCTCTGACTGACCCAGACCAAAGTCCCTGGAAAAGATGTAGACCTGGGCCTCCCAAAATGGTCCACATGGACTTCCTGAGGCCATTGGGACTGTGCAGGTGACTGCTGAAGATTTAGAGGTGAAAACGGGTGGTGGTGGATGGAGGATTATGACGCAGAGGATGGGAATTGTCCAAAGGAACAATGAACCAGAGAAAGAGAGGGCCATGTCATGGACAGAGAGCAGCTGCCTTTCCTGTGAGGAAACAATTGATTTGAGAAGGCTGCATTCCAAGATCATGCTGCTTCATTAATGATGATTGAGGATTATGAAAGTTTGCTGCTACATTACTATCACTTGACATCATTGCATCTTTATTTCCTCAAAACTGGGAACATGGGTAGGAGGCAGGGGAATGTAGGAGATGTTGAAATAAGAAAAGCTGCTAATGGCATTTGATGTGCTCTCTTTCCATTTGTTCTCTTCCTTGAAACTCAAACAGGATTTCCTTTCCTCCCACTCTGAAGAAGGAGATGGAGAAGACAGTCAGAAGTCCAGGAGATGGGACACCTTTCGTTTCATTAGAAAGAGAAATTAAAATGTGTGAAATGTGGATTATGCTTCATAGAATGAGCACACATAATTCACATCAATGACCTCCGACGGGAGAAACCATTGAAAGGTAAGGACTGTAGAAAGAGTTTCACTGATATTGGAAAACTTAGAATACATCAGCACATTAACATGGGCAAGAAAGTATTCAAATGCATACAGTGTGGGAAGAACTTCAGTCAGAGTGGATCCCTCAATACACATCAACGGATTCACACAGGAGAGAAACCATACAAATGTATGGAGTGTGGAAAGAGCTTTAGTCAGAGTGGACACCTCAATTTACATCACCAGACTCACACAGGGGAGAAACCATTTAAATGTATGGAGTGCGGAAAGAACTTCAGTCGGAGGGGATACTTAACTTTACATCAACGGACTCATACAGGCGAGAAACCATTTAAATGCATGGAATGTGGAAAGAGCTTTAGTTTTAGTGGAAGCTGTAGAAAACATCAACAGATTCACACACGGGAGAAACCATTTAAATGTATGGAGTGCGGAAAGAGCTTTAGTGATAATGCACACCTTAGAAGACATCAACAGACTCACAGAGGGGAGAAACCATTTAAATGCATTGAGTGCGGAAAGAGCTTTAGTGATAATGCACACCTTAGAACACATCAACGGACACACACAGGGGAGAAACCATTTAAATGTATGGAGTGTGGAAAGAGCTTTAGTGAAAATGGAACCCTTAGAAAACATCAACAGACTCACAGAGGGGAGAAACCATTTAAATGCATTGAGTGTGGAAAGAGCTTTTGTGAAACTGGAAAGCTTAGAAGACATCAATCGACTCACATGGGTGAAAAACCACATCAATGTATGGAGTGCGGAAAGAGCTTTAGTGATAATGCACACCTTAGAAGACATCAACAGACTCATACAGGGGAGAAAGCATTTAAATGTATGGAGTGCGGAAAGAGCTTTAGTGAAAATGGAACCCTTAGAAAACATCAACAGACTCACAGAGGGGAGAAACCATTTAAATGCATTGAGTGTGGAAAGAGCTTCGGTTTCAATGCAGAACTTAGAAGACATCAACGGACTCATACAGGCGAGAAACCATTTAAATGCATGGAGTGTGGAAAGAGCTTTAGTGATAATGGAACCCTTAGAACACATCAGCGGACTCACACGGGTGAAAAACCATATAAATGTATGGAGTGCGGAAAGAGCTTCAGTCAGAGTGGACACTTCAATATTCATCTACAGACTCACACAGGAGAGAAACCATGTAAATGTATGGAGTGCGGAAAGAGCTTTCGTGATAATGTCAACCTTAGAAGACATCAACAGACTCACACAGGGGAGAAACCATGTAAATGTATGGAGTGCGGAAAGAGCTTTCGTGATAATGGAACGCTTAGAACAAATCAATGGACTCACACAGGGGAAAAACCATTTAATTGCATGGAGTGCGGAAGGAAATTCAGTCAGAGTGGACACCTCAGCGTGCATCAACTGACTCACACAGGAGAGAAACCATATGAATGATTTGTTCTCAGGAGCTATATTTTGTGCCTCACTGTGGTCCCAGTCATAAATGTAGCCTTTGAAAGCTCAGTAAACTATTACTGAAGAAGTCCTGCTGCCTGTGTGTGTCTTTTTGACCTCAGTGTGGCACTTGCTCTACACGTGGCCCCTACCCTGCTGCTACTTAGCTCATGCCCTGGAGTTTCTGTACTAAAGCACACAAGATGGTTTTTGCACCCCCACCACTACAAACACTTCTTCTTCGACAGAACCTTATCTTGAAATACTGAAATTCAATGGGAGATTTCCCCCCAAAGCCTAAGTTCAAGAGGGGGAATATGGGGCTGCAGGTACCAGGGAAGTCTCCTGGTGGGCCCATCTTCACTCATGAACCCCATGGGTCAACCTGCTTATTCTGGGGTTTGAGGAGCAGTATAAATGAAAAGATTGCAAAAAGTGCTTTATTTACAATGGAGTGTTTAAGGAACCTCCAGGGACTTTCCCATGGAAGAACCCATTTAGATGTATGGAGTGCGGGATGTTTTCCTTTCAGTGTCCTCTCTTTCTTCACAGCAATGAACTCAGCAGGAAATCAGTCTTAAACACACAATGTGTATTTGAAGTTCTTGTGTTTATATGTAAAACTGAACAGCAATGAAATATTGAATGCAATGTCAAACAATGTGAGTATAATCTAAGAGGTAAAGAACCTTTTGATAGAGAGGATGAATCTGGTTTGCTGGTGGTGAGTGAGGATTAGGGCTGGGCGATATATTGATATCTGGTCCAATACTGGTTTCTAGACCACATCTCGATAACCTTTGAAGAACAGCTGATGTGGCAATACACTGTCAATCACAGTGTGTGTTTCTGGGATGTGCCTGCAAGCAGCGGCAGAAAGTTTTCTTCGTGACGTCCCTGCAGATGCTGAGTTGCTGACTTCCCTCCAAGACTACAAGAAGCGAAAGGCACGCCTCCATTGCCCTGTGTCCTTCCAGCCTCTTTCCTCCCTTGCTCCCTTCTGCCGGTGTGTGTGCCTGACTTAGATATCCTGTATGCTGTATAATTTTACCGCTGAAACTGGATTTGCTCTCAGGAGCTAAGTTTTGTGCCTCACTGGGGACCCAGTGAGAACTGTAGGCTTTGAAAGCTCAGTAAACTATTACTGAAGAAGTCCTGCTGCTTCTGTGTGTGTTTTTAACGTCAGTGTCGGACTTGCTCTGCATGTGGCCCCTACCCCACCGATACTTGGCTAAGGCCCTGGAGTTACTGTACTCACGCATGAAAGATGGGTATTTTTGTGTCAGAGTGGTTTTTACACCAAACTCTGTCACCCCCACCACCGCATGATCTCCAAACATTTCTTATTCAACAGAACTTCTTCCCTGCCCCCTGCACGTTCTGAAGAAAACTTAAAATTTAATGGGAGATCCCCCCCCCCAAGCCTAACTGCAAGAGGGGGAAGGATGGGTTGCAGGTACCAGGAAAGTCTCCTGGCGGGCCCATCTTCACTCATGAACCACTTAGGGGAACCCCAGCGCTACTGCTTATTCTGGGGTTTTGGGAGAATAATATTTTTCCATAGTCCCAGAGGTTATTAGTCAATCATGCTGCTACCAGAGGACCACAGCGCTTATTGCTATCCTACTGATTTAACTGTTGCTGCTGCTTTTGCTGTCATGGACTGGCTGTGTTCAGGGGGGGGGGGACACACCAGTCTGGGGGACCCACAAGGGAAGAAGGCTCAGATCCTGGGGACTGGTGGTGGGATGGCGATCAGCAGATAGAGGAAGAAAATGGAGCAGAATGGGAGGGGAGGTGTTGCCAGCTGAGGAGGAAACAGGGTTTGGTGAGCAGGAAGAGGCTGGGACAGAGAGCGGTTCATGCTCAGAGGGAGGAGAGGAGGGGGCCAGGAGACCATCCGAGGAGGCCATCAGCTGAAGCATCCAGGGAGACTCCCCCTCCTGCTGCGACCAGCTCCCCTCTCCCCTGGTCTCCTAGAGCACACAGAGAAATCCAGTTCATACCCATGAGCCTATACATTATATTAATGGGTGCAGGGTTTTTTGCATCACTTTATGATGCTGTATTTTCTGCCCATTCACCCCATTTGGAGAGGTCCTTTGGAGCTCCTTGCATCTCTCTTTGTTTGAGCAACCCTGGACAATTCATATTGACTTTTAAAACCTCCCCCCTTCACCCAGAATACTTTTCGAGTAGCATCTTCACTAGTATGTATCAAAGGGTTACACAAGTGCAACAGTTGGTCACTCTATCAGATACATCTCTGGACACCTCTCCAGTACCCATCACCCAAAGAACAAGAAAACTATCGACACAATACAGTAGTACCTCGGGTTAAGTACTTAATTCATTCCGGAGGTCTGTTCTTAACCTGAAACTGTTCTTAACCTGAGGTACCACTTTAGCTAATGGGGCCTCCCGCTGCTGCTGTGCCACCACCGCACAATTTCTGTTCTCATCCTGAAGCAAAGTTCTTACCCCGAGGTACTGTTTCTGGGTTAGCGGAGTCTGTAACCTGAAGCGTCTGTAACCTGAGGTACCACTGTAATAATAATAATAAAATAAAATAAAATATATTTATATCCCACCCTCCCCAGCCAAAGCCGGGCACAGAGCGGCTAACAACAGTAAAAGTAATATAGTTTACATAAAATCACAATCAATTAATTGAAATACATTCTAAAATCAGTTCAGAATCAAATTACATCCTTGCCCTCAGGGCTTCTCCTGAGATGGGCTTTCAGAACCTGGCTTGGTCAACTGCCTCTGTGGAAGTCTATTGTCGCCCCTTGGTTACTCCCAGGGTGGGGCGAAGTGTAGGTTCTCTCACGCTCAGGGGATTATGGCAGGAGGCCCTGTTCTTGCTGCCTACGTGGCTATCCGCTTCCAGGGTCATGGAGGAGGGTGAACCCTGAATTTACTTTTTCTTAAGAGTTAAAACGGCTTTGGAATGGGAAGAATCGGTTAAAGTATGGATTTTATATGAATTTACAAATTTAGTTATCATTCCCAGAGCTGTCAAGCTGAAAGGATACATTCAGACACAATCTTTGTAATATTCTAGCAACTTTAGGCAATCGAAACCAAAATGGCTACATTTAATATACTTTGCCCATAGTCTGAGCAGCAGGAGGGCGCTGAGACAATTGTGCAAAGGCTGAGCTGAAAGGCTGGTTTGGAGGCAGTTTCAGCCGTCTACGGATTCCCCCATTGGCTAGCTGTCAAAACATAGTGCTTTTGATTGTTGGGCTTCGGTTATTCCTAAATCCCATTCATAAAACACAAACTCCGTAAATCCCATTCTTAAAATGCAGAGACCGTGTTTTCCTGTATTTATAAGATATGTGAATCTTTTGCGACTGAGTGGAGAGGGGTTTGGGGTTCCTCGTCCCAGGGGATAATGTCAGATGGTAACCCCCTCCCCTGTAATTTCCGTAACACCAGGAAGGAATTCCCCCCACCCTAGTCACATGCACCTGGGCTCACTTGCCAGAGCCACCTGTAGGGCTTGACTACAATTCCCATCATCCCTGACCACTGGTCCTGCTAGCTAGGGGTGATGGGAGCTGTAGTCCAAAAACAGCTGGAGACCCAAATTTGGGAAACCCTGTTCTCCCTGAAGGACAAAGGAGGGTTCACTTGCACCAGAACGTCAGGTGAGCCCTGCAGGATCAGGCCCAAGGGGCCCCTGTCCTCCCAGGGAACTCTTCTGGGAAGCCCACCGGCAGCACTTGAGCCCCAGAGAAGGGGGGAGGCGCATTTCTTCTAGGGACACATTTCTGGGGTCCCCACGGTGCGCCCCAGCCTGGCTCCACTCTGCCAAGGCAGCTGCGTGTTGTTTCGCTGCAGGTGAGCCTGCCCCGTGCAATGTGGGGCTCTCAGAAGGAATTTGAGGGGGGCCGGAGGGACTAGAGCTTCCCCGCACTTGCAAAGGACCAGTAGAAGCGGAGGGGAGGCAGGCAGCAGGAGGGCGATGGGGAGGAACCAGCGAGAAGGAGCTTCTGGAGCCTGGGCAGCCCCCTGCCCGCCTGCTCCCTGAAGGTGTCCCGACCCCCCCTTTTCATTTCAAGGATTGGGGGACCTCAGCATCCCGGGGTTGCTTTGCTCGGGGGGGGGGTCCTATTTTGTTTGCTGAGGGCAGGAGTCACAATCCTGTCACATTGCGCTGTGTCTGGCTTTTAGGTAAGGGGGTGAGGCTCAGGTGGGACAGAGTTGAGAAGGAAAATATCCCGGGGTGCGGATTCACTCCGCTGCCCAGCTCCTCAGGGTGCCACTCCCCGGGGGTCCCTCCGGTCAGCAAAAGAAGGAGTCTCCAGCCAAGTTAAAGAAGCAAAGGGCGGTCAGTTGACCTGATCTTTATTTGTTGCAACAAGGTTCAAACACACCAAGAGTAGGAACCCCTGAGAAGATGGTTGCATGGATTTTTAAGACCTCTCCCCATTTCCCACAATACATTTTTCCACAGCATCTTTGATGCATCACAGATTTGTCACAAAGTAGGAGTCTTTGGCATTCAGAAACATGGACCCGTCACCCACCCCTGTCAACAGCCCCAGTTTCCCACACATTTTTAACTACCCTCTTCCCCTAAGAAGCATAATAGTATTCAGACATCCCTCTAGCTGCAAGGCTGTCCTGGGCTTCTCCTTTGGAAGTATCAGGATCCTCCTCCTCCTCGGCTCCTCCTCCTCCTCCTCCTCCTCCTCCTCCACTCCGGCTTCTGTTCCGGGAATAAGGGGGGGGGTGAGCCTCCTCCCAAACTGCCTGCTTCTCCGGGAAGTGGAGCTTCTACGCCGGATTGCCGCTCAGCGCCATAGCTCTAGGGGCGCGCCCTTTCGGAAAGGGGAGGAGGGGCGGCAGGGGACCCCCCCCAACAAAACATCGATGTTGCATTAAAGGAAATGAGAATCGGGATCGAGGACAAAGAGGTAAAGGGGTCGCGGCGGGGGGGGGGGAGAGGGGAGAGAAGGACCCAGAGAGGGACTCCGCGCCAGCTCCCCAAAGCGCCTTCCGTGGCCCCCCCGGCAGGGCCTGGATCCCTGAACGTGTGCTGCGAAGGGGGCTTTCCTCGGCAGGGGAGGACATGGGGCGCCCACCCACGGGGTCCCACGAGGACTCCCCGGCCCCGTTTCCCCCGCGCAGGCATCCCTGGGGCCCTGTGCGCTCCGCGCGGAGAGAGGCAGACCATGAAAGGGTTAACGGGCGCGAGAGACCCTAGATAGAGACCCCCCTGTCCCTCCCCACCTCGTCTTGGGGGGCCCCTCCGGATGGAGAGATGGGTCGCGCATGGCGAGGGGTGAGCCGCGCCAAGGGGGCCTCTGGGTGCAGGGGAGACTCCGGGAGAGAGGGAGGGGGCCAAGGGTGGGGGGAGCCGGGGGGAGGAGGGAGGGGAGCATCCCTGGGGCAAGGAAGCGCAGCATTGGTGGGGTTGGGGGGAGGAGACCAGTCTGTAGGGAGACGTCTCCATAGTGCGCCCACGAGGAATCTCCGAAGGGGCCGCCTTGGCTTCTCCCTCCCACCCAAGAATCGACCCCCCCTTCAAGGCAACCAGAGAGGGATCCCTGGAAAGTGGGGGCTCCAGTCCCCCCACCCCTTCCTTCCTGCAAGCTCCATCCTCTTCCCTCCCATAAACTCCTGCCCTGTCCAGACACAGCGAATCTGCCAAGTCCAACCACTGTTCACCCTGGAGAGGAGAGGAAAGTGGAAGAGAGGAGGGGAGGGGAGAGGCCTTCTCAGAAGTGGCTCTTTGTTTCTGCAATCCCACCCAGGAAGCAGCCAGAAACCTTTTCCTCTCTCTCAGGCTTCCATCTTCAAGTGTCTTTTCCACTGCATGGTTTATTGAGGATGAGGAAAATGTACACTTGTCATCAGAAACAGGTTTAAGAATGCGTTTGGGTGGCATGCATATTTGTGGTACGACAAGGTTAGAGCTCACAAAACATTTCAGAACCATATTGTCAGGAAAGCAGTATTTAATGTCTGGACAAGATACAAAGATTTATTGGAAAATAAGACCCCTGGGTGGTTGTCACCTATGGAAGCTAAGGCTCGGAAAAGACTCAATATGGAGGCCAAATGGCCGAAATATTGGGAGATACTAGAACAAAACAGAGACACATGGAGATTGCAGAGTTTTGAGAAACTAAAAGATAAAGTGCGAGATTGGTTACATTATTACCAAATTAGAGAGGTTTTTAATATGGATAAAAAAATAGGTTTTCAGGTGGAAAATTCGAAATTAGAAACGGAATTGTTAGAACCTAAAACTAAGGTACTTTCAAGAATGTACAACTTGCTGTTAAAGTGGAACACTCAGGATGAAACGGTCAAATCAGCTATGATTAAGTGGGCACAAGACATTGGTCATAACATTATGTTTGCTGACTGGGAACGGTTATGGACCACTGGTGTGAAATTTACGGCATGTAATGCCTTAAAAGAAAATATTATGAAAATGATTTATAGGTGGTACATGACACCAGTCAAGCTTGCAAAAGTATATCATTTGCCTGATAATAAATGTTGGAAATGTAAGGAAACTGAGGGAACATTCTTTCACCTCTGGTGGACGTGCCCAAAGGTTAAGGCTTTCTGGGAAATGATCTATAATGAACTGAAAAAGGTATATAACTATACCTTCCTTAAGAAACCAGAGGCCTTCCTCTTGGGCATTGTCGGCCAGATGGTGCTAAAGAAGGATAGAATTTTCTTTATGTATGCAACAACAGCAGCAAGAATACTTATCGCAAAGTACTGGAAGACACAAGATTTGCCCACCCTGGAAGAATGGCAGATGCAATTGATAGACTACATGGAATTGGCAGAAATGACTGGCAGAATCCGAGACACGAGAGAAGAACAAACGGAAGAGGATTGGAAGAAATTTAAAGACTATCTGCAAAAACATTGCAAAATATTTGAATAATAATAATAATAATAATAATAATAATAATAATAATAATAATTTATTATTTATACCCCGCCCATCTGGCTGGGTTTCCCCAGCCACTCTGGGCGGCTTCCAAAAGAATGTTAAAGTGATGCAGGATATAAAGATAGTGTGGCATTGGTGACATAGCTGAAAGGAATATGTAAAAATGTTTTATGAGAAATAAGTAAAGAAACATAGCAAAATTAATGAATGTGAAAATGACGCTGGATTAGAAAATAAGTGGTTAGCTGAGGTAATGGTTAATTTAAAGAAAATAAGCAATATTAAAATTAGGCTAAAAGTAAGGGAGGGATTTGCTGAAAATAAATCAGAAATTGGAATACAGAAAGGGGAGGTGTGAGGAAGTCGGGAAAGTAAGTTACAAGAAATTAAGATTTGAACTGGTATGATTTTTTTTGTTTTCTATGTTTTACATTTTTGTTATTGTGTTGTTTTGTTTGGTTATGATAAAAACTTGTTGAAACTCTAATAAAAATTCTTTAAAAAACAACAACAGAAACAGGGGTGCAGAACCTATTTAATTGATCTCAGGATTGATATAGAAGGTGCGCCTCAAAGGCATTTCTGTTCCTCTTACTTTTTATAGGCAATGTCAGGGTGACTGACAAGCTGAGATACTTCCCAGTTAAAGGACCCATTTTCATGATAGACAGTGCTTGTGGCTGGAGGCTCTACAGACATGGTGTGCCTACGGAGGCCAAAGACTACCAGTATTAGCACAGGTGAGCTGTGTGACCTTCCCAAATTTACAGACTGTATGTGAATGAGAGTTTGTGGGTGGGATTATTGTTTACGGCAACCCTGTGATTTTCTCCACCCAAAACATTTCGTGACCTGATATTGCACTACGAATTCCAAAATAACTACCAAAAAATCACAAGATAATACAAATGATTGTAGTATTTATACCCTGCCCATCTGGTTGGGTTTCCAGTACACATAAAAGACAGTAAAACATCCAACATTAAAAAGCTCCTAATACAGGTCTCCCTTCAACTATCTTCTAAATGTCAGATAGTTGTTCATTTCCTCGACCTCTGAAGGGAGGGAACCAGCAGAAGACCCTCAGAGGAGAACCTCAGTGTTCAGAGTGAAGGATGGGGGTGGAGACACTCCTTCAGGTCTACAGGGCCGAGGCTGTTTAGGGCTCTAGGTTGCAGAACTTGCTCCTTCATAACGATCTCCTAGACTGACATATAGTTAGGAGAGTAGGAAAAAACGCTCAGATCAGGAATAAATTCATATCTCAAGAAATAACACAACTTCAGGTTGTTAATGAATCTGTACTACATACTAAAGGATGAAGTTTCCACTAAGTAGAGTTATCCATTTGCCTTGAATATCCAGCTTTTCAGTGCCAGATTAGGATAGTCCTGTGTCAGAAGACGGAGCAAGAGATCAGGCAGCACATCATTATTATAAGGAACAATGGGGGGGTGTTTCCCATTTGCCAGCTCCTTTCTTTCTGCTTCTCCTGCTCTCTCCATGCAATGCAAGGCATGTAGACGGAGATCCGTCTCCAAGAACAGGAGCTTCCCTGAGCACCTATTCAGCTGACCCCAAGCACCAAGCCTTGCCACTAGTTCTCTGACTGACCCAGACCACACTCCCTGGAAAAGATGTAGACCTGGGTCTCATATAATGGTCCACATGGACTTCCTGAGGCCATTGGGACTGTGCAGGTCATTCATGAAGATCTAGAGGTGGAAACAGGGGTGGATGGAGGATTATGATGCCGAGGATGGGAAATGTCCAAAGGAACGATGGATCATAGAGAGAGAGGGCCTTTTCATCGAGAGAGAGAAGCTGCATTTCCTGTGAGGAAACAATTGATGTGAAAAGGCTGTTTTCCAAGATCATGCTGCTTTATTAATGATGATTGAGGATAATGAAAGTTTGCTGCTGCATTACTATCATTTGACATCATTGCATCTTTATTTCCTCAAAACTGGGAACATGGGTAGGAGGCAGGGGAATATAGGAGATGCTGAAATAAGAAAAGCTGCTAATGGCGTTTGATGTGCTCTCTTTCCCTTTGTTCTCTTCCTTGAAACCCAAACAGGATTTCCTTTCCTCCCACACTGAGGAGGGTCATGGAGAAGAGAGACAGACTTCCAGGGGAAAGGGCACCTTTGTTTTCATTAGATATAGACATTGACATGTGTGAAATGTGGAACATGCTTCATTGAATGAGCACACATAGCTCACATCAACAAACCCCAAAAGTGGCGAAACCATTTAAAGGTATAGAGTGTGAAAAGACTTTCACTGATAGAACACATCAGCCGACTAACATGGGGAAGAAAGGATTCAAATGCACGGAGTGTGGGAAGAACTTCAGTCATAGTGGACACCTCAATATACATCTACGGACTCACACAGGGGAAAAACCATTTAAATGCATGGAGTGCGGAAGGCAATTCAGTCAAAGTGGAAGCCTAAATAGGCACCAACTGACTCACACAGGGGAGAAACCATATGAATGTATGGAGTGTGGAAAGAGCTTTCGTGATAATGGAACCCTTAGAACACATCAACGGATTCACACAGGGGAGAATCCATATGAATGTATGGAGTGCGGAAAGAGCTTTCGTGATAATAGAACCCTTAGAACACATCAATGGACTCACACAGAGGAGAAACCATATGAATGTATGGAGTGTGGAAAGAGCTTTCGTGATAATAGAACCCTTAGAACACATCGACGGACTCACGCAGAGGAGAAACCATATGAATGTTTGGAGTGCGGAAAGAGCTTCCGTTTCAATGCAAACCTTAGACGACATCAACGGACTCACACAGGGGAAAAACCATTTAAATGCATTGAGTGTGGCAAGAGATTTAGTGATAATGGAAAACTTAGAAGACATCAACAGACTCACACAGGGGAGAAACCATATAAATGTATGGAGTGTGGAAAGAGCTTCAGTTTCAATGCAAACCTTAGACAACATCAACGGACTCACACAGGGGAAAAACCATTTAAATGCATTGAGTGCGGAAAGAGATTTAGTGATAATGGAACCCTTAGAAGACATAAACAGACTCACACAGGTGAGAAACCATGTAAATGTATGGAGTGCGGAAAGAGCTTTAGTGATAATCGAAACCTTAGAATACATCAACGGACTCACACGGGGGAGAAACCATATGAATGTATGGAGTGCGGAAGGAGATTCAGTTTCAATGCAGCCCTTAGACGACATCTATGGACTCACACAGGGGGAAAACCATTTAAATGTCTGGAGTGCGGAAATAGCTTTAGTGATAATGGAAAGCTTAGAACACATCAACGGACTCACACAGGCGAAAAACCATTTAAATGCATGGAGTGCGGAAAGAAATTCCGTCAGAGTGGACACCTCAAAAAGCATCAAATGACTCACACAGGGGAGAAACCATATGAATGTATGGAGTGCGGAAAGAGCTTCAGTTTCAATGCAACCCTTAGAAGACATCAACAGACTCACACAGGGGAGAACCCATATGAATGTACGGAGTGTGGAAAGAGCTTTTGTGATAATGGAACCCTTAGAAGACATCAACGGACTCACACAGGTGAGAAACCATGTAAATGTATGGAGTGCGGAAAGAGCTTTAGTGATAATCGAAACCTTAGAATACATCAACGGACTCACACGGGGGAGAAACCATATGAATGTATGGAGTGCGGAAAGAGCTTTAGTGATAATCGAAACCTTAGAAGACATCAACAGACTCACACGGGGGAGAAACCATATGAATGTATGGAGTGTCGAAAGAGCTTTCGTGATAATGGAACTCTTAGAATACATCAACGGACTCACACGGGGGAGAAACCATATGAATGTATGGAGTGCGGAAAGAGCTATTGTGATAATCGAAACCTTAGAAGACATCAACGGACTCACACGGGGGAGAAACCATATGAATGTATGGAGTGTGGAAAGAGCTTTCGTGATAATGGAACTCTTAGAATACATCAACGGACTCACACGGGGGAGAAACCATATGAATGTATGGAGTGCGGAAAGAGCTATTGTGATAATGGAACCCTTAGAAGACATCAACGGACTCACACGGGGGAGAAACCATATGAATGTATGGAGTGTGGAAAGAGCTTTAGTGATAATCGAAACCTTAGAAGACATCAACAGACTCACACAGGGGAAAAACCATTTAAATGCATGGAGTGCGGAAAGAAATTCAGTCAGAGTGGACACCTTAATAGACATCAACTGACTCACACAGGGGAGAAACCATATGAATGAATGGAGTGCGGAGGAGCTTCGGTTTCAATGAAACCCTTAGAAGACATCAATGGACTCACACAGGGGAAAAACCCTTTAAATGCATTGAGAGCGGTAAAGCTTCAGGCAGAGTGGAACCCTTGATTTACATTAACAAACTCACACAGGAGACAAACCATATAAGTGTCAGGAAGTTAAATAAAGGTAGAGGTCCATTTCTAGTGGAAGTTCTAAATCAACAGACTCATGCACAGGATGAACTTTAAGAGTTAAAACCCTACAAACCATCAACAGACATGAGGAGAAGCAGTTTAAATGGAAAGATTACAGAAAGTGATTTAATTATAATGGAATGTTTAAGAAACATCTAGGGACTGTCACAAGGGAGAACCCATTTAGATGTATGGAGTGTGGGACATGTTCCTCTCAGTGTCCACTCTTCTTCCCAGCAATGAACTCCGAAGAAATCCATATTTCTGCTTCAGGGCCAGCTGAGTCTGTTTCTCTTGTCCTTCTCTCTTAGCTAGGTAACTCCTGTCTAATCTGCTCTGCATCGGTGTCACTCCCTGCTTCTGAGACCACTGGAAAAGAGGAGGGTCAATCCCCCCCCCTCCTGCTCCCAGGAAAGCTGATCTGCCTGAGAATGCATTCCCCCATACTCAGCTTCAGACCATTCCCTGACGCATTGCGAGAACCCTTGAAAAACAAGTGATTTGGCTCACCATTGGAAGCTAAGACCCATAAAAGGTTGAATATGAAAGATACGTGGTTGAAGTATAATGCTATTCTGATGGAAGTAGGGGACCAATTTAGATTAAAATCTTGTGATCTGTTGAAAGATAAATTAGATGATAGGTTCCAGTACATCCAGATAAATGAAGTGTTTAAAATGGACAAGAAATTTGGTTTTCAAAGAGAGAAATCCAAACTGGAAATGGAATTATTAGATACAAAACCAAAAAAACTATCTAAGATGTATAATTTATTACATTTTATGTTAATATTTAAATCTTAGAATAGCTTTGGAAGCGGATATATGCTGCAGGCTTAGAAGTAGAAGATAATGTATTTTAAAGTAGTATTATTTGTAAGTGATAAAATGTGAAGTTATTTTAAGTGTGATTAAAAAAAAAGATTGTTAGAAATGATGATATATGTAAATAGCTAAAGATGAAGTAAAATGAAAATCAGATAGGTAGGACTTGGGGAAGCCCACTTCACAATGTATAGGAAAATAAGGATATGACAAGACTTTGTTTGTATTGTTTGTTTTTCTGATTGTGTTCTTTATTTGTGTTATAAAATGAATATTTTTTTTGGGGGGGGGACAGAAAAATCCCCATAAAAACAACTGATACGGCAATATAGCACAGATCACAGTGTGTGTTTCTAGGATGCGCATTTGCCTGGAATAGCCAGCATAAAGCTTTGCTTCGTGAAGTCCCTGCAGATGCCGAGTTGCTGACTTTCTTCCCAGGCAACAGGAAGCGAAAGACACACCTCCATTGCCCTGTGTCCTTCCAGCCTCTTTCCTCCCTTGCTCCCTTCTGCCGGTGTGTGTGCCTGACTTAGAGATCCTGTGTGCTGTATTTTTTTTACTGCTGAAACGGGATTTGCTCTCAGGAGATAAGTTTTGTGCCTCACTGGGGACCCAGTGAGAACTGTAGGCTTTGAAAGCTCAGTAAACTACTACTGAAGAAGTCCTGCTGCCTCTGTGTGCGTTTTTGTCCTCAGCGTGGGAATTGCTCTGCATGTGGCTTCTACCCTGCTGATGCCCTGGAGTTGCTCTGCTCAAGCATGCAAGATGGTTTTTGCACCAAGCTCTGTCACCCCCACCACCGTATGATCTCCAAACACTGCTTCTTCACCATAACATCTCCCTGCCCCCTGCGCATTCTGAAAAAAAGCTTGAAATACTGAAATTGAATGGGAGATTTCCCCCCAAGCCTATTTGCAGGATGGGGAAGGAGGGGCTACAGGTACGAGGGAAGTCTCCTGGGGGGCCCATCTTCACTCATGAACCCCATGGAGCAACCCCAGAGTTGTGCTTATTCTGGGGTTGGGAGAAGATAATACTTTTCCATATTCCCAGAAGTTATTATTCAATCCTGCTGCTAGGGAGTTTTCCTACCAGAGGACCAGAGTGTATATTATATTATGCCACACCGACTCGGCCCCTTACACACTGACCAGATGCTTGGAAGCTGTGGCTGGATGGTTTCGTGGGAGCCGATTGAAACTAAATCCTTCGAAGACAGAGGTCTTATGGCTAGGTCGGGATGGCATGGGGATGAGGGACCAACTCCCTTCTCTTGTGGGGGCCCAAGTAGTGCCATTGCCTTCCGTTAAGAGTTTGGGTGTAATCCTTGACGCCTCCCTTTCCATGGAGGCGCAAATTACAGCAACAGCCAAGGCAACATTTTCCCACCTTCGCCGCATCAAGCAGTTGGTCCCTTACCTTTCCCGCCCCGACCTGGCCACAGTGATCCATGCGACGGTCATCTCCAGGCTTCACTACTGTAATTCGCTCTACACGGGGCTGCCCTTGAAGCTGTCCCAGAAACTCCAGCGGGTACAGAATGCTGCAGCGAGGCTCCTCACAGGATCTCTGCCATGGGAGCATATTCATCCAGTGCTTTTCAAGCTGCACTGGCTCCCGGTGGAGTACAGGGTCAGATTTAAGGTGCTGCTTTTGACCTTTAAAGCCCTTCACGGCCTAGGACCCTCGTACCTACGGGACCGCCTCGCCTGGTATGCCCCACGGAGAGCCTCAAGGTCCATAAATAACAACACCCTAGTGGTCCCAGGCCCTAAGGAAGTTAGATTGGCTTCAACCAGAGCCAGGGCCTTTTCAGCACTGGCCCCAACTTGGTGGAACGCTCTGTCTCATGAGACCAGGGCCTGCATGATCTGATTTCTTTCCGCAGGGCCTGTAAGACAGAGTTGTTCCGCCTGGCCTTTGGCTTGGAGCCAATTTGATTCCCTCCCCCCCCCTTTTCTTTTTTCTTTTCCTTCTCCTGCAATGAGGCTACATTTTAATATTTTAATGTTCCATTATTTTAATGTTGTATTTTATTTTTGTTTTTAAGTTGTAATCATTCATCTTGTTTTTATTATTGCTTGTAAGCCGCTCTGAGCCGGCCTTGGCTGGGGAGGGCGGGGTATAAATAAAAAAATTATTATTATTGTTGTTGTTGTTGTTGTTGTTGTTGTTGTTGTTATATTACTATCATACTGATTTTACTGCTATGGCTGCTGTTGCTGTCATGGACTGGCTGTGTTGGGGGGGGGAGGCACCAGCTGGGAGACCCACAAAGGAAGAAGGCTCAGATCCTGGGGACTGGTGGTGGGATGGCGATGAGCGGAAAGAGGGAGAAAGGGGAGCAGACCGGGAGGGGAGGTGTTGCCAGCTGAGGAGGAAACAGGGTTTGGTGAGCAGGAAGAGGCTGGGACAGAGAGCAGTTCAGACCCAGAGGGAAGAGAGGAGGGGGCCAGGAGACCCAGAGGAGGCCGGCTACTGAAGCATCCAGGGAGACACCGAGGCTGTGGTGGGGCCTTGGGGTGTCGTATAACTGTCCCCCCTTCCTGGTTTGAAGAGCACCAATACCTAAAGCACGGACGCACGGCTCGTGGCGTGGGGTGGGCGAGGGAAGGATTTAGCAATGTAAACATTGGGGGGGAACCCCACTTTGCAATTGGATTGCCAGGATCAACCCCTCCCCCGCTCTCCTGATCTACAGGAGGAAGAGGGGAGGAGGGAAACCTTCCTCCCCCTCCCCCAATTCCTCCCCTCCCCGCACATCCTCTCACCCCGCCCCCACAACCCCAAATCCCCTCCCCAATATGTTGCTCCTCCTCCTCGCCATCCGCCATCTGTTCCGGGAATGGGGGGGATGAGCCCCCCTCCCAAACTGCCTGCTTCTCCCGGAAGTGGAGCTTCCACTCCGGATTGCTGTTCTGCGCCGTAGCTCTAGGGGCGCGCGCTTGCAGAAAGGGGAGGGGGGGCGGCAGGGGAGGGGACCCCCCCCCCGTGGATGTTGCAGGAAAGGAAAGGATAATCTGGAGCGAGGAGAAAGAGGTAAAGGGGTCGCGGGG
This sequence comes from Podarcis muralis, assembly GCF_004329235.1. Lineage (NCBI taxonomy): Eukaryota > Metazoa > Chordata > Lepidosauria > Squamata > Lacertidae > Podarcis > Podarcis muralis. Next base: position 72,211,485 of record NC_041321.1, on the reverse strand, counting down.
GAGGGGAGAGAAGGATCCAGAGACCCCAAAGCGCCTTTCGTGGGCCCCACGGGCAGGGTCTGGATCCCTGCACTCCTACTCCGAAGGGGGCTTTCCCTGGCCACTTAGGCGCCCTGGCGGGGGCGGTCATGGAGCGCCCACCCAGGGATTCCCCACGAGGACCCCCTTGCCATATTTCCCCCACACAGGCATCCCTGGGGCCCTGTGCGCTCCGCATGGAAAAGGCAGGCCATGAAAGGGTTAACGGCGGCGAGGGACGCCTGGATAGAGACCCCCGTGTGGCTGATGTAGGGGGGGGCGTCCTCTGGATGGAGACGTGGGGCGCGCAGGTCGAGGGGTGAGCTTCTGGGTGCAGGGAGACTCAGGGAAAGAGGGAGGGGTCGAGGAAGTCGGGGGGGGAGCATCCCTGGGGCGGGGAAGGGCACCATTGGCGTGGGGGGGGGGGGGAGAAAGGAAGACCAGTCTGTAGGGAGAGGTCTCCATCGTGGCAGACGCTAGGATTCTTCAGAGGGGCCGCCTTGGCTTCTCCCTCCCGCCAAGGAATCGGCCATCCCTTCAAGGCGACCAGAGGGGGATCTGTCGAAAGTGGGGGGTCCAGTCCCCCCACCCCTCCCTTCCTGCAAGCTCCATCCTCTTCCCACCCCATAAGCCCCTGCCCTGTCCAGACGCAGCAGTTCAAATCCCGAGAGGAAGAGGGGAGGGGAGAGCCCTTTCAAAAGCCATTCTCTGTTTCTACAATCCTACCCAGGAAGCAGACAGAAACCTTTTCCTCTCTCTCTGGCTTCCATCTTTGTCTTTTCCACTGCCTGGTTCATTCAGGATGAGGATAATGTACACCTGTCATCAGAAACAGGGGCGCAGAGTCAATGGAATGGCTCTCAGGCTTGATATGGAAGTCAAAAGCACTTCTGTTCCTCTTATTCTTTGTAGGCAGTGTCAGAGTGACTGACAAGCTGAGATTCTTCCCAGTCAAAGGACCCATTTTCATGATAGACAGTGTCTGTGGCTGGAGGCTCTACATACAAGGTGTGCCTACACAGGCCAAAGAGTGCCAGTATTAGCACAGGTGAGGTGTGTGACCTCCCCTAATTTACAGACTGTATGTGAATGAGAAGTTGTGGGTGGGATTACCGTTTATGGCATCCCTGTGATTCTCTCCACCCATGACATTTCGTGAGCTGATATTGCAGTACGAATTCAAAAATAACTACAAAAGAATAACAATATAATAAGAATGATTGTAGTATTTCTACGCTGCCTATCTGGCTGGGTTTCCCCCGCCACTCTGGGCAGCTTACAGTACATATAAAAGCCAGTAAAACATCAAACATTAAAAACCTCCCAATACAGGGCTGCTTTCAGCTGTCTTATAAATGTCAGATAGTTGCCCATTTCCTTGCCCTCTGCCTGCTTCCCTGTAACTTCGCTTCTCACTGGGGGGGGGGGGTGAACCAGCAGAAGACCCTCGAAGGAGGACCTCAGCATACAGACTGAGCGATGCGGGTGGAGACGTTCCTTCAGGTCTACATACCCGAGGCTGTTTAGGGCCTTAGGTTGCAGATTTTGCTCCTCCGCAATGATCTCCAGAGCAAGTCCGACATACAATTAGCAGAGTAGGAAAAATGCTTAGAGACAGCAAAAAATTCCTTCAGCAAATCAATTTGTTACTGAAGGCATATTAGGATTCTATGCCTGAAACATGCAACCACGGCAATTTAATGGTCAGCACCAACATTGCGAATTGTGCTCAGAAATGTACTGGGAGTCAGTGAGGATCCTTTCGGACTGGTGTTATGTTGTCTCAGCTGGTCTCCCATTCTGTTCTCTACCAGCCACATTCTGGATTAGTTGCAGTTTCCGGGTCACCTTCAAAGGTAGCCCTGTCAGCATCACCCTTGAGCCAGTGCCACCGACTGGACTCATCCACTTCAGCCCCGACTGGGCCAGGCAAGCTGGGGTAGCACTTCCAGAGACCTTCTGCACAGGAACAGGTCAAAGTGCTGTGGACTCACAACTCAGAGTTGTGAGCACCAGATTCACTCCCGAAGGCAGTCGTTGCACAGCAGAGTACAGCAGAGCATAAACCACTCGGAGAACAGCTCTGTAGAATAACTACTTTTATTCTATCTACAACTATCATACAAACTATATACAGAGCTAAATGGAGAAGCTAGACTGCACTGAGAGTCTGCAGCTGACTATTCTATTGCCGAGCCACAATATATACCTTCTGTAAACTTGGGTATACTTGCTCCCAAAAGACTCAAATGGTCCCCAATATTGAATGAAAATCTAACCCTCCTCCTTCAGTCAGCAGAGTTAAAGCTTATTCGATCCGCTATTGTGACAGGCAATTCAGTAGACGCGATCATGGAACGCTTCAAATTACTTTTGGAAAGACTGAAATCCCACTTAACAACAGCGATACACAGCTCCGCCACAAAGAGGGCAAAGGACGGAGCTAGCTGGTTTGACCTGGAGTGCAGGCAAACAAGGAGACAAACGAGAACAGCCTACCAGAGATATAGGAAATTAGGGACTGCCACCCTACTTAATGCTTATATTTATGTGAGACAGTCCTACAAACAATTACTAAGGAGAAAGAAATTGGAAGCTGAACGAGCCGCATGGCAAAGCTTGGTTAAGGCATCGCACGAGAAAGATACTACTTGCTTTTGGCGAACCATATCTGGTCTACTGGACCAGGAGCGCACCAATTCCATCTGTACAGTGGAACCAATGGAGTGGTTGCGTCATTTTCAATCCTTGTTTCATGACCAGGAAGTCCAACATTATAAACTACGCATCCAATTGGAGGACCTACCTCATTGGCCACCAGTAACTGCAAAGGAAGTTGAGAACCTAATCGCACAATTAAAGAACAATAAGGCCCCAGGGAACGATTATATCCCTGCCGAACTTCTGAAGTCTAACATTGGCTGGTGGGCCCCCCTGTTGGCATCTCTATTTTCCTGGATTGACTCAACGGGTCTACTTCCAGATGGCTGGACAGAGGCAATAGTTATTCCAATCTATAAAAAAGGACCTATGCCAGACCCGGCGAGCTATAGACCAATCAGCCTTCTGCCCATACCCAGCAAACTATATGCCAAACATCTTTATATTAAGCTAACCAGCTGGCTGGAAACTGAAGCTATTTTAGCGGAAGAGCAGGCGGGTTTCAGGCAAGGCAGATCCACCATAGACCATTGCTTCACCCTAGCCTACCTAATTGACAAATATGCCAAAAAATCCCGTGGGGTGCTATACGCAGCCTTTATCGATCTAAAGGCTGCCTTCGATTCAATTCCACGTGCAAGACTCTGGGACAAATTGAGCGCATCAAGTATAGACAAAAGACTATTATTTTTGATCAGCTGTTTATATAAAGACACGGTGTTGTATGTAAGAACTTCGTTAAATGGCCATCTTATAGGACCAGTTCCTGTCAGCAAGGGGGTCAAGCAAGGTTGCATCCTGGCCCCAGTTCTATTCAACTTTTACATCAATGATATGGTTAACTGCTTGTCATCTCCGGACTTCCATGCCCCCAAACTGGCTGACAAACCAATATCCGTGCTTTTGTATGCTGATGATGCGATACTCCTATCTCGAACAAGAATAGGCTTAAATAGGCTCATAGGTGAATTTTCAGCATACTGTAGGAGAGAGCAACTGGTAATAAACTATCAGAAAACCAAAATCATGGTTTTTGGAAGGAAATGCAGACAGTATAGCTGGAGGATGGATAACCAGACAATCGAACAGGTTAAAGCCTTTAAATATCTGGGTATCGTCTTCCAGTCGTCCGGGTCCTGGGATGTCCATCAAAAATATGCCAAAGAAAAAGCAGCTCAAAGTATTAAGATGCTGTCGCGCTTCTTTTACACGAAGGGGGGCAGATATATTCCAGCAGCCTTTGAAGTCTTTCAGGCAAAACCTCTGGCGCAGTTACTGTATGGGGCACAAATCTGGACGGGGAACCACTGCTCAAGTCTTGAAACTGTTCAGTCTAAATTCCTAAGGCAGATATTCGGTGTCCCCTCCTGTGTCCCAAACGCAGCTTTACGACTCGAGGCCTGCCTCCCATCTGTAGAAACTCAGACCTGGCAAAGAACACTCAACTATTGGCTTCGCCTTAATCTAAATCCACCTGGTCTACTGCCTCTAGTAATGCAAGACCCTCATAAAAGCATGTGGTTCAAAACTGTGCATCAAAAACTCCTTACATGCGGTCTGCATTCGCAATCCCTACTATCAATGGGCCTTATTAAAGCAAAGAGCCTAATAGGCCAGCGCCTGAAAGACATTGAACGGCAAAACAACCTGACTATCTTAAAGAAAATGTGTCCATGGTATACTTACTTTCCCCCTGCCCACTTTGACTTCCCAGCTTCATATTTGTCTAAATTAACCATCCCAAAATACAGACGCGCCTTTACATTGGCTAGATGGGATGTTCTTCCCTCTGCCGTACTCGAAGGTCGTTACCAAAAGACTCCATTTGAAAAACGACTCTGCCCATGTAGAGATGGTAACACGGAAACAGTGTCCCACGTCCTCCTATCCTGCCCCCTTTATAAAGACCTAAGGAATGAGATTATTACTCCACTCATTCTCCCCAACCCCGGCCGTCCACAAGACATTATACTGTTCTTTCTCTTATCTGATACGGACAGTCAGACAACAGAGAAGGTCGCAAGGTACATCGAGAGAGCTGTGAAATTGAGGGCCACCATCTGAGTGACAGACGTGTTCATCTGACGGACCTCTTTTTGTTTGTTTTTATCCCCTCTTTATGTTTATTTTATTTTATTTTTAATTCTTGTATAGCGGTGGCCTGTTGGCTTTGCTAATAAAGTTCTGAACCATTATTTTATACAGAGCTAAATGGAGAAGCTAGACTGCACTGAGAGTCTGCAGCTGCTCTTAGCAGCAACCTTATCTATACAGAGATAACACACTCTCTCTCTAACACTCAGTCTCTCTCTCTTTTGTGAGGCTGGAGCGAAATAAGTGGAGAGCAGAAACCGCCCCCCTCCTTTCTGGAGAATCAGCAGAGAACACCAGCAGATTCTTGGAATGGGAGGGGTGAAATCTCCTCAAGCCCCATGTATCACATGGCAGTAATCCAAGCGGGAGATCACCAGAGCATGCACCACTCTGGGGAGACAGTCTCCAGGCATGGAGGGTCTCAGCTGGCATACCAGATGGAACTGGTAGACAGCTGCCCTGGGCACAGAATTGACCTGTGCCTCCATGGACAGCTGTGAGTCCAAAATGACCCCCAGGTTGTGCACCTAGTCCTTTTGGGGCACAGTTAGCCCCATCAGGTCTAGGGAGTCTCCCACACCTGCCTGCCCCCTGTCCCCCTGGGACAGTATTTCTTTCTTATCAAGATTCAACCTCAATCTGTTAGCCGCCATCTATCCTCCAAGTGCCTCCAGACACTTACACAGGACCTTCACTGGTTCCAATTTAAAAGAGAGGAAGAGCTGGGCATCATCCACATACTGGGGAACACCCAGCCCAAACCCCCTGATGATCTCTCCCAGCGTCTTCATATAGATATTAAAAAGCATGGGGAGAGGACGGAGCCCTGAGGCACCCCACAAGTGAGCACCCAGGGGTCAGAACACTCATCCCCCAACACCAATTTCTGGACATGGCTCAGGAGGAAGGAGGGGAACCACTGCATAGCAGGGCCCCCAGCTCCCCTAGAGGGTCTAGAAGGATACCATGGTCAAAGGTCTCCAAAGCCGCTGAGAGATCCAGCAGAACCAGGAAAGAGCTTTCCCCTTGGTCTCTAGCCCATCGGAGATCATCAAGCAGCGCAACCAGGGCAGTTTCCAGGGCCTGAATCCCAATTGGAAGGATAATGGTGGCAGAAGCTTTCCTGGTCCTGCACCTCAAAAAGCTCAAGCCCAAGACTTTCATTCGCTTTCAAGAGGCCATTGGATTTGTGGTCTTTTCTTCAAAAGACAAATATTCTGAATACCTTTACAGTGACGTATGATGTAAATAGCGCTTCTGTTTTCCAGAATTCCCCAGCCCACCAAGGATTTGGGACCCATCAGGTATCCTCACCTGGTTTAGCCGGCCGGTTGAAACTGTTCCTGGGATTGTGGCCCTTTTGAATGCTGACAGCTTCTCTCAGGTGAGAGCTGAGTGCAGGGTGGGGACCAATGGTGGAATAATTACTCCAGAAGGTGGACTACATTTCCTCCACCAAAGGTACTACTGCTCCCCTAACACCCCAAGACATCCTATAATTATGATATTTAAGACAGATCAGGAATAAATTCATATCACAAGAAATAACACAACTTCAGGTTGTTAATGAATCAACACCACATATTCAAGGTTGACGTTTCCACTAAGTACAGTTATCTCCTCGCCTTGAATATCCTGCTTTTCAGTGCCAGATTATGATAGTCCTCTGTCATAAGGCAAGCACAGGATCAGGCTGCACATATTCATTATAAAGAACCATTTGGGTCGGTGTTTCCGCCTGGGATTCCCATGTGCCAGCTGCTTTGCTTCTGCTTCTCCTGCTCTCTCCATGCAATGCAAGGCATGTAGACAGAGGTCCATCTCCAAGAACAGGAGCTTCCCGGAGCACCCATTCAGCTGACGCCAAGCACCAAGCCTTGTCACTAGTTCTCTAACTGACCCAGACCACAGTCCCTGGAAGTGATGTAGACCTGGGTCTCACAAAATGGTTCATATGGACCTCCTGAGGCCAATGGGACTGTGCAGGTGACTCATAAAGATCTAGAGGTGGATGCAGGATTATGATGCAGACAATGGGGAATGTCCAGAGGAACAATGAACCAGAGAGAGAGGGCCTTTTCATGGAGAGAGAGAGTAGCTGCCTTGCCTTTGAGGAAACAATTGATTTGAAAAGGCTGTTTTCCAAGATCATGCTGCTTTATCAATGATGATTGAGGATTATGAAATGTTGCTGATGCATTACTATCATTTGACATCATTGCATCTTCATTTCCTAAACACTGGGAACATGGGTAGGAGGCAGGGGAATGTAGGAGATACTGAAATAAGAGAAGGTGCTAACGGCGCTTGCTGTGTTCTCTTCCCCTTTCTTCTCTTCCTTGAAACCCAAACAGGATTTCCTTTCCTCCCACTTTGAAGAAGGGGATGGAGAAGACATTCAGAATTCTGAGGGATGGGGCACTTTGGTTTCATTAGGTATAGACATTTAAATGTGTGAAATGTGGAATATGCTTCACTGAATGAGCACACATAGCTCACATCAACGACCTCCAACAGGGGAGAAACCATTGAAAGGTATGGAGTGTGGGCAAAGTTTCACTGATAGTGGAAAACTTAGAACACATCAGCGAACTAACATGGGCAAAAAAGAATTCCAATGCAGGGAGCGCAGGAAGAACTTCAGTCAACATGGACACTTAAGTTTACATCAACAGTTTCACACAGGGGAGAAACGTTTTAAATGCATGGATTGTGGAAAGAGCTTCAGTCAGAATGGACACTTAAGTTTACATCAACGTACTCACACAGGGGAGAAACTATTTAAATGCCTGGAGTGCGGAAAGAGCTTTAGTGAGAATGGAAACCTTAGAAGACATCAACGGACTCACACAGGGGAGAAACCATATAAATGTATGGAGTGTGGAAAGAGCTTCAGTCGGAGTGGACACCTCAATATACATCAACGGACTCACACAGGGGAGAAACTATTTAAATGCCTGGAGTGCGGAAGGAGCTTTAGTGAAAGTGGATCCCTTAGAAAACATCAACGGACTCACACAGGGGAGAAACCATTTAAATGCCTGGAGTGCGGAAAGATCTTCAGTTTCGGTGCAAACCTTAGAACACATCAACGAACTCACACAGGGGAGAAACCATATAAATGTATGGAGTGTGGAAAGAGCTTCAGTTTCAATGCAGACCTTAGAACACATCAACGAACTCACACAGGGGAGAAACCATTTAAATGCATGGAGTGCGGAAAGTGCTTCAGACAGAATGGAGAGCTTAGAAAACATCAACGGACTCACACAGGGGAAAAACCATATAAATGCATGGAGTGCGGAAAGTGCTTCAGTCAGAATGGAGTCCTTAAATTACACCAGCGAATTCACACAGGAGAGAAACCATTTAAATGTATGGAGTGCGGAAAGTGCTTCAGTCAGAATGGAGTCCTTAAATTACACCAGCGAATTCACATAGGAGAGAAACCATTTAAATGCATGGAGTGCGGAATGAGCTTTAGTTATAATGGGAACCTTAAAAAACATCAATGGACTCACACAGGGGAGAAACCATTTAAATGTCTGGAGTGCGGAAATTGCTTCAGTCAGAATGGAGACCTTAAATTACACCAGCGAATTCACACAGGAGAGAAACCATTTAAATGCATGGAGTGCGGAAAGTGCTTTAGTCAGAATGGAGTCCTTAAATTACACCAGCGGATTCACACAGGAGAAAAACCATTTAAATGTATGGAGTGCGGAAAGAGCTTTAGTGTTAATGGAACCCTTAAAAAACATCAACGGACTCACACAGGGGAGAAACCATTTAAATGCATGGAGTGTGGAATGAGCTTTGCTGATAATGGAACTCTTAAAAAACATCAACGGACTCACACAGGGGAGAAACCATTTAAATGCATGGAGTGCGGAAATTGCTTCAGTCAGAATGGAGACCTTAGAAAACATCAACGGACTCACACGGGGGAAAAACCATTTACATGTATGGAGTGCGGAAAGAGCTTCAGTCAGAGTGGACACCTCAATATACATCAACGGACTCACACAGGGGAGAAACCATTTAAATGCCTGGAGTGCGGAAAGAGCTTTAATTTCAATGCATCCCTTAGAACACATCAAAGGACTCACACAGGGGAGAAACCATTTAAATGTATGGAGTGCGGAAAGAGCTTCAGTAAGAGTGGACACCTCAATATACATCAACGGACTCACACAGGGGAGAAACCATTTAAATGCCTGGAGTGCGGAAATTGCTTCAGTCAGAATGGAGACCTTAGAAAACATCAACGGACTCACACGGGGGAGAAACCATATAAATGCATGGAGTGCGGAAAGTGCTTTAGTCAGAATGGAGTCCTTAAATTACACCAGCGGATTCACACAGGAGAGAAACCATTTAAATGTATGGAGTGCGGAAAGAGCTTTAGTGATAATGGAACCCTTAAAAAACATCAACGGACTCACACAGGGGAGAAACCATTTAAATGCATGGAGTGCGGAATGAGCTTTGGTGATAATGGAACTCTTAAAAAACATCAACGGAATCACACAGGGGAGAAACCATTTAAATGCATGGAGTGCGGAAATTGCTTCAGTCAGAATGGAGACCTTAGAAAACATCAACGGACTCACACGGGGGAAAAACCATTTACATGTATGGAGTGCGGAAAGAGCTTCAGTCATTATGGAAATCTTAGGAAACATCAGCAGACACACAGGGGAGAAACTGTTTAAATGTATGGACTGTGGAAGGAGCTCCAGTCAGAGTGGAACCCTTGATTTATGTGAAGAAACTCACACAAAACACAAACCTTATAAATATCAGGAAAGTCGATAGAGGTTCAGTCTTGGTGTTAATTCTAAATCAACAGATTCACGGACAGGAAGAACCTTTGGAGTTGAAACCGTACAAACCATCAACAGACTCAAAGAGGAGAAGCAGTTTAAATGGAAAGATTGCAAAAAGTTCTTTATTTACAATGTAGTGTTTAAGGAAAATCCAGAAACTCTCAGATGCAAAAACCCATTTAGATGTATGGAGTGTTGGAGGTCTTCCTCTCAGAGTCCACTCTTTTCTTCATAGAAATGAACTCAGGAGGAAATAAGTCTTTAACACATGTTGTGTATGTGAACTTCTGGTTTTTTATGTGTAAAACTCTATCGTAATAAAATATTGAAGGCAATGTCAAACAATGTGATTATGATCTAAGATGTAAAGTGCCTTTTGATAGAGAAGGGCAGAGTGTTTGTCTGGATTGTTGGTGGTCAATGAGGATTAGGGCTGGGCGATATATTGTCCAAACTGGTTTCTAGACCATATCATGATAACCTTTCAAAAACAATTGATATGGCAACACACCAAGAATCACAGTGTGTGTTTCCAGGATGCTCATTTGCCTGGAAGCCACTGGCAGAAAGCTTTGCTTCGTGAAGCCCCTGAATATGCTGAGTTGCTGACTTCCCTCCCAGGCGACAGGAAGCGAAAGACACACCTCCATTGCTCTGCGTCCTTCCAGCCTCCTTCCTGCCTTGCTCCCTTCTGCCGGTTTGTCTGCCTGACTTAGATATCCTGTGTGCTGTATTTGTTTACTGCTGAAACTGCTGTACTCAAGCATGAAAAATTGGTGCATATTTGTGTGACTGGTTTTTGCACCAAACTTTCTCACCACCACCATGTGTGATCTCCAAACAACACAAGTGTGGCGTATGTAGTGTGTGAGTGTGAGTGTGTGTGAAGTTTGTACAAACTGGATGATGGGGGGGTTCCTGCTACAGTTCCCCCCTTCGGAGATAAGATTGCAAAGGTGGCTACTTTGCAATCCTTTTCTCCACACAATTTAAGGTGGTAAATATTAACCTGCTATTCTCCGTCCCAGATGTGTGTGTCCATGTGAACCTGAAAGGGACTTGGATGTCACGATTCTAAAGGATATTTGCATAGAAATATAATAGTGTAACAGTGCACATAGTTAGACATAAAATTAATATTTTGTTGCTCAGTTACTTGTGGTATTCTAGCACCTTGGAAGAAATATTTTCTCAATAGTGGTCTATGCTTTGCATTTAGCAGGAAGGTCCACTAATGACTGAAAAATGCAGTTTGCTATGCCCCCCGCCATTTTTGTGTTCTCAGGTGTCAAGGTAGCTCTTCTGTGGTCTCACACCGGCATGGTGTCACAGTAGTGGCAATCCCTGGTGAATTCACTTAGGGCTTTCATATTGACCATGTTGCCTGGCACTCACCACAGCTGGCACAGGTTTGGACACGTCATGAGAGAAATGTCTTTGCCTTGGCCATTCCATGGGATTTTATTATTATAGGCTCTGGTCTTGCAGTCATGGGAAGTTGCTCACTTGCACTTTAAGGACCAAAAGCTAATTGCAGCCTGGATACACTTGCCCAATTCAAACTGAGTCCAATTTGAATTTATCTTGCCCCAATGTTCTCAACTTTTCAAACGAATCTGTTAAAACAAAACCATTCTTAAAGGGCACTTGTCCAAATAAGTCAATTTAACTCTATAAGGGATTATTTCTGCTAAACCAAAGCATATACACCTTCCTGAAGCTTCTCCTTCGTAAAGTGAGTTTTGGCACATTTTTTTAAAATGGGTAGGGAAGTTTGCAGAGTGCCAGGTGAAACAACGAAATGTGGTTATAAATTTATCTAATTCTAAACATTGGACTACATAATAGCCTGATCTGTTAAAAAAGCATAAAATGTATGAGAATCCTCCACTGGGGTGTAAGGAATAAGACATTAAAGATAAAAACAATAACACACAAAAATAGCTCCCCCCCCCTTGTGGAAATAACACACTGTCAGACACATTTCAACATTCCTACGTAATAACACATAATACAAAAAAACTAATTAAATATCAGTTGCATATCTTGAGACAATTGTGATCTTCTCAATCCTGGAGGTCTTAAGGTTCAAAAGTGAGAAAATGTCCTTGCAATTCAACTCCTTCCCCCTTTGTCAGCCCCACTTCCCCTTTGAAAGAAATTGCTGTGGCCACTTTGAAAACTTTGGTGTCTGTTGTTGTTGCAGGTCTTGTGGTGGCGAAGCTTTTCATTGGATCTGTAGTAACACATTTGTAGAAGTGATATCCTGTAAGGGGCAGGGTTTTGGGGACTTAAAAGACAGAGTTAGAAAAGGGAAAGGGCGAAAGGCAAAAAGGATGTCCTTCAGTTTCCGTGCGAAGCTGCAAATAAAAATCTTAGCGGATTAAGCATTTTATTCATTTCAATATTATTATTACATTTTCATATAATTACTGTTATTATCTGCTAAGTTTGTTTGCTTTCCTTCACTTTGGTTTTTTCCCCCTTCCATATTATTAAATAAAAAAATTACTCCACATGTAGAGAAAGAGAACTGTAAAAAAATACAAGAAAGGTTAAAATAAATAAAAAGAAAGCAAAAAATTAGATTACCAGTCAGATGAAAACAGGGTTGACGCAAAGACATCAGATTCAGAAAATAATTATTATTAAATAATATAAAGATATTGTCAAAACCACACAGATTACTACTGGACTAAAAATGGGGGGGGGAATGGAAAAAGGCTTAAAATTCAGCATGCGCTATCTGATAAGTAGAACTTGATGAAAATGACTTTCAACATGTGATTGACATGTCCTCAAAGTAAAAAACACACACATACACACACACACACACACACACACACACACACAATGACCTATGAGGAACCAAAAATAAATAAATGCTAAGACACACAATTTTTAAGAAACCTGAAGTAACCTGTTTTGGCATTCTAACATCCCAAATGAAAATAAAAGAGTGTTTCTTGATGTGACAACATCGGATAGAATGTTAATAGCAAAATACTGGGAAATGACTTAATACCAAGAAAAAATGAATGGCAATTTAAAGTTGTGCAAGTACCTTGAACTAGCCAACATGACAGAATTAATAAGAAATGCTCAGGCAAAAGGTAAACAAATAACATTCCACAAACAATGTTTGGCTGTGCTTCGATTAATATCATAGACATCATGGAAAAACGGATTAAATAAATGAAAACAGATTATTTGTGTAGCAGGAACCCCCCCCATCATCCAGTTTGTACAAACTTCACACACACTGACACTGACACTCACACACTACATACGCTACACTTCTGTTATAAATTCATAGAAAATCAACCATGCATCGGATTTGCACTGTTCTACAGTGGTGCCTCGCAAGACGAAAAGAATCCGTTCCGTGATTCTCTTTGTCTAGCGGTTTTTTCGTCTTGTGAAGCAAGCCCATTGACAGCTTAGCGGATTAGCGCTACAGCGGTCTAGCGGCTTTTCGTGATCAGCTGTTAAGCGGGTTATCAGCGGAACAGCTGATAGGCGGCTTAGCGGCTTAGGAAAAGGGGGGGAGCGGAAAAAACCCGCGGGGACGCGCAAGATTTTTTCGTCTTGCGAAGCAACCCCATAGGGAAATTCGTTTTGCGAAGCGCCTCCAAAATGGAAAACCCTTTTGTCTAGCGGGTTTTCTGTCTTGCGAGGCGTTCGTCTTGCGGGGCACCACTGTACTTTTATTTTACTCCATGAAGGAAGGACTACAAAATGGGGAAGGTTTGATACAGGGCAGCCATAATCCCTTCACCATCCCAGCACATCCACAGGAGCCCTGCCCAGTTGCTATGCCAACCCTGATGTTCCTAGACAGAAGACCATCAAGATCACAAAGAACTTGCATATGGGAGTGGATTCAGCATGGACTGGAACAAAGGACAATGATCAGATCTTCCCTCTGGGAGCAGGAAACTGCCAACTCCCCTTTGTCTCCTGGAAGAGACTCGTGGGGAGGGGGAGAGAAGGGAACCAGCCAGGTGACAGGACACTCAGGTTACCACCACAACTCCTCCCTCAACCCCTCCTTTCTGTAATGTATGCATGATGTTTCTGGGGGGTGGGCTTGACCTAGAGGAGGGGAATTTCAAAAGTTTTTATAAGACCTTGCACACCATTTTTCTGTGTCTTTCCTCTCACCTGCAAGTGAGGGGAGCACCCTGTCGCGACAGTCTTTCTTCAAGTAAAGACCAAGCCTACAGGCTGCTGATTTGCTTCAATTTACTCTGGTTGGTGTCTTTACTTTTTGTCCAAGGGAGCCCTTGGATTTTTCCGGTAAGAAAGTGTTTTTTTTAGGATTTCCCCCACAAAATAAACCGCCACAGAGACCAGATTACTTTATTCCTTGCATTGCGGGGGGGGGGGAGCCTCTGCCCGCAAACAGATCAACAGCTGGCCTTGCTTTCTTATTGGCCTCATTGTGTTACCTCTGATGGGAGACACAAGGGATGAATTTTACCTGGATGTCTCGTGTGTGTGTGTGTGCGTGCGCGCGTGTGCAAAAGTCAGAGCCCCATTTTTTCCCGTAACACAGGAGTCACAGAGTCCAAGCCGCTGCTCAATGTACACCAGTACCTAAAACACGGACAGATCTAATAATAATAATAATAATAATTTTTTATTTATACCCCGCCCTCCCCAGCCAAGGCCAGGCTCAGAGCGGCTTACAAGCAATAATAAAAACAAGATGAGTGATTAAAACTTAAAAACAAAAATAAAATACAACATTAAAATAATGGAACATTAAAATATTAAAATGAAGCCTCATTGCAGGAGAAGGAAAAGAAAAAAGGGGGGGAGGGAATCAAATTGGCTCCAATCCAAAGGCCAGGCGGAACAACTCTGTCTTACAGGCCCTGCGGAAAGAAATCAGATCCTGCAGGGCCCTGGTCTCATGAGACAGAGCGTTCCACCAAGTTGGGGCCAGTGCTGAAAAGGCCCTGGCTCTGGTTGAAGCCAATCTAACTTCCTTAGGGCCTGGGACCACTAGGGTGTTGTTATTTATGGACCTTGAGGCTCTCCGTGGGGCATACCAGGCGAGGCGGTCCCGTAGGTACGAGGGTCCTAGGCCGTGGGTCTAATCTCGTGGTGTGGGGTGGTGGAGGGAAGGATTTTGCAATGTAAACATTTTGGGGTGCGAGACCCCACTTTGCGAGTGGATTGCCGGGATCAGCCCCTCCCCCGCTCTCTTGATCCCCAGAAGAAAGAAGGGAGGGGTAACACCTTCCTGTCTCTCCCCCCCCTCAATTCCTCCCCTCCCGGCACATCCTTCTCTCACCCCACAACCCCAAATCCCGCCCCCATCCGTTGCACCCATTTCTCTCCTCCTCTTCCTCCTCCTCACCATTCGGCTTCTGTTCCGGGAATGGGGGGGTGAGCTCCCTCCCAAACGGCCTGCTTCTCCCGGAAGTGGAGCTTCTACGCCGGATTGCTGCTCTGTGGCGTAGCTCTAGGGGAGCGCTCTTTTGGAAAGGGGAGGCGGGGCATCATGGGAGGGGACCCCCTCCCCCACGTCGACGTTGCAGGAAAGGAAAAGAGAATCAGGAGCGAGGACAAAGAGGTAAAGGGGTCACGGGGGGGAGGGGAGAAAAGGATTCAGAGACCCCCACCAGCTCCCCAACCGCCTTCCGTGGGGCCTGGATCCCTGCGCGCGTGCTGCGAATGGGGCTTTCCTTGGCCTCTTAGGCGCCTTGGCAGCGGTGGACATGGGGAACCTACGCAGGGGGTCCCCGTTTCCCTGCAATGGCATCCCTGGGGCCCTGTAGGCTCCACACGGATAAAGGTGGGCCATGAAAGGGTTAACGGGCGTGAGGGACGCCTGGATAGAGACCCCCCTGTCCCTAATCTGTGCGTCTTGGGGTGGACCCTCAGGATGGAAAGATGGGGGGTGAGGGGTGAGCCGCGCTAAAGGGGGCCTCTGGGTGCAGGGGAGACTCTGGGACAGAGGGAGTCGAGGAAGTGGGGAGGGGAGCATCCCTGGGGCATGGAAGTGCAGCATTGGGGGGGATAAGAAACCGTCTTTGGGGAGACTTCTCCATGGTGGCACCTGCAGGGATTCTCTGGCTTCTCCCTCCCGCCCAAGAATCATCCACCCCTTCAAGGTGACCAGAGAGGGATCCCTGGAAAGTTTGGGGTCATGTCCCCCACCCCTTCCTTCCTGCAAGCTCCATCCTCTTCCCACCCCATGAGCCCCCATAAGCTCCTGCCCTGTCCAGGAAGAGGGGAAGGGAGAGGCCTTCTCAGAAGCAGCTCTTCGTTTCCACAATCCCACCCAGGAAGCAGCCAGAAACCTTTTCCTCTCTCTCGGGCTTCCATCTTTAAGTTTCTCTTCCACTGCCTGGTTCCAGTACAAAGAAAAGACAGTAAAACATCAGACATTAAAAACCTCCCGATACAGGGCTGCCTTCAGCTGTCTTCTAAATGTCAGAATGTTGCCCATTTCCTCGCCCTCTGCCTGCTTCCCTGTAACTTCGCTTCTTGCAGGAGGGGAATCAGCAGAAGATCTTCGAAGGAGGACCTCCCTGTCCAGACTGAGCGATGTTGGTGGAGATGCTCCTTGAGGCCTACAGGGCTGAGGCTGTTGAGGGCTTTAGGTTGCAGATCTTGCTGCTCCATAACGATCTATTTCAGCAAAAAAAAATATTACTGAAGGCAAAGAAACATAACAGGATAAAAAAAAATAGCAAAAACTTAACTTACATAAAACCCTAACTTAGCATACCAAAACAGCACTCAAGTAAGAATCACACAAGCAGAGTAGAGAAATAGCAGACTAGGAAGTGGGACCAGGCGCCTTTCAATACTGTAATTTATAAACAATTCAATGTCAGAGTAACCTTGGGACTGGATAACAAGCCTGGCTCACTCCAGTTTAAACCAGCTTCATCTGGTTCCCCAAAACAAGAAAGGTTCTTCATAACCTCATCGCAACTTATCCCACCACCAGCTCTCAGCAAAAAGAAACTGCCGAGTTTCAGGAAGCCTGCATTAGATCAATACTTTTCTTTGCCTGGAAAATGCAACCATGACACTTTAAAGGTCAGCACCAACAGTGTAAAATGTGCTTGAAAATCTGCTTAGAGCCAGGTAAGATCCTTTAGAGGAAGTGATATGTGGTCTCGGCGCTGCTCCCATGCAGTTGCAGTTTTGGGTCACCTTCAAATGGAGTCCCATCTAGACCACAAAGCAGTAGTCCAAGCTGGAAATAACCAGAGCATGCACCGCTCTAGCGAGACAGTCTGCGGGGAAGGAGGGTCTCAGCCTGCATTCCAGATGGAGATGCTAGACAGCTGCCCTGGACACAGAAGTGATCTGCACCTCCTTGGTCAGCTGTGAGTCCTAAATGACCCCTAGGCTGGTTATTTAGGGGCAGAGTTGCCCCATCAGGACCAGGGGGTCCCCCACACCTGCCCATCCCCTTGTTCCCCAGGGACAGTACTTCTGTCTTGTCAGGATTCAAGCTCAATCTGTTAGCCACCATCCATCTTCAAACCACCTCCAGGCACCAACACAGTGCATTCACCACCTTCACTGGTTCTTAATAAAATGAGAAGAAGATCTGGGTATCACCCAAATATTCGTGAACACCCACCCCAAAACCCCTGATGATCTCTCCCAGCAGCTTCATATAGATATTAAAAAGCATGGGGGAGAGGACAGAGCCCTGAGGCACCCAACAAGTGAGAGCCCAGGGGTCTGAACACTCATCCCCCAACACCACTTTCTGGACATGGCCCAGGAGGAAGGAGGGGAACCACTGCATAACCATTTCCCCAGCTCTCCTAGAGGGTCCAGAAGGACACCATGGCCAAAGGTCTCCAAAGCCACTGAGAGATCCAACAGAACCAGGAAACAGCTTTCCCCTCAAACTCTAGCGCATCGGAGACCATCAAGCAGCACAACCAGGGCAGTTTCTGTCGCATGATGAGGCCTGAATCCCAACTGGAAGGATCATGGTGGAAGAAGCTTTCCTGCTCCTGCACCCCCAAAAGCTCCAGGCACAATATTTTCATTAGCTTTGAAGGGGCCACCGGATACTTGGTGGTCTTTTCTTCAAAAGGCAAATATTTTGAATACTTTTAGAGTGACATATGATGTACATAGCGATTCTGTATTCCTTGTTCCACATCGGAGAGACTTTGATATGTGGAGTTAACCAGGGCTATTGACTGTTTGGCTCCGAAGCGCCCTCTCCGATTGCATGGAGCCCGGACAGCCCCGTGGTTTTCCACGGAGCTGAGGGCAATGAAACAATCGTTGAGACGGCTAGAGCGCCGGTGGCGGATAACTCATTCTGAATCTGACCGGACACAGGTTAGAGCTCAACGTCGAGCCTACCAAGTGGCGATAGGGACGGCGAAGAAGAATTTCTTCGCCGCCTCTATTGCATCTGCAGAAAACAGCAGCAGGAGACTTTTTCAGGTGGTTCACAATTTAGCGGAACCACCTGCAACATCGGGGCCCAGTACGGGCCACATGTTCCCCTGCAATGATTTTGCAAAGTTTTTTGCAGATAAAATTGCTCAGATTCGGGAAGAAGTAGACTCCACCGTGGGAGCAGGGCCGGGGCGGGAGAGTGCTAGAGTTCTGTCTAGTCAAGTTGAGTGGGATCAATTCCAATCTGTTACCTCCGAGGATGTGGACAGGCTGCTTGGACGAGTGAAACCAACCACCTGTCTCCTGGATCCTTGCCCATCCTGGCTTATAAAAGCTAGCCGGGAAGGACTGGGCGATGGGCTTCGTGGGGTGGTGAATGCTTCCCTCCGTGAGGGAGCCTTCCCAGACCCGCTGAAAGAGGCGGTTATTAAACCGCTTCTTAAAAAACCATCTTTAGATGCGGCCACGATGGCCAACTATCGCCCAGTCTCAAATCTTCCATTCTTGGGCAAGGTGATTGAGTGAGCGGTTGCCGAACAACTCCAGGCACACCTGGAAGAAGCAGACCATTTGGATCCCTTCCAGTCGGGATTCAGGCCTCATCATGGGACTGAAACTGCCTTGGTTGCATTGGTTGATGATCTCCGGCGGGCTAGGGACAAAGGTGAGAGCTGTTTCCTAGTTCTGCTGGATCTCTCAGCGGCGTTTGATACCATCGACCATAACATCCTTCTGGACCGTCTTCAGGAGCTGGGAGCTGGAGGCACTGTTATACAGTGGTTCCGCTCCTTCCTCCTGGGCCGTGTTCAGAAAGTGGTGGTGGGGGATGAGTGTTCAGACCCCTGGGCCCTCACTTGTGGGGTGCCTCAGGGTTCGGTCCTCTCCCCCATGCTTTTCAACATCTACATGAAGCCGCTGGGAGAGATCATCAGGGGATTTGGGCTGGGTGTTCATCAGTATGCAGATGATACCCAGCTCTACCTCTCTTTTAAATCAGAACCAGTGAAGGCAGTGAAGGTCCTGTGTGAGTGCCTGGAGGCGGTTGGAGGTTGGATGGCAGCTAACAGATTGAGGTTGAATCCTGACAAGACAGAAGTACTGTTTTTGGGGGACAGGACGCAGGCAGGTGTGGAGGATTCCCTGGTCCTGAATGGGGTAACTGTGCCCCTGAAGGACCAGGTGCACAGCCTGGGAGTCATTCTGGACTCACAGCTGTCCATGGAGGCACAGGTCAAATCTGTGTCCAGGGCAGCTGTTTACCAGCTCCATCTGGCTGAGACCCTATCTGCCTGCAGACTGTCTCACCAGAGTGGTACATGCTCTGGTTATCTCCCGCTTGGACTACTGCAATGCACTCTACATGGGGCTACCTTTGAAGGTGACTCAGAAACTACAACTAATCCAGAATGCGGCAGCTAGACTGGTGACTGGGGGCGGCCGCCGAGACCATATAACACCGGTCTTGAAGGACCTACATTGGCTCCCAGTACGTTTCCGAGCACAATTCAAAGTGTTGGTGCTGACCTTTAAAGCCCTAAATGGCCTCGGTCCAGTATACTTGAAGGAGCGTCTCCACCCCCATCATTCTGCCCGGACGCTGAGGTCCAGCGCCGAGGGCCTTCTGGCGGTTCCCTCATGGCGAGAAGCAAAGCTACAGGGAACCAGGCAGAGGGCCTTCTCGGTAGTGGCACCCACCCTGTGGAACGCCCTTCCAGCAGATATCAAAGCGATAATCAACTATCTGACATTCAGAAGACATCTTAAGGCAGCCCTGTTCAGGGAAGTTTTTAACGTGTGATATTTTACTGTATTTGTGGTTTTTATGGAAGCCGCCCAGAGTGGCTGGGGAGGCCCAGCCAGATGGGCAGGGTATAAATAATAAATTATCATTATTATTATTATTATTTGATACACAGGTTTGAGCTCATCTCTCCCGCTGAAACTGCTGTGTTAGCAGCATTGCCTGGGCAGTGTGTTTCGGGGGTCCTGGGCTGCCTAGACAACAAGACCCCCTTCTCAGCCTGGCTAATATGTTCCCAAGGAAAGCAGAGCAGACCGTTAGGCACCAGCTTGGCTGCAGGAGTGGGTGGAAAGAGGTGTGCAGGACAGAATCCAACCCTCTTAGAGACTCCACTCTGGATTTGTATAGGTTTCCCTAAATTGCCTTTTCGTCTCCTGAAAATAACTCACGAGGCAGCAAAGTATTATGACCAGAGGTTTCCTTCTCGATGGGCTTCCTTCCCTGGTTAACGAGCCCCATCTGCCCTTCACTTTCCTCTGCAGAATGGGCAGAATCTGCCTTCTTGACTGTGAGATTCACTGTTGTTCTCCTCCTCTCCATCCACCAGGGCCTGCCTTCACCTGCAGCAGAATTCCCCAACCCACCAAGGATTTGAGACCCTTCAGGTATCCTCACCTGGTTTAGCCAGCCGTTTGAAGCCATTCCTGGGATTATGGCCCCTGTTGCATGCTGACAGCTTCTGGAAGAAACAGGTGAGAGCTGAGTGCAGGGTGGGGACCAGTGGTGGGTAGATTACCCCATAAGATGCATGACAAGACCCCCACCAAAGGTACTAACGCTCCCCTAACACCCCATGAGATTGTATGATTATGATATTTAAGACAGAACAGGAATAAATTCATGTCCCCAGTAATAACACAATTTCAGTCCATCAATAAATCATTAGTACATATTCAAGGTACTACATATTCCATTAATTACAGTTTATCTATTTGCCTTGAATATCCTGCTTTTCAGTCAAAACAAAAAAATTCCTTCCAGTAGCACCTTAAAGACCAACTAAGTTAGTTCTTGGTATGAGCTTTCGTGTGCATGCACACTTCTTCAGGTATCTGCATACACACGAAAGCTCATACCAAGAAGTAACTTAGTTGGTCTTTAAGGTGCTACTGGAAGGAATTTTTTTGTTTTGACTATGGCAGACCAACACGGCTACCTATCTGTAACTGCTTTTCAGTGTCATTTTAGGATAGTTCTGCATCAGAAGACGGGCACGAGATCAGACAGCACATCATTCTTTAAAAAATCAAGCTGCTTTATGAACATTGATTGAGGATTTTGAAAGTTGCTCATGAATTACTATCATTTGACATGGCAACTTCATTTCCTAAAAATTGGGAACATGGGTAGGAGGTGAGGGAGTGTACGAGACGTTGAAATAGCAGAAGGTGCTAATGGAGCTTGATGTGTTCTCTTTCCCTCAGTTTTCTTCCTTGAAACCAAAACAGGATTTCCTTTCCTCCCACTCTGAAGAAGGAAATGGAGAAGACAGTCAAAACTCCAGGGAATGGGGCACCTTTCATTTCATTAGGAATAGACATTAAAATGTGTGAAATGTGGAATATGCTTCATTGAACAACCTCCAACAGGGGAGAAACCATTTAAAGGTATGGAGTGCGGAAAGAGCTTCAGTCAGAGTGGACACCTCAATATACATCAAAGGACTCACACAGGAGAGAAATCATATAAATGTATGGAGTGTGGAAAGAGTTTCACTCAGAATGGAGACCTTAGAACACATCAACGGATTCATACAGGGGAGAAACCATATAAATGTATGGAGTGTGGAAAGTGCTTCAGTCAGAGTGGACACCTCAATATACATCAACGGACTCACACAGGGGAGAAACCATTTAAATGCCTGGAGTGCGGAAAGAGCTTTAGTGAGAATGGAAAACTTAGAACACATCAACGGACTCACACGGGGGAGAAACCATTTAAATGCCTGGAGTGCGGAAAGAGCTTTAGTTTAAATGGAACTCTTAGAACACATCAACGGACTCACACAGGGGAGAAACCATTTAAATGCCTGGAGTGCGGAAAGTGCTTCAGTCAGAATGGAGACCTTAAATTGCACCAGCGGATTCACACAGGGGAGAAATCATATAAATGTATGGAATGTGGGAAGAGCTTTAGTGATAATGGAAAACTTAGAAAACATCAACAGACTCACACAGGGGAGAAACCATTTAAATGCCTGGAGTGTGGAAAGTGCTTCAGTCAGAATGGAGTCCTTAAATTACACCAGCGGATTCACACAGGAGAGAAACCATTTAAATGTATGGAGTGCGGAAAGAGCTTTAGTGATAATGGAACCCTTAAAAAACATCAACGCACTCACACAGGGGAGAAACCATTTAAATGCATGGAGTGCGGTAAGAGATTTAGTGAGAATGGAACCCTTAGAATACATCAACGGATTCACACAGGAGAGAAACCATTTAAATGCATGGAGTGTGGAAAGAGCTTTAGTTTCAATGCAACCCTTAGAAAACATCAACGGACTCACACAGGGGAGAAACCATTTAAATGCATGGAGTGCGGTAAGAGATTTAGTGAGAATGGAACCCTTAAAAAACATCAACGGATTCACACAGGAGAGAAACCATTTAAATGCATGGAGTGTGGAAAGAGCTTTAGTTTCAATGCAACCCTTAGAAAACATCAACGGACTCACACAGGGGAGAAACCATTTAAATGCCTGGAGTGCGAAAAGTGTTTCAGTGAGAATGGACACCTTAGAAGACATCAACGGACTCACACAGGGGAGAAACCATTTAAATGCCTGGAGTGTGGAAAGTGCTTCAGTCAGAATGGAGTCCTTAAATTACACCAGCGGATTCACACAGGAGAGAAACCATTTAAATGTATAGAGTGTGAAAAGAGCTTTAGTGATAATGGAAAACTTAGAACACATCAACGGACTCACACAGGAGAGAAACCATATAAATGTATGGAGTGTGGAAAGAGCTTCAGTCAGAGTGCACACCTCAATATACATCAACAGACTCACACAGGAGAGAAACCATTTAAATGTATGGAGTGCGGAAAGAGCTTTAGTTTCAATGCAACCCTTAGAATGCATCAACGGACTCACACGGGGGAGAAACCATTTAAATGTATGGAGTGTGGAAAGAGCTTTAATTTAAATGCAACCCTTAGAAAACATCAACGGACTCACACGGGGGAGAAACCATTTAAATGCCTGGAGTGCGGAAAGAGCTTCAGTCAGAATGGAAATCTTAGAAAACATCAGCAGACACACAGTGGAGAAACTGTTTAAATGTATGGACTGTGGAAGGAGCTCCAGTCAGAGTGGAACCCTTGATTTATGTGAAGAAACTCACACAAAACACAAACCTTATAAATATCAAGAAAGTAAATAGAGGTTCAGTCCGGGTGGAAATTCTAAATTAACAGATTCATGGACAGGAAGAACTTTAGGAGTTGAAACCCTACAAACCATCAACAGACTCAAAGAGGAGAAGCAGTTTAAATAAAAAGACTGCAAAAAGTGAAGTACCTTTCGATAGAGAAGGGGAGAGGGTTTGTCTGGATTGCTGGTGGTCAGTGAGGATTAGGGCTGGGTAATATATTGTCCAAACTGGTTTCTAGACCACATCATGATAACCTTTCAAAAACAATTGATATGGCAACACACCAAGAATCACAGTGTGTGTTTTCAGGATGCTCATTTGCCTGGAAGCTGCCGGCAGAAAGCTTTTCTTCATGATGCCCCTGCAGATGCTGAATTGCTGACTTCTCTCCAGGCGACAGGAAGTGAAAGACACACATCCATTGCCCTGTGTCCTTCCAGCCTCTTTCTTCCCTTGCTCCCTTCTGCCGGTTTGTGTGCCTGACTTAGATATCCTGTGTGCTGTATTTTTCTACTGCTGAAACTGGGTTTGCTCTCAGGAGCTAAGTTTTGTCCATCACTGGGGACCCAGTGAGAGCTGTATGCTTTGAAAGCTCAGTAAACTATTACTGAAGAAGTAGAAGTCCAGCCACCAACCAGAGCAAATAGCTGTAGACCAAAGTTTATTACGCAACAGGTCCAAAGGGGAATTGTACCCTGAGGATGGGGTGACGAGGACTTTTAAAAGTTTTTATCTTATCCCAGCATGCAGTTCGTGGAGCATAATCACTACATCAGAAAAGGGGAGGGTTATACATGATTCACATAGGAGGAATGTGTCAGGGGAACAGGCAAATACAGGCTATGTATTGGGAAGTACATTCCAAGCTCCTACTGCAAAAGAACAATAGAACTTTGGTTTGCATAGTCTGGCACCTGGGCAAGTCCGGAGGAGAGCTTTTGCCCAGCGATTGTCACAAATGAGTACCTTCCTATGAGTACGTGACCTCCCACTTGAGGGATTATGGCGGGGACAGAGTGGTTTCCAAGCCCTTAGCCAATAACGCAAATTGGTGGTGGAATGAAGAGAATTGTTGAAACCAGTGATTTTCTATGAATTTCTAAGCGCTTTTGGCTATTCACAATACAGACAGTGGGTTCGGAAATGACTTGACTTGGCCTCGCTACTTTGGATCCAGTTTTATGAGTGGATTACAAGGTAATGAGGTTTCGATGAACTTAGTCCATTGTTCTCTCAGCAGGACCTGTTGTCACCTTGTCAGCGCTCGTTGAATCATGGAAGATAGCTGCGCTGAGCAGCTCCTGCAGAGCCATACCATTGCTGGGATTGGCTGAAGGGCTAGATTTGATTGGTCAGGACGCATCCTCATGCAAATAAATTGTCCATTCATAAAATACATCGTTCATTCATACTGTTTGCCTGTATATAGCACCGGGATACGCGGTCACAAATAGTGCTTTATTCTTGGGGTGTTGGGGTTTTGTGTGGTGCTTGGTGCAACGTTGTGAAAGGACGAGGGGAGCCCTTGTATAGCGGGGTTACCTTGAGGTCATTGCCTCTGACCCTATGTGGTTTGTTGTTGTTTAGTCGTTTAGTCGTGTCCAACTCTTTGTGACCCCATGGACCAGAGCACGCCAGGCACTCCTGTCTTCCACTGCCTCCCGCAGTTTGGTCAGATTCATGTTTGTAGCTTCGATAACACTGTCCAACCACCTCGTCCTCTGTCGTCCCCTTCTTGTGCCCTCAATTTTTCCCAACATCAGGGTCTTTTCCAGGGAGTCTTCTCTTCTCATGAGGTGGCCAAAGTTTTGGAGCCTCAGCTTCAGGATCTGTCCTTCCAGTGAGCACTCAGGGCTGATTTCCTTCAGAATGGAGAGGTTTGATCTTCTTGCAGTCCATGGGACTCTCCAGAGTCTCCTCCAGCACCAGAATTCAAAAGCATCCATTCTTCGGCGATCAGCCTTCTTGATGGTCCAGCTTTCACTTCCATACATCACTACTGGGAAAACCATGGCTTTCACTATACGGACCTATGTGGTTTACTCGGGAGTAAACCTCTGTTTGTATGCCCCCGCCCATTCCGTAACAGTGGGAACCATTGGGGTCCAGGTCGGTTCTTTCATTTTCTCCTCTCCTCTGGAAAAGTGTTCTTTCTTTTGGGATTTGATGACTTTTGCCTCCTCCAGTGCCCACTGCACCATCAGCGAGGTACAATACTGTCCTTTCAACATCTGTAGCCACGTAGGGCTCTCTCTCAGGACCGCTACCCAGGAGTCTGCGTATGCAAACTGCTCCGAACATCCAGGGTGTTTTGTCACGCTTCAAAAGACCTGGTTGGTTAGGTCCAGGTCTCACTGGGGCTCATGGGGGGGTATTCTCAAGGAGTTCTCAGTCGTTTGGGGTTCATCGCTCCACCATATTTGCGATTGAATTTGCCAAAATTATTCACCATGCCTTGTAACGGAGTCCATTCTCCTCCGAGTGTGACCCCCCCCTTATGCCCTCCTGCTTAAGTTGTTACACAAAGGGGACTCCCTGCCCTTCCAACATGTTGCAGATAAAATACAGTAGTACCTTGAAAAGAGAGTATAGAAAGAAAAAAGACTCATAAATAAATGCCGCCCTCGGCTGCACAGCCCGCCAGTCCTGGGCAGAGAACTCGCAGTTGTGCCAAGGGGGGAATGAGCCCAATCTCTGCAGCCCCAGCCCTCAGCCGGACAGGAGCCTTCAAGCAAAACACAAAGTGAGAAAACTCCTCTTTCCTCTCAGCCTCAGCCCCTCTTGGCCGAGATAGAGACCATAAAATACATAGACACACACAGAACTGGGAGCCTGTTGTTGCTGGGGGGGGTGTTTCTCTCTCTCTCTCTCTCTCTCTCACACACACACACACACACACACAAACAAACAAACACACACACAGCTGGCCCTCCAGCCCCAGCTCTCCTGGCTGAGCTGGAAACACAAGTCTCAATGCAAAGCACACAAAAAGAAAGCTCTTTCCCCAAAAAGTGCAATTTTAACTGCTAGCAAAACACACAGAGCAGCCCCCCTTTGCCTGAGACACACAGACAGAGCCACAGCCCACGGCTCCCTCCATTTCAAGGAATGGGGATATTTTGCTTGCTGAGGGCAGGAGTCACAATCCTGTCACATTGCGGGGTGTCAGGCTTTTAGGTAAGGGGGTGAGGCTAGAGTGGGCCTGTCCTGTTCACAGTGCATTCTCAGTCCTTTGGGGTTCATCGCTCCACCACAACCCCTCTTTCCCACACCTTTTAAGTACCCTCTTCCCCAAAGCACCACAATAGTATTCACACATCCCCCTAGCTGCAAGGCTTTCCTGCGCTTCGCCTTGGAAAGTATCAGGATTCAACCCACCATCCCGATGGATTTGTGTCTTGACTGCGCCCCCCCCCCTTCCTGGATTTAACAGCAGCAATACCTAAAACACGGACGGATCTAAGCTCGTGGGGTGGGGGAGGGAAGGATTTTGCAATATAAACATTGTGGGGGGGACACCCCACTTTGCAATAGGATTGCCGGGATCAGCCCAGCCCCAATCTCCTGATTCACAGAAGGAAGAGGGAAGGGGGTGAAACTTTCCTCCCCGCCCCCCAAATTCCACCCTCCCGGCACATCCTTCCCACACCCCGCCCCCACAACCCCAAATCCCCTCCCCAATATGCTGCTCCTCCTCCTCGCCATCCGACCTCTGTTCCGGGAATGGGGGGGGGATGAGCCCCCCTCCCAAATGGCCAGCTTCTCCCGGATGTGGCTCTTCTGCGCCGGATTGCTGCTCTGCGCCGTAGCTCTACGGGCGCGCGCTTTCGGAAAGGGGAGGAGGGGCGGCAGGTAAATCCCCCCCTCCCACGTGGATGTTGCAGGAAAGGAAAGGAGAGGAGAATCGCGAGCGAGGACAAAGAGGTAAAGGGGTCGCGGGGGGGAGGCGAGAGAAGGATGCAGAGACCCGCTGCAGCGCCCCAAAGCGCCTGTTGTGGATCTGGATCCCTGCACGCGTGCTGCGAAGGAGGTTTTTCTTGGGCCCTTAGGAAGCCCACCCAGGGGATCCCAACGAAGCCCCCTCGCCCCATTTCCCCGCGCAGGCATCCCTGGGGCGCTGTGGGTTCCGCGCGGAAAGAGGTGGGCCATGAAAGGGTTAACGGGCGTGAGGGACGCTTGGATAGAGACCCCCCTGTCCTCCCCTGCTCGTTTTGGGGGGGGCCCTCCGGATGGAGAGATGGGGGGGCGCAGGGTACGGGTGAGCCACACCAAGGGGGGACTTTGGGTTCACGGGAGACTCTGGGACAGAGGGAGGGAGTCGAGGAAGTGGGGAGGGGGAGCATCCCTGGCGCAGCGAAGGGGGGGAGTGCTAGGTAGGCCAGTCTTTGGGGACACGTCTCCATCTTGGCGCTCACGGGGATTCTCTGGAGAGACCACCTTGGCTTCTCCCTCCCACTCAGGAATCGGCCACCCCTTCAAGGCGACCAGAGAGGGATCCCTGGAAAGTGGGGGTCGTGTCCCCACACCCCTTCCTTCCTGCAACCTCTATCCTCTTCCCACCCCATAAGTCCCTGCCCTGTCCAGACTGTTTTAGGAACTGTTGTGTTTCCCCTCCAGCAGATATCACGCACATGCAGCCCACCACCAAAATCAGCACCATCATTTTTGTGACTTTTGTGATTTGTCCCCACAATCATCACAGTTTCTTCCTATCTATTCAAAGGGCCTTTGCTGCACAATACCAAATGTAGGAATTCACTGATAAATCTCTATGTAATGACTCACTGGGAAAACTTCAGGAATTCATATAGACATGTGAGCTCAGCAGCCCCTCTGCCTGAGTGATAATCCCTGGCCTCCTGATACCTGAGTGCCAGACAGGTAGCCATTCCAGAAAGATCCAACCCAGATGAAGACAAAAGGGTGGGATTAACTTGGCTGGGACACAGGTCAGGGAGGACAATGGATGGCCGGCCGGGGGTGGGGCAAAGGCCAAAGAAAAGAGGCCGACCCCTTTGTCCAAGCCTCTTTTGGTTTTCTTCCTTCCAGGATCAGGATCCTCAGGAGCGTGTCCTGGCAGCCGGATTAAGGTAAGTTCTGGCCTGATTGGAAGGGACATGGCCCCTCCACCAGGCTAGGCTGCAATTTTGTGGCTATTCTTTCTGGGCGGGGGCCAGCTAGGTTTTTAGTAGTGGCGGGGGGGGGGGGAGGCATGGCTCCCTCGCCCCCGCCATCCGCCACCCTCCAGCTGTAGGCCGCATGGAAGCCGATTCCTTTCTTGTTGGGGGGGGCATAAGTCAGGCCACGTGGCGGTCATATTTTTTTGCACTCCCCCCCCCTCGTTCTGCTCTGCCTACTGACGCACTTCTGCTCCTAGCAGTGAAATGTAAATGTCTCTTTTGTTACACTTGATGGGTATTTGGTGGAGGGCAAGGGGGACCATGGGGCAGGGTCCAGGATGCTCAGATTACTGCCACCAGACCTCCTCTTTCATGATGTAACCATGATGTAGTTTAGGGGGGTGTAACATTGGGATTAGCAGTGAAATAAATAAATTAAGGTCTTATGTATATAATGAAGGTTCATAAATGTACCAGGCAAACATGTACATAGATATATAGGCCCCATGTCTGAACCTGCACAGGAGAGCAGCCATGGAGCCATTTTGACTCCCAGGCTGACCAGGTGTTTTCTCTGCAAGGTCAAATGGAGCAGCCTCCCTATTGCCTCTTCCTTCACAAATCCTGTCTTAAGGGTATATCTGTGTATGAATAGGGTGTGAGCCTGTGATCTGGCTCAGGAACTAAGTACTTTTCATTACAAAAGACTGGCCAGGCTCCCCAGGGTATCAATCAAGTAAGCATTAGCAGGTAACTTGCCAGACAGGGGGTAAACAACCCCCTCAGATTTCTGCTTTAGCCCACCCTTTCTGTGAAGTAGTTATGATGTTTCTGGGGGTGGTCTTGGACTCCAAGGTGGGCAATTTAAAATGTCTATATAAGGGCAGACACACCTTGGTTCAGGGTCCTCCTCCTGTGTGTGAAGGGGGAACTCTGTAGCAACAGTTCAATAAAGATCAGGCTTACAAGCTGCTTTGCTTCTCAATATTCTCTGGTTGACCTCTGTTTTTTCCTCTGACCGATGGAGAACCTACAAAGGACTCTATGAGGGCTCTTGTGTCCCCCATAAGGGAATAATGGCAGATTTTCGTTTATTGTAGCAGCTAATAAAGTTTGGGTTCTCTTTTGTTTGTGGCTTCCATCTTGTTCCACCTTGTGGCAGGTGGGAGTCCTGTCACGACAGTCTTCAATAAAGACCAAGCCTACTGGCTGCTGTTTTGCTCTGGTATTCCTGGCTGGTGTCCTTGTTTTTTGTCCAGCGGGGCCCTCAGATTTCTCCTTTAATAAGACACAACTTATTTCCTGCAAGCTCCACCCAATTCCCACCCCATAAGCCCCTGGCCTGTCCAAATAATAATAATAATAATAATAATAATAATAATAATAATAATAATAATAATAATTTATATCCTGCCCTTCCCAGCCGAAGGTGGGCTCAGAGCGGCTTACAACAATAAAAGTAACACAGTTTACATAAAATCACAAGCAATTAATTAAAATGCATTCTAAATTCAATTCGTTCTAATATCAATTCAAAATCAAATTAATGGCAGATACAGCGATTCTGCCCAGTCCAACCACTGGTCCCCTGGAGAGGAGAGGAAATTCCAAGAAGAAGAGAGGAGGGGAGAGGCCTTCTCAGAAGCAGCTCTTGGTATCCGCAATCCCACCCAGGAAGCAGCCAGAAACCTTTCCCTCTCTCTCTCAGGCTTCCATCTTTAAGTGTCTTTTCCACTGCCTGGTTCATTGAGGATGAGGAAAATGTACACCTGTCATCAGAAACAGGGGTCCAGAGTCCATGAACGGCTCTCAGGCTTGATATAGAAGTTGCACCTCAAAAGCATTTCTGTTCCTCTTATTCTTTGTAGGCAGTGTCAAAGTGACTGACAAGCTTCTTCCCAGATTCTTCCCAGTCAAAGTGACTGACAAGCTTCTTCCCAGATTCTTCCCAGTCAAAGGACCCATTTTCATGATAGACAGTGTCTGTGGCTGGAGGCTCTACATACAAGGTGTGCCTATACAGGCCAAAAACTGCCAGTATTAGCACAGGTGAGGTGTGTGACCTCCCCTAATTTACAGACTGTATGTGAATGAGAGTTTGTGGGTGGGATTACTGTTTATGGC
Source organism: Podarcis muralis (assembly GCF_004329235.1). Classification (NCBI taxonomy): domain Eukaryota; kingdom Metazoa; phylum Chordata; class Lepidosauria; order Squamata; family Lacertidae; genus Podarcis; species Podarcis muralis. Next base: position 72,181,061 of record NC_041321.1, on the reverse strand, counting down.
AGCCCTGTGATTTTCTCCAACCATAACATTTCATGAACTGATATTGCAGTATGAATTCCAAAATAACTACAAAAAAACAACAATATAATAAGAATGATGGTAGTATTTCTACGCTGCCTATCTGGCTGGGTTTCCCCCGCCACTCTGGGCAGCTTACATTACATATAAAAGACAGTAAAACATCAGACATTAAAAACCTCCCAATACAGGGCTGCTTTCAGCTGTCTTATAAATGTCAGATAGTTTCCCATTTCCTTGCCCTCTGCCTGTTTCCCTGTAACTTCGCTTCTCATGGGGGGGGGGTGAACCAGCAGAAGACCCTCGAAGGAGGACCTCAGTGTCCACACTGAGCGATGGGGGTGGAGACGTTCCTTCAGGTCTACATACCTGAGGCTGTTTAGGGCCTTAGGTTGCAGATTTTGCTCCTCCGCAATGATCTCCAGAGCAAGTCCGACATACAATTAGCAGAGTAGGAAAAAATGCTCAGAGACAGCAAAAAATTCCTTCAGCAAATCAATTTGTTACTGAAGGCATAATAGGATTCTATGCCTGAAAAATGCAACCACGGCAATTTAATGGTCAGCACCAACATTGCGAATTGTGGTCAGAAATGTACTGGGAGTCAGTGAAGATCCTTTCAGACAGGTGTTATGTTGTCTCAGCAGCTGCTCCCATTCTGTTCTCTACCAGCCACATTCTGGATTAGTTGCAGTTTCCGGGTCACCTTCAAAGGTAGCCCTGTCAGCATCACCCTTGAGCCAGTGCCACCGACTGGACTCATCCACTTCAGCCCCGACTGGGCCAAGCAAGCTGGGGTAGCACTTCCAGAGACCTTCTGCACAGGAACAGGTCAAAGTGTTGTGGACTCACAACTCAGAGTTGTGAGCACCAGATTCACTCCCGAAGACAGTCGTTGCACAGCAGAGTACAGCAGAGCATAAACCACTCGGAGAACAGCTCTGTAGAATAACTACTTTTATTCTATCTACAACTAGCATACAAACTATATACAGAGCTAAATGGAGAAGCTAGACTGCACTGAGAGTCTGCAGCTGCTCTTAGCAGCAACCTTATCTATACAGAGATAACACACTCTCTTTCTAACACTCAGTCTCTCTCTCTCTCTTGTGAGGCTGGAGCGAAATAAGTGGAGAGCAGAAACCGCCCCCCTCTCTGGAGAATCAGCAGAGAACATCAGCAGATTCTTGGAATGGGAGGGGTGAAATCTCCTCAAGCCCCATGTATCACATGGCAGTAATCCAAGCGGGAGATCACCAGAGCATGCACCACTCTGGGGAGACAGTCTCCAGGCATGGAGGGTCTCAGCTGGCATACCAGATGGAACTGGTAGACAGCTGCCCTGGGCACAGAATTGACCTGTGCCTCCATGGACAGCTGTGAGTCCAAAATGACCCCCAGGTTGTGCACCTAGTCCTTTTGGGGCACAGTTACCTCCATCAGGTCTAGGGAGTCTCCCACACCTGCCTGCCCCCTGTCCCCCTAGGACAGTATTTCTTTCTTATCAAGATTCAACCTCAATCTGTTAGCCGCCATCTATCCTCCAAGTACCTCCAGACACTTACACAGGACCTTCACTGGTTCCAATTTAAAAGAGAGGAAGAGCTGGGCATCATCCACATACTGGGGAACACCCAGCCCAAACCCCCTGATGATCTCTCCCAGCGTCTTCATATAGATATTAAAAAGCATGGGGAGAGGACGGAGCCCTGAGGCACCCCACAAGTGAGAGCTCAGAGGTCTGAACACTCATCCCCCAACACCACTTTCTGGACATGGCTCAGGAGGAAGGAGGGGAACCACTGCATAGCAGGGCCCTCAGCTCCCCTAGAGGGTCTAGAAGGATACCATGGTCAAAGGTCTCCAAAGCCGCTGAGAGATCCAGCAGAACCAGGAAACAGCTTTCCCCTTGGTCTCTAGCCCATCGGAGATCATCAAGCAGCGCAACCAGGGCAGTTTCAGTCCCATGATGAGGCCTGAATCCCAATTGGAAGGATCATGGTGGCAGAAGCTTTCCTGGTCCTGCAGCCCACAAAAGCTCCAGCCACAAGACGTTCATTAGCTTTGAAGGGGCCACTGGATTTGTGGTCTTTTCTTCAAAAGACAAATATTCTGAATACCTTTACAGTGACGTATGATGTAAATAGCGCTTCTGTTTTCCAGAATTCCCCAGCCCACCAAGGATTTGAGACCCATCAGGTATCCTCACCTGGTTTAGCCGGCCAGTTGAAGCCGTTCCTGGGATTGTGGCCCTTTTGAATGCTGACAGCTTCTCTCAGGTGAGAGCTGAGTGCAGGGTGGGGACCAATGGTGGAATAATTACTCCAGAAGGTGGACTACATTTCCTCCACCAAAGGTACTACTGCTCCCCTAACACCCCAAGACATCCTATAATTATGATATTTAAGACAGATCAGGAATAAATTCATATCACAAGAAATAACACAAATTCAGGTTGTTAATGAATCAACACCACATATTCAAGGTTGACGTTTCCACTAAGTACAGTTATCTCCTCGCCTTGAATATCCTGCTTTTCAGTGCCAGATTATGATAGTCCTCTGTCATAAGGCAAGCACAGGATCAGGCACCACATCATCATTATAAAGAACCATTTGGGTCGGTGTTTCCGCCTGGGATTCCCATGTGCCAGCTGCTTTGCTTCTGCTTCTCCTGCTCTCTCCATGCAATGCAAGGCATGTAGACAGAGGTCCATCTCCAAGAACAGGAGCTTCCCGGAGCACCCATTCAGCTGACGCCAAGCACCAAGCCTTGTCACTAGTTCTCTAACTGACCCAGACCACAGTCCCTGGAAGAGATGTAGACCTGGGTCTCACAAAATGGTTCATATGGACCTCCTGAGGCCAATGGGACTGTGCAGGTGACTCATAAAGATCTAGAGGTGGATGGAGGATTATGATGCAGAGAATGGGGAATGTCCAGAGGAACAATGAACCAGAGAAAGAGAGGGCCTTTTCATGGAGAGAGAGTAGCTGCCTTTCCTTTGAGGAAACAATTGATTTGAAAAGGCTGTTTTCCAAGATCATGCTGCTTTATTAATGATGATTGAGGATTATGAAAGGTTGCTGATGCATTACTATCATTTGACATCATTGCATCTTCATTTCCTAAAAACTGGGAACATGGGTAGGAGGCAGGGGAATGTAGGAGAAGCTGAAATAAGAGAAGGTGCTAACGGCGCTTGCTGTGTTCTCTTCCCCTTTCTTCTCTTCATTGAAACCCAAACAGGATTTCCTTTCCTCCCACTTTGAAGAAGGTGATGGAGAAGACATTCAGAATTCTGAGGGATGGGGCACTTTGGTTTCATTAGGTATAGACATTTAAATGTGTGAAATGTGGAATATGCTTCACTGAATGAGCACACATAGCTCACATCAACGACCTCCAACAGGGGAGAAACCATTGAAAGGTATGGAGTGTGGGAAAAGTTTCACTGATAGTGGAAAACTTAGAACACATCAGCGGACTCACATGGGCAAAAAAGAATTCCAATGCAGGGAGCGCGGGAAGAACTTCAGTCAACATGGACACTTAAGTTTACATCAACAGTTTCACACAGGGGAAAAACCTTTTGAATGTCTGGATTGTGGAAAGAGCTTCAATCGGAGTGATATACTTAGAACACATCAGAGGACTCACACAGGGGAGAAATCTTTTAAATGCATGGATTGTGGAAAGAGCTTCAGTCAGAATGGACACTTAAGTTTACATCAACGGACTCACACAGGGGAGAAGCCATTTAAATGTATGGAGTGTGGAAAGAGCTTTAGTGATAATGGATACCTTAGAACACATCAACGGACTCATACAGGGGAGAAACCATATAAATGTATGGAGTGTGGAAAGAGCTTCAGTTTCAATGCAAACCTTAGAACACATCAACAGACTCACACAGGGGAAAAGCCATTTGAATGCCTGGAGTGCGGAAAGTGCTTCAGTCAGAACGAACACCTTAAATCACACAAGCGGATTCACACAGGGGAAAAGCCATTTGAATGCCTGGAGTGCGGAAGGTGCTTCACTCAGAATGGAGATCTTAAAGTACACAAGCGGATTCACACAGGGGAAAAGCCATTTGAATGCCTGGAGTGCGGAAAGTGCTTCAGTCAGAACGAACACCTTAAATCACACAAGCGGATTCACACAGGGGAAAAGCCATTTGAATGCCTGGAGTGCAGAAAGTGCTTCAGTCAGAACGAACACCTTAAATCACACAAGCGGATTCACACAGGGGAAAAGCCATTTGAATGCCTGGAGTGCGGAAAGTGCTTCACTCAGAATGGAGATCTTAAAGTACACAAGCGGATTCACACAGGGGAGAAACCATTTAAATGCCTGGAGTGCGGAAATTGCTTCAGTCGGAATGGAGACCTTAGAAAACATCAACGGACTCACACAGGGGAGAAACCATTTGAATGCCTGGAGTGCGGAAAGTGCTTCAGTCAGAATGGATACCTTAAATTACACAAGCGGATTCACACAGGGGAGAAACCATATAAATGTATGGAGTGTGGAAAGAGCTTCAGTCACAGTGGACACCTCAATATACATCAACGGACTCACACAGGGGAGAAACCATTTAAATGCCTGGAGTGCGGAAAGAACTTTAGTGAGAATGGAAAACTTAGAACACATCAACGGACTCACACAGGAGAGAAACCATATAAATGTATGGAATGTGGAAAGAGCTTCAGTCGGAGTGGACACCTCAATATACATCAATGGACTCACACAGAGGAGAAACCATTGAAATGCCTGGAATGCGGAAAGAGCTTTAGTGGGAATGGAAACCTTAGAACACATCAACGGACTCACACAGGTGAGAAACCATATAAATGTATGGAATGTGGAAAGAGCTTCAGTCGGAGTGGACACCTCAATATACATCAACGGACTCACACAGGGGAGAAACTATTTAAATGCCTGGAGTGCGGAAGGAGCTTTAGTGAGAATGGAAACCTTAGAAGACATCAAAGGACTCACACAGGGGAGAAACCATATAAATGCATGGAGTGCGGAAATTGCTTCAGTCAGAATGGAGACCTTAGAAAACATCAACGGACTCACACAGGGGAGAAACCATTTAAATGCCAGGAGTGCGGAAAGATCTTCAGTTTCGGTGGAAACCTTAGAACACATCAACGAACTCACACAGGGGAGAATCCATATAAATGTATGGAGTGTGGAAAGAGCTTCAGTTTCAATGCAAACCTTAGAAAACATCAACGGACTCACACGGGGGAAAAACCGTATAAATGCATGGAGTGCGGAAAGTGTTTCAGTCAGAGTGGACACCTCAATATACACCAGCGAATTCACACAGGAGAGAAACCATTTAAATGTATGGAGTGCGGAAAGAGCTTTTGTGATAATGGGAACCTTAAAAAACATCAACGGACTCACACAGGGGAGAAACCATTTAAATGCCTGGAGTGCGGAAATTGCTTCAGTCAGAATGGAGACCTTAGAAAACATCAACGGACTCACACAGGGGAATAACCATTTAAATGCATGGAGTGCGGAAAGAGCTTCAGGCAGAATGGACACCTTAGAAAACATCAGGAGACACATGGGAGAAACTGTTTAAATGTATGGACTGTGGAAGGAGCTGCACTCAGAGCGGAACCCTTGTTTTCTGTCAATGAACTCACACAAAAGACAAACTGTATAAATATCAGGAAAGTAGATAGAGGTTCAGTCCTAGTGGAAGTTCTAAATCAACAGACTCATGCACAGGAAGAACTTTAGGAGTTGAAACCCTACAAACCATCAACAAACTCGTAAGAGGAGAAGCAGTATAAATGAAATGATTGCAAAATGTGCTTTATTTACAATGGATTGTTTATTTTTTATATATATATAAATTTTTTATTGGTTTTTCACAATTTTTATAAACACAAACATAACACAATACAAACAAACAAACACATAAACAAACATGTATAATTTCCGATCCTTTTTTCTTAAACCTTACTTCACCGACTTCCCCATACCTCCCCTTTCTGCATCCCAATTGCCAAATTTATTTCCACAAATCCTACCCCTTGTTTTTATCGAATTTTCCCTTATTTTTTTCTTTTACTTAACCTTTTACAGCTGTAATCCCCTTTTGTCTAAAACTTCAACATTTTAACATTCATTTATTTTACAATATTTCTTAAGATAGATTCTAAATTTCTTCCAATCTTCATCCGCCGTCTCTTTCCCCTGGTCTCGGATTCTGCCAGTCATTTCCGCCAGTCCCATATAGTCTATCACCTTCATCTGCCATTCTTCCAGAGTGGGTAGGTCTTGTGTCTTCCAATACTTTGTGATGAGTATTCTTGCTGCTGTTGTAGCGTACATAAAAAAAATTCTGTCTTTCTTTGACACCAATTGGCCGACAATGCCCAAGAGAACGGCTTCTGGTTTCTTAGGGAAAGTACATTTAAGTACCTTTTTCATTTCATTATATATCATTTCCCAAAAAGCCTTAATCTTCGGGCACGTCCACCAGAGGTGGTAGAAAGTACCTTCAGTTTCTTTACATTTCCAACACTTATTATCAGGCAAATGGTAGATTTTTGCTAGCTTGACTGGGGTCATGTACCACCTATAGATCATTTTCATAATATTTTCCTTTAAGGCATTACATGCCGTAAATTTTATACCGGTGGTCCACAACTGTTCCCAGTCAGCAAACATAATGTTATGACCTATGTCCTGTGCCCACTTAATCATAGCTGATTTTACTGTTTCATCTTCTGTATTCCATTTCAACAGCAAGTTATACATTCTTGACAAATTCTTAGCATTAGGTTCTAACAGTTCTGTTTCTAATTTTGATTTTTCCACCTGGAAGACAATTTTCCTGTCCTGTTTGTAAACTTCCATTATTTGATAATAATGGAGCCAGTCTCGTATTTTATCTTTCAATTTCTCCAAACTCTGTAGTTTCAATTTATCTCCCTCCTGTTCCAAAATTTCCCAATATTTTGGCCATTTGGCCTCCATATTAAGCTTTTTCACGGCTTTTGCCTCCATTGGCGACAACCACCTTGGGGTTTTATTATCCAACAGATCTTTATATCTAATCCAAACATTATATAATGCTTTCCTGACAATATGATTTTTAAAAGCTTTGTGAGCTTTAACCTTGTCGTACCATAGATATGCATGCCATCCAAATACGTTGTTAAAACCTTCCAAATCCAAAATATCTGTATTCTCGAGGAGCAGCCAATCTTTCATCCAGCAAAAAGCTGCTGATTCATAGTAAAGTTTAAGGTCCGGCAGGGCAAATACCCCTCTTTCCTTTGCATCCGTTAAAATTTTAAATTTTATTCTGGGTTTTTTGCCCTGCCAGACAAATTTTGAAATGTCTTTCCGCCAACTCTTGAAACAGTCCATCTTATCAACAATCTACAATGCTTGAAATAAAAATAACATTCTAGGCAATACATTCATCTTAATAACAGTGATTCGGCCTAACAAGGAAAGTTTCAAATTTGACCATGTTTCTAGGTCCTTTTTAACTTCTGTCCAGCATTTCTCATAATTATCTTTAAATAAATTCACATTTTTGGATGTCATGTTTAATCCCCAAGTATTTCACCTTCTTAACCACAGTCAACCCTGTTTCATACAATGGATTGTTTAAGGAACATCCAGAGACTCTCACAAGGAAGAACCCATTTAGATGTATGGAGAATGGGACATTTTCCTTTCAGTGTCCACTCTTTCTTCACAGCAATGAACTCATCAGGAAATCAGTCTTAAACACATGACGTGTATTTGAAGTGCTTGTGTATGTATGTAAAACTGAACAGCAACGAAATTTTGAAGGCAATGTCAAACAATGTGAGTATAATCTAAGAGGTAAAGTACCTTTTGATAGAGAGGATGAATCTGGTTTGCTAGTGGTGAGTGAGGATTAGGGCTGGGCGATATATTGATATCTTGTCCAATACCTGTTTCTGGACCACATCGTGATAACCTTTGAAGAACAACTGATATGGCAATACACTGTGAATCACAGTGTGTGTTTCTGGGATGTGCCTGCAAGCAGCGGCAGAAAGCTTTTCTTCGTGACGTCCCTGCAGATACCGAGTTGCTGACTTCCCTCCAAGACTACAAGAAGCGAAAGGCACACCTCCATTGCCCTGTGTCCTTCCAGCCTCTTTCCTCCCTTGCTTCCTTCTGCTGGTGTGTGTGCCTGACTTAGATATCCTGTGTGCTGTATGATTTTACCGCTGAAACTGGATTTGCTCTCAGGAGCTAAGTTTTGTGCCTCACTGGGGACCCAGTGAGAACTGTATGCTTTGAAAGCTCAGTGAACTATTACTGAAGAAGTCTTGCCTGCTGCTTCTGTGTGTGTTTTTGAACTCAGTGTGGGACTTGCTCTACACGTGGCCCCTACCCTGCTGCTACTTGGCTCATGCCCTGGAGTTGCTCTACTCAAGCATGCAAGACGGTTTTTGCACCAAACTCTGTCACCCCACCACTGCATGATTTCAAAACACTACTTATTCAACAGAACTTCATCCCTGCCCCTTGCACATTCTGAAAAAAACTTGAAATACTGAAATTGAATGGGAGATTTTCCCCCAAGCCTATTTGTAGGATGGGGAAGGTGGGGCTGCAGGTACCAGGGAAGTCTCCTGGGGGGCCCATCTTCAATCATGAACCCCATGGGCAACCCCAGAGCTCCTGCTTATTCTGGGGTTTGGAGAAGATAGTACTTTTCCATATTCCCAGAAGTTATTATTCAATCCTGCTGCTAGGGAGTATTCCTACCAGAGTGTATATTACTATCACACTGATTTTACTGCTATGGTTGCTTTTGCTGTCATGGACTGGCTGGGTGTGGGGAGGGGGAGGCACCAGCTGGGGAACCCCCAAGGGAAGAAGGCTCAGAGCCCAGGGACTGGTGGTGGGATGGCAATGAGCAGAAAGAGGGAGAAAATGGAGCAGAATGGGAGGGAAGATGTTGCAAGCTGGAGGAAACAGGGTTTGGTGAGCAGGAAGAGGCTGGGGCAGAGAGCAGTTCAGGCTCAGAGGGAGGAAAGGAGGGGGCCAGGAGACCCAGAGGAGGCCGACTACTGAAGCATCCAGGGAGACCCCCCCTCCTGCTGTGACCAGCTCCCCTTTCCCCTGGTCTCCTAGAGCACACAGAAAAACCCAGTTCAGACCCCATGTTTCTGCACATGATATTGAGAGGGTGTTTCTCTGCCCCCCAACATGCCTCACTTTAATCTCTTTGACAATGAACTGTATTTTCAGCCCATTCACCCGGTTTGGAGAGCTCTTTTAGGTTCTCCTTGCAATCTCTCTTTGTTTGAACAACCCTGGACAATTTACTGCCACCAGAAAACTTTGCCCCCTCCCTGCTCACTCCTAACTCTAGATCATTTATGAACAAGTTGAAAACCCATGGGTCCCAATACTGATCTATAGGGGACTCCACTTTCTGCTTCTCCATTCATAGGAGTGTTCGTTTATTAGTACGTGTTCCTCCCTCCCCCCATCCTTCTGTGCTGCGGAGGGAACCCTGCGGAAAAATTCTGGGGTGAATTTTGCTTCCCCACACCTCCAACACTGCTCAGCATTCAGGAAAATGGAAGAGGAAAGCTGGCCACAATCCAAGAGACTGAGGTCAGCAGAAAGCGAAGCAAAGCCTACTCAAAGGGAAGCCACTTCAGCTTCCAGCCCGTCTGCTCCCACAATGGCTAAAGAAGAATTGCCCTTTGGGAATGGCAGAGCTGAATGGAAGTGGGCGAGGAAGCCCCACAATCGCTCCTGCTGGAGGAATAGGGGCACTGACCCCAATACTCAAAGGTGATGACCTGGTCCTTTAGGGGCACTGTTACGCCATCAGGAACCGGGAGTCCCCCACACCTGCCTCCCCCACACCTGCCTCCCTCATCTGGATTCAACCTCAATCTCTTAGCTGCCATCCATCCTCCAACCACCTTCAGAAAGGCACACAGGGAATTCACTGCCTTCACTGGTTCCAATTTAAAAGAGAGGAAGTGATGGGAGGAGCCTCCTCATTGTCTTTTCCTTCACAAATCCTGTCTTAAGGGCACATTTAAGATATGAATCGGGTGTGAGGCTGTGACCTGGCACAGATACTAAGTATTTATCATCACAAAAGACTGGCCAGGCTCCCCAGGCAATCCAATCAAGTGACCATTAAACAGGTAACCTGGCAGACAGGAGGTAAACAAACCACTCAGATTTCTACTGTAAACCACCCTTTCTGTGATGTAGGTATGATGTATCTGGGGGGTGGTCTTGGGTTACACCTCTTCTGTGAGGTATGTATGATCTATGGAGGGATGGTCTTGAGCTCCGGGGCAGGGAATTTAAAATCTCTATCTAAGGCCTTGTGTGCCATTGTTCTGGGTTCCTCCTCCCTCCTGCGTGTGGTGAGTGAGGACCCTGTTGCAACAGATCAATAAAAATCAGGCTTACTAGTTGCTTTGCTTCTCAATATTCTCTGGTTGGCCCCTGTTATTTTTCTCCTACATTCCCTGAGGACTGACTTTGCTGCTTGTCTTCATATACCTGATCGACTGTAATGAGGGAGAGATCCTCAAATGGAGTCTGCTCTTCGTCTTCCATGCTAGGGGAGAGGACCACAAAGCGATTGTGTATTTCTAAACAATCAGAGCGAACCCTGGGCCTCCTACTTCTTTGAGTCACGTTTCTCCATATATCTGGCTGCTGTGTTGGTGAACTAGCCTCCTTCTCAGGGGAGTCCCCTGTCTCCTCCTTGGTGGAGACAGTGTGCTCTGTTGCTTCCAAGAAGAGCTCCAGCTCTCTAATTCTTTGGAGTGTAGCTACACGTTCCTCCAGTTGCTGGACTTTGTCTTTTAAGAGGGCAATCAACATGCAATTGCTGCAGGTAAAGCTGCCTGCAACCTTTGGCAAGATCACAAACATTGCGCAGGAACTGCAGGCGACTGCAGCTGTTCCCTCCCCCTCCATCCTGAGAACGTGTCGTTGGGGGTGGCTACAGCGGTCCTCCATCGCCTCCTGCCTCCTAAGGGATTATGGAGTCAGGGGGAGCCCTGGATCCCCCAATTCTAGAGGAGTCATTAACCATTGGAAGCAAGTAAACTGTTTAATTTTGGAGATTATTTGTCGTTTCTTCAGTTTTCTATACATTATTGGAGAGTCGGAGGACACAGTCCGACTCATGGTATCCGTTTCTTGCTACAATTGTATAGGCTGCTTTTCTGAGCCTTTTTGCTGATGTGCATGGAAGGTGCCTGTGTCAATGGTCATTGTCCTGGCCTTAGTCAGAGTGTGTGGTGGGGACTTGGGGTTTTTGGGGAGTCGTATAACTGTCCCCCTTCCTGGTTTGAAGAGCACCAATACCTAAAACACAGACGGACGACTCGTGGCGTAGAGTTGGGGAAGGAAGGATTTTGCAATATAAAGTGTTATGGAAAAATCTAGGTGCGAGGCTGTTCAGTCCCCCAGCTGGTCGGGCAGAGCCCGTGGGTCCCTGCGGAATAAAGGAAGGAGTCCAGCCAACCGGAGCAAATAGTTGTAGACCAAAGTTTATTGCGCAATAGGTTCAAAAAGCAAATTTGAACCCCGAGGATGGGGTGACAAGGACTTTTAAAACTTTCCCACCATATCCCAGAATACAGTTAATACAGCATCATTGCTACATCACTGACATGTCACAGAAGGGGAGGGGTTAACCTTGGCAAACATGCCCAAAGATTAGCATAAGCAGAAATGGCAGTGCAAGACTCAGGTATAAGATTAGCATAGACAAATATGTCTTAAGTACCCACCACCCAAAAGTCCAATAGAAGTTCCTTTGCATGTCTGGAGCCTGAGGCGAGTCAGGTGATGAGATTGGGCTTCCTCTGGCTAACAATGAGCCCTGCAATTGCCACCTCTGGGAACTTCCTGGAGTCCTTTTTCAAGGGGAAAATAGCTTTGGAATGGAGGAAACTGGGAGATGATTTTATATTATTTTTAAAGCTAGGTAACTTCCCTGAGCTGTCACGTTGAAAGGATACATTCAGGTATAATATTTATAATACTTAACTTTAAAGATGCGCCCCTCCCCGTAATTTCCGTAACATTTAGATTGTGGGGTGGGGGACCCCACTTTGCAAGTGGATTGCCGGGATCAGCCCCTCCCTTCTCTCCTTATCCACTAGGAAGAGGGGAGGGGAAAAACCTTCCTCCCCCCCCCCCACTAAATTCCTCCCCTTCCGGTACATCATTGTCGCACCACGCCCTCAAAACCTCAAATTGGTCCCTTACGTTGCACCTCTTCCTCCTCCTCGGAATCCGGTTTCTGTTCCGGGAATAGTGGGGGAAAGCCCCCCTCCCAACCTGCCTGCTTCTCCCGGAAGTGGAGCTTCTGCGCCGGATTGCTGATTTGCGCCGTAGCTCTAGGGGCGCGCGCTTGCGGAAAGGGGAGGAGGGGCGGCAGGGAAACTCCCCCCCCCCGTGGATGTTGCAGGAAAGGAAAGGAGAATCTGGAGCGAGGACAAAGAGGTAAAGGGGTTGCGGGGGGGGGGGAGAGAAGTACCCAGAGACCCCCGCCAGCTCCCCAAAGCGCCTTTCGCGGGTCCCATGTCCCATAGGCATGGGCTGGATCCCTGCACGAGTGCTGCGAAGGGGGCTTTCCTTAGGCGCCTTGGCAGCGGCGGACATGGGGCCCCCACCTAGGGGGTCCCCACGAGGACCCCTTGCCCCGTTTCCCCCACGCAGGGATCCCCCCTCCCCTCCCGGCACATCCTTCTCCCACCCCGCCCCCACAACCCCAAATCCCCTCCCCAATATGTTGCTCCTCCTCGCCATCCGACCTCTCTTCCGGCAATGGGGGGGGGTGAGCCCCCCCAAAAACTGCCTGCTTCTCCCGGAAGTGGAGCTTCTGCGCCGGATTGCTGCTCTACGCCGTAGCTCTAGGGGCGCGCGCTTTCGGAAAGGGGAGGAGGGGCGGCAGGGGAGGACACCCCCCCGTGGATATTGCAGGAAAGGAAAGGAGAATCTGGAGCGATGACAAAGAGGTAAAGGGGTCACCGGGGGGGGGAGAAGTACCCAGAGACCCCCGCCAGCTCCCCAAAGCGCTATTCATGGGTCCCGTCGGCATGGCCTAGATCCCTGCACGCGTGCTGCCTCTTGGCAGCGGCGGACATGGGGCGCCAACGGAGGGAGTCCCCACGAGGGCCCCTTTGCCCCGTTTCCCCCACGCAGGGATCCCTGGAGAAAGGCGGGTCATGAATGGGTTAACGGGCGCGAGGGACGCCTGGATAGAGACCCCCGTGTGGCTCGTGTTGGGAGGGGGGTTGTCCTCTGGATGGAGAGGTGGGGCGTGAAGGGTGAGCCCCGCCAAGGCGGCCTCTGGGTGCAGGGAGACTCAGGGAAAGAGGGAGGGGGTCGAGGAAGTCGGGGGGAGCATCCCTGGGGCAGGGAAGGGCAGCAATGGGAGAGAGTGAGTGAGAGAGATACAGAGATACTGGAAGACCAGTCCTTGGGGAGATGTCTCCATCGTGGCACCCGCCGGGAATCTCCAGAGGGGCCTCCTTGGCTTCTCCCTCCCACCCAAGAATCGTCTACCCCTTCAAGGCTACCAGAGAGGGATCCCTGGAAAGTGGGCGAGGGGTCCAGTCCACCTACCCCTTCCTTCCTGCAAACTCCATCCTCTTCACGCCCACATAAGCCCCTGCCCCGCCCAGACACAGTGGTTCAAATCCTGAGGAGAAGAGAGGAGGGGAGAGGCCTTCTGAGAAGCGGCTCTTTGTTTCCACAATCCCACCCGGGAAGCAGCTAGAAACCTCTTCCTCTCTCTCAGCCTGCCATCTTTGTCTTTTCCACTGCCTGGTTCATTGAGAGTGAGGATAATGTACACCTGTCACCAGAAACAGGGGTGCAGAGTCCATGGAATGGCTCTCAGGATTGATCTAGAAGTTGCACCTCAAAAGCATTTCTGTTCCTCTTATTTTTGGTAGGCAGTTTCAGAGTGACTGACAAGCTGAGATACAATCCTTCAGCATCCGATGATAGCAATTGCATGAATCTTCCCAGTCAAAGGACCCATTTTCATGATAGACAGTGCCTGTGGCTGGAGGCTCTACATGCAAGGTGTGCCTATACAGGCCAGTATTAGCACAGGTGAGGTGTGTGACCTTCTCAAATTCATAGACTGTATGTGAATGAGAAGTTGTGGGTGGGATTACAGTTTATGGCATCCCTGTGATTTTCTCCCCTCATAACATTTCATGAGCTGATATTGCAGAACGAATTCCAAAAGAACTACAAAAGAATCACAATATAATAAGAATGATTGTAGTATTCCTACCTTGCCTAACTGGCTGGGTTTCCCCAGCCACTCTGGGCAAATTACAGTACATATAATAGACAGTAAAACATCAGACATTCAAAACCTCCCAATACAGGGCTGCTTTCAGCTGTCTTCTAAATGTCAGATAGTTGCTCATTTCCTTGCCCTCTGCCTGCTTCCCTGTAACTTTGCTTCTCATGGGGGGGGGGACCAGCAGAAGACCCTCAGAGGAGGACCTCAGTGTACAGACTGAGCGATGGGGGTGGAGACGTTCCTTCAGGTCTACATACCCGAGGCTGTTTAGGGCTTTAGGTTGCAGATCTTGCTCCTCCACAATGATCTCCAGAGCAAGTCCAACATACAATTAGCAGAGTAGGAAAAAACACTCAGAGACAGCAAAAAATTCCTTCAGCAAATAAATTTGTGACTGAAGGCATAACAGGATTCTGTGCCTGAAAAATGCGACCACAGCAATTTAAAGGTCATCACCAACAATGTGAATTGTGCTCAGAAATGTACTGGGAGTCAGTGAAGATCCTTTCAGACTGGTGTTATGCTGTCTCAGCTGCTGCTCCCATTCTGTTGTCTAGCTAACACATTCTGGATTAGTTGCAGTTTACGAGTCACCTCCAAAGGTAGCCTCATGTATCACATGGCAATAATCCAAGTGGCAGATCACCAGAGCATGCACCACTCTGGTGAAATAGTCGGCAGGCTGGTAGGGTCTCATCCTGCGTACCAGATGGAGCTGGCTGACAGCTGCCCTGGACACAGAA
Organism: Podarcis muralis; assembly: GCF_004329235.1. Lineage (NCBI taxonomy): Eukaryota > Metazoa > Chordata > Lepidosauria > Squamata > Lacertidae > Podarcis > Podarcis muralis. Next base: position 72,165,947 of record NC_041321.1, on the reverse strand, counting down.
TTAACCTGCACCTCCATGGACAGCTGTGAGTCCAAAATGACGCCCAGGCTGTGCACCTGGTCCTTCAGGGCCACAGTTACCCCATTCAGGACCAGGGAGTCCCCCACACCTGCCTGCCCCCTGTCCCCCTGGAACAGTATTTCTGTCTTGTCAAAATTCAACCTCAGTCTGTTAGCCGCCATCCATCCTCCAACTGCCTCCAGACACTCACACAGGACCTTCACTGGTTCCAATTTAAAAGAGAGGAAGAGCTGGGTATCATCCACATACTGGGGAACACCCAGCGCAAACCCGCTGATGATCTCTTCCAGCGACTTCATATAGACATTAAAAAGCATGGGGGAGAGGACGGAGCCCTGAGGCACCCCACAAGTGAGCACCCAGGGGTCAGAACACTCATCCCCCAACACCACTTTTTGGACATGGCCCAGGAGGAAGGAGGGGAACCACTGCAAAGCAGGGCCCCCAGCTCCCCTAGAGGGTCCAGAAGGATACCATGGTCCAAGGTCTCCAAAGCCACTGAGAGATCCAGCAGAACCAGGAAACAGCGCAACCAGGGCAATTTCAGTCCCATGATGAGGCCTGAATCCCAATTGGAAGGATAATGGTGGCAGAAGCTGGTCCTGCAGCCCACAAAAGCTCCAGGCACCAGATGTTCATTAGCTTTGAAGGGGCCATTGGATAATTGGTGGTCTTTTCTTCAAAAGACAAATATTTTGAATACCTTTACAGTGACATATGATGTAAATAGCGCTTCTGTTTTCCTTGTTTCACATTGGAGAGACTTTGATATACAAGTCTGAGTTCATCCCTCCCCCTGAAACTGCTGTGTTAGCAGCACTGTGAACCTGGACAGTGTGTTTGGGGGTTCAGGGCTGCCTAGACAACAAGACCCCCTTCTCAGCCTGGCTTATATGGTCCCAAGGAAAGCAGAGCAGTACTTTTGGCACCAGCTTGGCTGCAGGAGTTGCTGGAAGGAGGTGTGCAGGACACCATCCAACCGTCTTAGAGAGTCCACTCTGGATTTGTATAGGTTTTCCTCCACAGCTTTTACTTCTCCTGAAGATAACTCAAGAGGCAATGAAGGTTTAGGACCAAAGTTTTCCTTCTCAATGGGCTCCCTTCCCGGGTTGACGATCCCATCTGCCCTTCACTTTCCTCTACAGCATGGGCAGAATCTGCCTTTTTGACTGTGGGATTCACTGTTTTTCTCCTCCTCTCCATCCACCAGGGTCTGCCTTCACCTGCAGCAGAATTCCCGAACCCACCAAGGATTTGAGACCCATCAGGTATCCTCACCTGGTCTAGCTGGCCGGTTGAAGTCGTTCCTGAGATTGCGGCCCATTTTGCATGCTGACAGCTTCTGGAAGCCACAGGTGAGAGCTGAGTGCAGGGTGGGGACCAATGGTGGAAAAATTACCCCTACCAAAGGTACTACCGCTCCCCTAACACCCCAAGACATCCTATAATTATGATATTTAAGACAGATCAGGAATAAATTCATATATCAAGAAATAACACAACTTCAGGTTGTTAATGAATCAATACCACATATTCAAGGATGAAGTTCCTGCTAAGTACAGTTATGCATTTGCCTTTAATATCCAGCTTTTTCAGTGTCAGATTAGGATAGTCTTGTGTCAGGAGACGGGCACAAGATGAGGCAGCACATCATTATAATAAGGAGCGATGGGGGTGGGTGTTTCCATCTGGGATTCCCATGTGCCACCTGCTTTCCTTCTGCTTCTCCTGCTCTCTCCATGCAATGTGAGGCATGTAGACTGAGGTCCATTTCCAAGAACAGGAGCTTCCCTGAGCACCCATTCAGCTGACGCCAAGCACCAAGCCTTGTCACTAGTTCCCTGACTAACCCAGATCACAGTCCCTGGAAAAGACGAAGACCTGAGTCTCACAAAATGGTTTATATGGACCTCCTGAGGCCAATGGGATTGTGCAGGTGATTCATAAAGATCTAGAGGTGGAAACTGGGGTGGATGGAGGATTATGATGCAGAGAATGGGAAATGTCCAAAGGAACGATGAACCAAAGAAAGAGACAGTCTTATCATAGACAAAGAGCAGCTGCCTTTCCTTTGAGGAAACAATTGATTTGAAAAGGCTGTATTCCAAGTTCATGCTGCTATATTAACGATGACTAAGTATTATGAAAGGTTGCTTATGCATTACTATCATTTGGTGACATTGCATCTTTGTTTCCTCAAAACTGGGAACATGGGTAGGAGGCAGGGGAATGTAGGAGATGTTGAAATAGGAGAAGGTGCTAATGGCGCTTGCTGTGTTCTCTTCCCCTTTCTTCTCTTCCTTGAAACCCAAACAGGATTTCCTTTACTCCCACTTTGAAGAAGGGGATGGAGAAGACATTCAGAATTCTGAGGGATGGGGCACTTTGGTTTCATTAGGTATAGACATTAAAATGTGTGAAATGTGGAATATGCTTCACTGAATGAGCACACATAGCTCACATCAGCGATCTCAAGAAGGGGAGAAACCATTTAAAGGTATGGAGAGTGAGAAAAGTTTCACCGATAGTGAAAAACTTACAACACATCAGCGGACTCACATGGGCAAGAAAGGATTCCAATTCTTGGATTGTGGAAAGAGCTTCAGTCAGAATGGACACTTAAGTTTACATCAGTGGACTGACACAGGGGAGAAGCCATTTAAATGTATGGAATATGGAAAAAGCTTCAGTCACAGAGGACAACTCAATATACATCAACAGACTCACAGAGGGGAAAAACCATTTAAATGTATGGAGTGTGGAAAGAGCTTTAGTGATAATGGAACCCTTAGAACACATCAGTGGACTCACACAGGAGAGAAACCCTTTAAATGCATGGAGTGTGGAAAGAGTTTCAGTCAGAGTGGACACCTCAATATACATCAACGGACTCACACAGGGGAGAAACCATATAAATGTATGGAGTGTGGAAAGAGTTTCAGTCAGAATGGAGACCTTAAATTACACCAGCGGATTCACACAGGGGAGAAACCATATAAATGTATGGAGTGTGGAAAGAGCTTCAGTACGAGTTGCCAACTCAATAGGCATCAACAGACTCACACAGGAGGAAAACCACTTAAATGTATGGAGTGTGGAAAGAGCTTTAATGATAATGGAACCCTTAAAACACATCAGCGGACTCACACAGGAGAGAAACCCTTTAAATGCATGGAGTGTGGAAAGAGCTTCAGTCAGAGTGGACACATCAATATACATCAACGGACTCACACAGGAGAGAAACCATTTGAATGCATGGAATGCGGAAAGAGCTTCAGTCAGAATGGATACCTTAGAACACATCAACGGACTCATACAGGGGAGAAACCATATAAATGTATGGAGTGTGGAAAGAGCTTCAGTTTAAATGGAAACCTTAGAATACATCAACGGACTCATACAGGGGAGAAACCATATAAATGTATCGAGTGTGGAAACAGCTTTAGTGATAATGGAAGCCTTAGAACACATCAGCGGACTCACACAGGAGAGAAACCATTTAAATGCATGGAGTGTGGAAAGAGCTTCAGTCAGAGTGGACACCTCAATATACATCAACGGACTCACACAGGGGAGAAACCATATAAATGTATGGAGTGTGGAAACAGCTTTAGTGACAATGGAAACCTTAGAACACATCAGCTTACTCACACAGGAGAGAAACCATTTAAATGCATGGAGTGTGGAAAGAGCTTCAGTCAGAGTGGAAACCTCAATATACATCAACGGACTCACACAGGGGAGAAACCATATAAATGTATGGAGTGTGGAAGGAGCTTTAGTGATAATGGATACCTTAGAATACATCAACGGACTCATACAGGGGAGAAACCTTATAAATGTATGGAGTGTGGAAAGAGCTTCGGTTTAAATGGAAACCTTAGAATACATCAACAGACTCACACAGGGGAGAAACCATATAAATGTATGGAGTGTGGAAAGAGCTTCAGTCATAGTGGACACCTCAATATACATCAACGGACTCACACTGGGGATAAACCATTTAAATGCATGGAGTGTGGAAAGAGCTTCAGTCAGAATGGAAACCTCAATATACATCAACGGACTCACACAGGGGAAAAGCCATTTGAATGCCTGGAGTGCGGAAAGTGCTTCAGTCAGAATGGAGACCTTAAATTACACAAGCGGATTCACACAGGGGAGAAACCATATAAATGTATGGAGTGTGGAAAGAGCTTCAGTAAGAGTGGACACCTCAATATGCATCAACAGACTCACACAGGGGAGAAACCATTTGAATGCCTGGAGTGCGGAAAGTGCTTCAGTCAGAATGGAGATCTTAAATTACACCAGTGGATTCACACGGGGAGAAACCATATAAATGTATGGAGTGTGGAAAGAGCTTCAGTAATAGTGGACACCTCAATATGCATCAACGGACTCACACAGGGGAGAAACCATATAAATGCATGGAGTGCGGAAAGAGCTTCAGGCAGAATAGACACCTTAGAAAACATCAGCAGACACACGGGAGAAACTGTTTAAATGTATGGACTGTGGAAGGAGCTGCACTCAGAGCGGAACCCTTGATTTCTGTCAATGAACTCACACAAAAGAAAAACCTTATAAATATCAGGAAAGTAGATACAGGTTCAGTCCTAGTGGAAGTTCTAAATCAACAGACTCATGCACAGGAAGAACCTTAGGAGTTGAAACCCTACAAACCATCAACAAACTCTAAGAGGAGAAGCAGTGTAAATGAAAATATTGCAAAAAGTGCTTTATTTACAATGGAGTGTTTAAGGAACATCCAGGGACTTTCACATGGGAGAACCCATTTAGATGTATGGAGAACGGGACATTTTCCTTTCAGTATCCACTCTTTCTTCACAGCACTGAAATTTTGAAGGCAATGTCAAACAATGTGAGTATAATCTAAGAGGTAAAGTACCTTTTGAGAGATAGGATGAATCTGGTTTGCTGGTGGTGAGTGAGGATTAGGGCTGGGTGATATATTGATATCTTGTCCAATATTGGTTTCTAGACCACATCGTGATAACATTTGAAGAACTACTGATATGGCAATACACCGTGAATCACAATGTGTATTTCTGGGATGTGCCTGCAAGCAGCGGCAGAAAGCTTTTCTTCGTGACGTCCCTGCAGATGCTGAGTTGCTGACTTCCCTTCCAGGCAACAGGAAGCGAAAGGCACACCTCCATTGCCCTGTGTCCTTCCAGCCTCTTTCCTCCCTTGCTCCCTTCTGCCTGTGTGTGTGCCTGACTTAGATATCCTGTGTGCTGTATGATTTTACTGCTGGAACTGGATTTGCTCTCAGGAGCTAAGTTTTGTGCCTCACTGGGGACCCAATGAGAACTGTATGCTTTGAAAGCTCAGTAAACTATTACTGAAGAAGTCCTGCTGCCTCTGTGTGTGTTTTTGACCTCAGCATGGGAATGGCTCTACACGTGGCCCCTACCCTGCAGCTACGTGCCTCATGCCCTGGAGTTGGTCTACTCAAGCATGCAAGATGGCATGTACCAAACTCTGTCACCCCACCACTGCATGATTTCAAAACACTACTTATTCAACAGAACTTCATCCCTGCTCCCTGCACATTCTGAAAAAAACTTGAAATACTGAAACTGAATGGGAGATTTCCCCCCAAGCCTATTTGTAGGATGGGGAAGGTGGGGCTGCAGGTACCAGGGAAGTCTCCTGGGGGGCCCATCTTCAATCATGAACCACATAGGGGAACCCCAGAGCTCCTGCTTATTATGGGGTTTGGTGAAGATAGTACTTTTCCATATTCCCAGAAGTTATTATTCAATCCTACTGCTAGGGAGTATTCCTACCAGAGTGCATATTACTATCATACTGATTTTACTGCTATGGTTGCTTTTGCTGTCATGGACTGGCTGGATGGGGGGAGGGGGAGGCACCAGCTGGGGAACCCCCAAGGGAAGAAGGCTCAGAGCCTGGGGCTGGTGGTGGGATGGCAATGAGCAGAAAGAAGGAGAAAGGGGAGCAGAACGGGAGGGATGATGTTGCAAGCTGGAGGAAACAGGGTTTGGTGAGCAGGAAGAGGCTGGGGCAGAGAGCAGTTCAGGAGAGGAGGGGCCAGGAGACCCAGAGGAGGCCGGCTACTGAAGCATCCAGGGAGACTACGACTCCTGCGACCAACTCCCCTCTCCCCTGGTCTCCTAGAGCACACAGAGAAACCCAGTTCAGACCCCATGATCCTGCACATGATATTAAGAGGGTGTTTCCCTGCCCCCCAAAATGCATCGCTTTAATCTCCTTGACAATGAACTGTATTTTCAGCCCAATCACCCCGTTTGGAGAGCTCTTTTAGGTGCCCCTTGCAATCTCTCTTTGTTTGAACACTCCTGGACAATTTACTGCCACCAGCAAACTTTGCCCCCTCCCTGCTCACTGCTAACTCTAGATCATTTATGAACAAGTTGAAAAGCCACATGTCCCAATACTGATCTATAGGGGACTCCACTTTATGCTTCTCTCCATTCACAGGAGTGTTCGTTTATTAGTACGTGTTCCTCCCTCTCCCCATCCTTCTGTGCTGCAGAGGGAAGCGTGCGGAAAAGTTCTGGGGTGAATTTCGCTTCCCTACACATCCAACACAGCTCAGCATTCAGGAAAATGGAAGAGGAAAGCTGGCCACAATCCAAGAGACTGAGGTCAGCAGAAAGGGAAACAAAGCCTACTCAAAGGGAAGCCGCTTCAGCTTCCAGCCCGTCTGCTCCCACAATGGCTGAAGAAGAATTGCCCTTAGGGAATGGCGGAGATGAATGGAAGCAGGCAAGGAAGCCCCACAATCGCTCCTGCTGGAGGAATAGGGGCATTGACCCCTATACTGAAAGGTGATGACCTTGTCCTTTAGGGGCACTGTTACGCCATCAGGAACCGGGAGTCCCCCACACCTGCCTCCCCCACACCTGCCTCCCTCATCTGGATTCAACCTCAATCTCTTAGCTGCCATCCATCCTCCAACCACCTTCAGAAAGGCACACAGGGAATCCACTGCCTTCACTGGTTCCAATTTAAAAAAGAGGAAGAGATGGGAGAAGCCTCCCCTTTGTCTTTTCCTTCACAAATCCTGTCTTAAGGGCACATTTAAGATATGAATAGGGTGTGAGGCTGTGACCTGGCACAGGAACTAAATATTCATCATTACCAAAGACTGGCCAGGCTCCCCTGGGAATCCAATCAAGTGACCATTAAACAGGTAACCTGGCAGACAGGAGGTAAACAAACCACTCAGATTTCTGCTGTAAACCGCCCTTTCTGTGATGTAGGTATGATGTATGGGGGGGTGGTCTTGAGCTCCAGGGCTGGCAATTTAAAATCTCTATATAAGGCCTTGTGTGCCATTGTTCTGGGTTCCACCTCCCTCCTGCGTGTGGTGAGTGAGGACCCTGTTGCAACAGATCAATAAAGATCAGGCTTACTAGATGCTTTGCTTTAAACGCTTTAAATGCATCAGGATTCAACCCACCATCCCCATGGATTTCTGCCTGGGGCATGTGCTGCCCTTGATCGCCTCCTGCCTCCTAAGGGATTATGGCCTACGAATTGGATTCCCCAATTCCAGAGGAGTCATTAAGCGTTGGAACTCAGGAAATCCATCAAACTGTTGACTTGGCGATATTTGACGTTTCTACAGTTTTCTATACAGTATTGGAGAGTCGGAGGAAACTTGCTACAATTGTATAGGCTGCTTTTCTGAGCCTCTTTGCTGCTGTGCATGGAAGGTGCCTGTGCAAATGGTCATTGTCCTGGCCTTAGTCCAAGGCTGTGGTGGGGACTTGGGGTGTCGTTTAACTGCCCCCCCAATTCCTGGTTTGAAGAGCACCAATACCTAAAGCAGGGACGCACGGCTAGTGGCGTGGGGTGGGCGAGGGAAGGATTTAGCAATGTAAACATTGGGGGGGAACCCCACTTTGTAATTGGATTGTGGGATCAGCCCCTCCCCGCTCTCCTGATCCACAGATGGAAGAGGGGAGGAGGGAAACCTTCCTCTCCCTCCCCCCTGTTCCTCCCCTCCCCTCCCGGCACATCCTTCCCTCACCCCGCCCCCACAATCCCAAATCCCCTCCCCAATATGTTGCCCCTCCTCCTCGCCATCCGACCTCTCCTCCGGGAATAGGGGAGGAGAGCCCCCCTCCCAACCTGCCTGCTTCTCCCGGAAGTGGAGCTTCCACTCCGAATTGCTGCTCTGCGCCGTAGCTCTAGGGGCGCGCGCTTTCGGAAAGGGGAGGAGGGACGGCATGGGAGGAACCCCCCCCCCCCGTGGATGTTGCAGGAAAGGAAAGGAGAATCTGGAGCGAGGAGAAAGAGGTAAAGGGGTCGCGGGGGGGGGACGGGACAGAAAAGGACCCAGGGAGGGACGCCGCGCCAGCTCCCCAAAGCGCCTTTCATGCGTCCCGTCGGCGTGGCCTAGATCCCTGCATCCATGCTGTAAACATTGTGGGGTGGGGGACCCCAATTTGTATTTGGATTGCCAGGATCAGCCCCTCACCCGCTCTCCTGATCTACAGGAGGAAAACGGGAGGGGAATAACCTTCCTCCCCGTCCCGTCTCAATTCTTTCCCTCCCCTCCCCGCACATCCTCCTCTCACCCCGCCCCCACAACCCCAAATCCCCTCCCCAATATGTTGCTCCTCCTCCTCGCCACCCGACCTCTGTTCCCGGAATAGGGGGGGGGGGGTGAGCCCCCCTCCCAAATTGCCTGCTTCTCCCGTAAGTGGCTATTCAGCGCCGGATTGCTGATTTGCGCCGTAGCTCTAGGGACGCGCGCTTTCGGAAAGGAGAGGAGGGGCGGCAGGGACACCCCCCCCCCCAGGGATGTTGCAGGAAAGGAAAGGAGAATCGGGAGCGAGGACAAAGAGGTAAAGGGGTCGCGGGGGGAGGCGAGAGAAGTACCCAGAGACCCCCGCCAGCTCCCCAAAGCGCCTTTCGCGGGCCCCATAGGCATGGGCTGGATCCCTGCACGCGTGCTGCGAAGGGGGCTTTCCTTGGCTCCTTAGGCGCCTTGGCAGCGGCGGACATGGGGCCCCCACCCAAGGGGTCCCCACGAAGGCCTCCTTGCCCCGTTTCCCCCGCACAGGCATCCCTGGGGCGATGTGAGATCTGCACGGAGAAAGGCGGGCCATGAAAGGGTTAACGGGCGCGAGGGACGCCTGGATAGAGACCCCCGTGTGGCACGTGTTGGGGGGGGTTGTCCTCTGGATGGAGAGATTGGGCGCGCAGGGCGAGGGGGGAGCCCCGCCAAGGCGGCCTCTGGGTGCAGGGGACAATCAGGGAAAGAGGGAGGGGGTCGAGGGAGTCGGGGGGAGCATCCCTGGGGCGGGGAAGGGCAGCATTGGCGTGGGGGGGGAGAGAGAGATACAGGAAGACCAGTCCGTGAGGAGACTCTCCATCGTGTCGCCCATGGGGAATCTCTGAAGGGGCCTCCTTTGCTTCTCCATCCAGCCCAGGAATCGGCCACCCCTTCAAAGCGACTTGAGAGGGATCCCTGGAAAGTGGGGGGTCCTGTCCCCCCTTCCCTTCCTTCCTGCAATCTCCATCCTCTGCCCGCCCCCATAAGCCCCTGCCTCCTTTGTTTCTCCATCCAGCCCAGGAAGCAGCCAGAAACCTTTTCCTCCCTCTCAGGCTTCCATCTTTAATGTCTTTTCCACTGAGGATGAGGATAATGTACACCTGTCATCAGAAACGGGTGCAGAGTCCATGGAATAGCTCTCAGGATTGATACAGAAGTTGCACCTCAAAAGCATTTCTGTTCCTCTTATTCTTTGAAGGCAATGTCAGAGTGACTGACAAGCTGAGATACAATCCTTAAGCATCCGATGACAGCGACTGCATGAATCTTCCCAGTCAAGGGACCCATTTTCATGATAGACAGTGCCTGTGGCTGGAGGCTCTACATACAAGGTGTGCCTATGCAGGCCAAAGACTGCCAGTATTAGCACAGGTGAGCTGTGTGACCTTCCCAAATTTACAGACTGTATGCAAATGAGAGTTTGTGGGTAGGATTATCGTTTACGACAACCCTGTGATTTTCTCCACCCTTAACATTTCTTGAGCTGATATTGCAGTACGAATTCCAAAATAACTACAAAAAATCACAATGTAATAAGAATGATTGCAGTATTTATATCCTGTCCATGTGGTTGGGTTTCCCCAGCCACTCTGGCCAGCTTCCAGTACACATAAAAGATATTAAAACATCAAACATTAAAAACCTCCCAATACAGGTCTACCTTCTACTATCTTCTAAATGTCAGATAGTTGTTCATTTCCTTGACCTCTGAAGGGAGGGTGTTCCACAGGGTGGGTGCCACCACCCAGAAGGCCCTCTGCCTGGTTCCCTGTACCCTCACTTCTTGCAGGGAGGGAACCAGCAGAAGACCCTCAGAGGAGGACCTCAGTGTTCAGACTGAAGGATGGGGGGTGGAGACGCTCCTTCAGGTCTACTGGGCCGAGGCAGTTTAGGGCTTTAGGTCGCAGATCTTACTCCTCCATAGCGATCTCCAAGACCGACATATAGTTAGCAGAGTAGGAAAAAACACTTAGAGGCAGCAAAAAATTCATTCAGCAGAGAAATTTAGTACTGAAGGCCAAAGCTAGCAAAAACTTAACTTACAGTAAAACCCTAACTTGGTATATCAAAACAGCACTCATGTAAGAAACACACAAGCAGAGTAGAGAATTGCAGATTAGGAAGTGGGAACAGGCGCCTTTCAATACTGTGAGTTATAAAAAATTCCATGTCAGAGTAACCTTGGGACTGGATACCAAGCCTGGCTCACCCCAGTTTAAACCAGCTTCTTCTGGTTCCCAGAAACAAGGAAGGTTCAGCATAATCTCATTACAACTTATTCCACCACCTGCTCTCAGAAGAAAGGAAACTCCCTTGTCAGCTAAAATGTTCCAGCTAGAGAAAACACCACTTTGAATCACACAGAGTAAAACCACCAGAACCTTCTTGAACCAATAGACTAGGAATGATGTGTATACATTAGATCAACACTTTTCTTTTTCTGAAAAATGCAGCCATGACACTTAAAGGCCAGCACCAACAGTGTGAATTGTGCTTGGAAACACACTGGAAGCCAGGGAAGATCCTTTAGGACCAATGAAATGTGGTCTTGGCGGCTGCTCCCAGTTACTAGTCCAGCTGCCGCATTCTGGATTAGTTGCAGTTTTGGGGTCACCTTCAAAGGTAGCACCATGTAGAGCACATGGCAGTGGTCCAAGCAGGAGATAACCAGAGCATGCACCACTTTAGTGAGACAGTGTGCAGGCTGGTAGGGTCTGCCTGCCACCTGTCCCACAGGGACAGTGCTTCCGTCTTGTCAGGATTCAACCTCAATCTGTTAGCCACCATCTATCCTCAAACCACCTACAGGCACCAACACAGGGCATTCACTGGTTCATCTTCACTGGTTCCAATTTAAAAGAGAAGACATGGGTATTATCCACATGCGTGTGAACACCAGCCAAAACTCACCCAGCGGCTTCATATAGATATTAAAAGCATGGGGAGAGGACTGAGCCCTGAGGCACCCCACAAGTGAGCACCCAGGGGCCTGAACACTCATCCCCCAACACCACTTTCTGGACATAGCCCAGGAGGAAGGAGGGGAACCACTGCACAGCTGTGCCCCCAGCTACCCTAGAGGGTTCAGAAGGATACCATGGTCAAAGGTCTCCAAAGCAGAGATCCAGCAGAACCAGGAAAGAGCTTTGCCCTTGGTCTCTAGCCTATTGGAGATCATCAACCAGCGCAACCAGGGTAGTTTCTGTCGTATGATGAGGCCTGAATCCCAATTGGAAGGATAATGGTGGCAGAAGCTTTTCTGGTCCTGCACCCCCAAAAGCTCCAAGCACAAGACTTTCATTAGCTTTGAAGGGGCCATCGGATACTTGGTGGTCTTTTCTTCAAAAGACAAATATTCTGAATACTTTTTAATTGATGTATGATATAAACAGCACTTCTGTTTTACATATTCCACATTGGAGAGATTTTTGATACACAGGTCTGAGTTCATCGCTGCCCCCGAAACTGCTGTGTTAGCAGTACAGCAAGTGTGGACAGTGTGTTTGGGGGTTCAGGGCTGCCTAGACAACAAGAGCCCCTTCTCAGCCTGGCTTATATGGTCCCAAGGAAAGCAGAGCAGTACGTTAGGCACCAGCTTGGCTGCAGGAGTGGCTGGAAGGAGGTGTGCAGGACACCATCCAACCCTCTTAGAGACTTTTCTTTTCCTGAAGAAAACCAGGCAGCGAAGGTTTAGGACCACAGTTTTCCTTCTTGAGGACCTCGCTTCCCAGATTGACGAGCTCCATCTGCCCTTAACTTTCCTCTGCAGCATGGGCAGAATCTGCCTTCTTGACTGTGGGATTCACTGTTGTTCTCCTCCTCTCCATCCACCAGGGCCTGCCTTCACCTGCAGCAGAATTCCCCAACCCATCAATGATTTGAAACCCATCAGCTATCCTCACCTGATTTAGCCGGCCGATTGAAGCCGTTCCTGGGATTGTGGCCCCTGTTCCATCCTGACAGCTTCTGGAAGCCACAGGTGAGAACTGAGTGCAGGTTGGGGACCACTGATGGATAGATTACCCCATAAGGAGCTTGACATGACCCCCACCAAAGGAACTAATGCTCTCCTAACACCCCAAGACATCGTATAATTATTATATTTGAGACAGAACCAGAATAAATTCGTGTCTAAAAATAACACATCTTCAGGCCATAAATAAATTAATACTACTTATTAAAGGTACTACATATTCCACTAAGTACAGTTTATCTATTTGCCTTGAATATCACCTTTAAAGTGTCATTTTAGGATAGTTCTGTATCAGAAGACGGGCACGAGATCAGACAGCACATTCTTTTAAAAATCATGCTGCTTTATTAACATTGATTGAGGATTATGAAAGTTGCTAATGAATTACTATCATTTGATGACATTGCAACTTCATTTCCTAAAAATTGGGAACATGGGTAGGAGGTGGGGGAATGTAATAGACGTTGAAATAGGAGAAGGTGCTAATGGAGATTGATGCATTCTCTTTCCCTTAGTTCTCTTCCTTGAAACCCAAACAGGATTCCCTTTCATCCCACTCTGAAGAAGGAGAGGGAGAAGACAGTCAAAACTCCAGTGAATGGGGCACCTTTCATATCATTAGGAATAGAAATTAAAATGTGTGAAATGCAGAATATGCTTCATTGAATGAGGAAACATAGTTCACATCAACGACCTCCAACAGGGGAGAAACCATTTAAAGGTATGGAGTGCAGAAAGAGCTTCAGTACCAGTGGAAACCTTAGAACACATCAACGGATTCACACAGGGGAGAAACCATATAAATGTATGGAGTGTGGAAAGAGCTTCAGTCAGAGTGGACACCTCAATATACATCAACAGACTCACACAGGGGAGAAACCATTTAAATGCCTGGAGTGCGGAAAGAGCTTTAGTGAGAATGGAAAATTTAGAACACATGAACGGACACATACAGGGGAGAAACCATATAAATGTATGGAGTGTGGAAAGAGCTTCAGTACCAGTGGAAACCTTAGAACACATCAACGGATTCACACAGGGGAGAAACCATATAAATGTATGGAGTGTGGAAAGAGCTTCAGTCAGAGTGGACACCTCAATATACATCAACGGACTCACACAGGGGAGAAACCATTTAAATGCCTAGAGTGCGGAAAGAGCTTTAGTGAGAATGGAAAACTTAAAACACATCAACGGACTCACACAGGGGAGAAACCATTTAAATGTATGGAGTGCGGAAGATCTTCAGTAAGAATGGAAACCTTAGAACACATCAACGGACTCACACAGGGGAGAAACCACATAAATGCATGGAGTGCGGAAAGTGCTTCAGTCAGAGTGCAGTCCTTAAATTACGCCAGCAAATTTACACACGGGAGAAATCATATAAATGTATGGAATGTGGAAAGAGCTTTAATGATAATGGAAAATTTAGAAAACAACAGTGGACTCACACAGGGGAGAAACCATTTAAATGCATGGAGTGCGGAAAGAGCTTTAGTTTGAATGCAACCCTTAGAATTCATCAACGGACTCACACGGGGGAGAAACCATTTAAATGCCTGGAGTGCGGAAAGTGCTTCAGTCAGAATGGAGACCTTAGAAAACATCAACGGACTCACACGGGGGAGAAACCATTTAAATGCATGGAGTGCGGAAAGTGCTTCAGTCAGAATGGAGACCTTAGAAAACATCAACGGACTCACACAGGGGAGAAACCATATAAATGTATGGAGTGCGGAATGAGCTTTAGTGATAATGGAACCCTTAAAAAACATCAACGGACTCACACAGGGGAGAAACCATTTAAATGCATGGAGTGCGGAAAGAGCTTTAGTTTGAATGCAACCCTTAGAATTCATCAACGGACTCACACAGGGGAGAAACCATTTAAATGCCTGGAGTGCGGAAAGTGCTTCAGTCAGAATGGAGACCTTAGAAAACATCAACGGACTCACACCGGGGAGAAACCATTTAAATGCATGGAGTGCGGAAAGTGCTTCAGTCAGAGTGCACAGCTCAATATACATCAACAGAATCACACAGGGGAGAAACCATTTAAGTGCCTGGAGTGCGGAAACTGCTTCAGTCAGAATGGAGTCCCTTAAATTACACCAGCGGATTCACACAGGAAGAGAAACCATTTAAATGTATGGAGTGCGAAAAGAGCTTCAGTCGGAATGGAAATCTTAGAAAACATCAGCAGACACACAGGGGAGAAACTGTTTAAATGTATGGACTGTGGAAGGAGCTCCAGTCAGAGTGGAACCCTTGATTTATGTCAACAAACTCACACAAATCACAAACCTTATAAATATCAGGAAAGTAGATAGAGGTTCAGTCTTGGTGGAATTCTAAATCAACAGATTCACGGACAGGAAGAACCTTTGGAGTTGAAACCCTACAAACCATCAACAAACTCAAAGAGAAGGAGCAGTTTAAATAAAAAGATTGCAAAAAGTGCTTTATTTACAATAGAGTGTTTAAGGAACATCCAGGGACTCTCACATGGAAGAACCCGTTTAGATGTATGGAGTGTTAGAGGTCTTCCTCTCAGAGTCCACCCTTTTCTTCACAGAGATGAACTCAGGAGGAAATCAGTATTTAACACATGTTGTGTATGTGAAGTTCTGGTTTTTTATGTGTAAAACTCTATCGTAATAAAATATTGAAGGCAATGTCAAACAATGTGATTATGATCTAAGATGTAAAGTACCTTTTGATAGAGAAGGGGTGAGGGTTTATCTGGATTGCTCGTGGTCAGTGCGGATTGTGGCTGGGCGATATATTGTCCAAACTGGTTTCTAGACCACATTGTGATAACCTTTCAAAACAATTTGATATGGCAACACACCAAAAATCACAGTGTGTGTTTCCAGGATGCTCATTTGCCTGGAAGCTGCTGGCAGAAAGCTTTGCTTCGTGAAAGCCCTGAATATGCTGAGTTGCTGACTTCCCTCCCAGGCGACAGGAAGCGAAGGACACACCTCCATTGCTCTTAGTTGTTCCAGCCTCTTTCCCTCCCTTGCTCCCTTCTGCCAGTTCGTGTGCCTGACTTAGATATCCTGTGTGCTGTATTTGTTTACTGCTGAAACTGCTGTACTCAAGCATGAAAAATTGGTGCATATGTGTGTGGACTGGTTTTTGCACCAAACTCTCTCACCCCCACCACGTGTGATCTCCAAACACTGCTTCTTCACTAGAACCTCTCCCTGTCTCCTACACATTCAGAAGAAAACTTAAAATACTGTAATTTAATGGGAGATTTCCCCCCAAGCCTTCTTGCAAGAGAGGGAAGGAGGGGCTGCAGGTACCAGGGAAGTCTCCTGATGGGTCCCATCTTCACTCATGAACCCCATGGGGCAACCCCAGATCTACTGCTTATTCTGGGATTTGGGGAAGATAGTACTTTTCCATAGTCCCAGAAGTTTTTAATCTTCCAGCCAGAGACCAGTGTGCATATTATTATCATACTTATTTTACTGATGTTGCTGCTGTTGCTGTCATGGACTGGCTGGGTGAAAAAGGGGGGGAGGCACCAGCTGGGGAACCCCCAAGGGAAGAAGGCTCGGATCCCGGGTCTCGTATGCCCCTAAGTCTATCCTAGGTCTGTTCAATAAAAGGCTAATTTGGTCTTATGGGGGGGAGACCCAGGTGCGAGGCTGCTCAGCCCCCCCAGCTCAATCAGGCAGAGCCCGTGGGTCCCTGCAGAATAAAGGAAGGAGTCCGGCCACCACCCGGAGCAAATAGCTGTAGATCAAAGTTTATTGGGCAACAGGTCCAAAGAGGAATTGTACCTGAGGATGGGGTGACAAGGACATTATTCAAAGTTTCCATCTTATCCCAGCATGCAGTTCGTGGAGCATCATCGCTACATCAGGAGGTGAAAAAACCTATCTGAGGATGTACAAATTCCAGCGCGCTTTAGTTCTGGGGCTGCTTCACTCCTTGCATGAATGTTTACCTGGGTGTCGGGGCTGTGTGTGCAAAAGCCAAAGCCCATTTCCCCCCGTAACACAGGAGTCCAAGCCGCTGCTCATGTACACCAGTACCTAAAACACGGACGGATCTAATCGCGTGGGGTGGGGGAGGGAAGGATTTTGCAATGTAAACATTTGGGTGCGAGAACCCCACTTTGCGAGTGGATTGCCGGGATCAGGCCCCTCCCCCGCTCTCTTGATCCCCAGAAGAAGAAGTGAGGGGGGAAACCTTCCTCTCCCCCCCCCAATCCTCCCCTCCCCTCCCGGCACATCCTTCTCTCACCCCGCCCCCACAACCCCAAATCTCGCCCCCTACGTTGCACCTCCTCTTCCTCTTCCTCGCCATCCGACTTCTGTTCCGGGAGTGGGGAGGGGGAAAGAGACCCCTCCCAAACTGCCTGCTTCTCCCGCAAGTGGAGCTTCTGCGTCGGATTGCCGCTCTGCCCCGCAACTCTAGGGGCGCGCGCTTTCGGAAAGGGGAGGAGGGGCGGCAGGTAAATCCCCCCCACCCACGTGGATGTTGCAGGAAAGGAAAGGAGAATCTGGAGCGAGGACAAAGAGGTAAAGGGGTCGCGGGGGGAGGCGAGAGAAGGATCCAGAGACCCCCTCCAGCTCCCCAAAGCGCCTATCGTGCATCTGGATCCCTGCACGCGTGCTGCGAAGGGGGTTTTCCTTGGGCCCTTAGGAAGCCCACCCAGGGGATCCCAACGAAGCCCCCTCGCCCCATTTCCCCGCGCAGGCATCCCTGGGGCGCTGTGGGTTCCGCGCGGAAAGAGGTGGGCCATGAAAGGGTTAACGGGCGTGAGGGACGCTTGGATAGAGACCCCCCTATCCTCCCCTGCTCGTCTTGGGGGGGGGCCCTCCGGATGGAGAGATGGGGGGGCGACGGGTGAGCCACACCAAGGGGGGACTTTGGGTTCAGGGGAGACTCTGGGACAGAGGGAGGGAGTCGAGGAAGTGGGGAGGGGGAGCATCCCTGGGGCAGCGAGGGGGGGAGTGCTAGGTAGACCAGTCTTTGGGGACACGTCTCCATCTTGGCGCTCACGGGGATTCTCTGGAGAGACCACCTTGGCTTCTCCTCCCACCCAGGAATCGGCCACCCCTTCAAGGCGACCAGAGAGGGATCCCTGGAAAGTGGGGGGTTGTGTCCCCCACCCCCTGCTTCCTGCAACCTCTATCCTACTCCCACCCCATAAGCCCCTGCCCTGTCCAGACTGTTGCAGGAATTTATGTATAAGTTGGGGGGGGTTGTACCTTCAGCAGATATCATGCACATGCAGCCCACTACCTAAATCAGCACCATCACTTTTGTGATTTGTCCCCACAAAGCACTTGATCACAGTTTCTTCCTATCTATTCAAAGGGCCTTTGATGCACAATACCAAATGTAGGAATTCACTGATAAATGTCTCTATGTACTGGCTCACAGGGAGAACTTCAGAAATTCATATAGACATGTGAGCTCAGCTCCTCAGCAGCCCCTCTGCCTGAGTGATAATCCCTGGCATCCTGATACCTGAGTGCCAGACAGGTAGCCATTCCAGAAAGAACAAACCCAGATGAAGACAAAAGGGTGGGATTAATTTGCCTTGGAAACAGGTCAGGGAGGACAATGGCTGGCTGGCTGGGGGGCGGATCAAAGGCCAAAGAAAAGAGGCGACCCCTTTGTCCAAGCCTTTTGGTTTTCTTCCTTCAGGGAGCAGGGTCATCAAGAGCGTGTACTGGCAGCCAGATTAAGGTAACATCTGGCCTGATTGGAAGGGGCATGGCCCCTCCGCCAAGCTAGGGTGCAATTTTCTTTCTGGGCAGGCGCCCAGCTAGACCGCGGAGGGTGGCCTTCTTGTTTTTGTGGCGGGGGGGGGGGGATGGATCCCTCGAGGCCGCCATTCGCCACCCTCCAGCTGTAGGCCACATTTCAGCTGTTTCCTTTTTGCAGGCGTGGGGGAGCATGGCCGTGGGCTCCACTGGCCATGAATGGTGGTGTGCGACCCCAGACGTAGGCCACACAGCAGCTTTTAATTCTGCTGACGCCGCTTTAAACAACAGGCCACATTTCTGCCATTTCCTTTCTTGTTGGGGGGGGGTATAAGTCAGGCCGCATGGTGGTCATGTTTTTTTGCACTCCCCCCATCTGCCCCCCCCATTCTCGCACTTCTGCTCCTAGCAGGGAAATGTAAATATCTCTTTTGTTACACTTGATGGGTGTTTGGTGGAGGGCAAGGAGAACTATGGGGCAGGGTCCAGGATGCTCAGATTACTGCCACCAGACCTCCCCTTTCATGATGTAAGCATGATGTAGTTTGGGGGGGGTGTAACATTGGCATTAGCAGCTAATAAAAGATTGGGTTCTCTTTTGTTCAGGGCTTCCATCTTGTTCCACCTTGTGGCAGGTGGGGGTCCTGTCACGACAGTCTTCAATAAAGACCAAGCCTACTGGCTGCTGTTTTGCTCTTGGATTCCTGGCTGGTGTCCTTGTTTTTTGTCCAGGGATCCCTCAGATTTCTCCGTTA
>NC_041321.1:72122305-72146857 GCF_004329235.1 Podarcis muralis | reverse complement strand
CCAGTGACTTCTTTACATTGTTATTGTTGCCATCAAAGCCCTTCTGAATAGATAGGAAGAAACTGTGATCAACGTGCTTTGGGACAAAATCACAAAAGTGATGGTGCTGATTTAGGTAGTGGGCTGCATGTGCATGATATCTGCGAAGGTACAACCCCCCCCCAACTTATACATAAATTCCTGCAACAGTCTGGACAAGGGCAGGGGCTTATGGGGTGGGAGTAGGATAGAGGTTGCAGGAAGCAGGGGGTGGGGGGACACAACCCCCCACTTTCCAGGGATCCCTCTCTGGTAGCCTTGAAGGGGTGGCCGATTCCTGGGCGGGAGGGAGAAGCCAAGGTGGTCTCTCCAGAGAATTCGCGTGAGCCGCCAAGATGGAGACGTGTCCCCAAAGGACTGGTCTACCTAGCACTCCCCCCAATGCTGCCCCAGGGATGCTTCCCCCTCCCCACTTCCTCGACTCCCTCCCTCTGTCCCAGAGTCCCCCCTGAACCCAAAGTCCCCCCTTGGTGTGGCTCACCCGTCGCCCTGCGCCCCCCATCTCTCCATCCGGAGGGCCCCCCCCAAGACGAGCAGGGGAGGACAGGGGGGTCTCTATCCAAGCGTCCCTCACGCCCGTTAACCCTTTCATGGCCCACCTCTTTCCGCGCGGAACCCACAGCGCCCCAGGGATGCCTGCGCGGGGAAATGGGTGAGGGGGCTTCGTTGGGATCCCCCTGGGTGGGCTTCCTAAGGGCCCAAGGAAAACCTTCTTCGCAGCACGCGTGCAGGGATCCAGATCCACGAAAGGCGCTTTGGGGCGCTGCAGCGGGTCTCTGGATCCTTCTCTCGCCTCCCCCCGAGACCCCTTTACCTCTTTGTCCTCGCTCCCGATTCTCCTTTCCTTTCCGGCAACATCCACGTGGGTGGGGGGGGGGATTTACCTGCCGCCCCTCCTCCCCTCTCCGAAAGCGCGCGACCCTAGATCTGCGGCGCAGAGCAGCCAATCTGGCGCAGAAGAGCCACTTCCGGGAGAAGCAGGCAGGTTGGGAGGGGGGCTCATCCCCCCCCATTCCCGGAACAGAGATCGGATGGCGAGGAGGAGGAGCAGCAAACATATTGGGGAAGGGATTTGGGGTTTGCCGTGGCGGGGTGTGGAAGGATGTGCCGGGAGGGGAGGAAGGTTTCCCCCTCCCCCTCTTCCTTCTGTGAATCAGGAGATTGGTGCTGGCTGATCCCGGCAATCCTACTGCAAAGTGGGGTTCCCCCCCCCACAATGTTTATATTGCAAAATCCTTCCCTCCCCCACCCCACGCCATGAGCTTAGATCAGTCCGTGTTTTAGGTATTGCTGCTGTTAAATCCAGGAAGTGGGGAGCGGCAGTCAAGACACAAATCCATCGGGATGGTGGATTGAATCCTGATACTTTCCAAGGCGAAGCGCAGGGAAGCCTTGCAGCTGGGGGTGATACGGACCGGGAAAGGGGGGGGGTACCTCCTTTCCCCTTCTCCTTTGAACAACCGAGGCGATGACCTCGAGGGTACCCACAGTACACCCACCCTCAGTCCCTCACCGTTGCACAAGCACCACACGTCTCTCGTAACCCCTTTTTCCTTCTTTCTTTCACGAGCGAAATAAGCTCAAATATATGGACATATTCTCCTATCTCTTCCTATGGCTATTTGCGCTCCATACTTAGAACGAGTAGACCGGGCGTTCCTGTATCTCCGCTTATTCCTATGGCTGCGTCTTAGCCAATCACAGCCATGCATTCATCCTGCAGGAGCTAGCTCAGGGAGCCCTTGCACGCCTCATTGAACCTACTGACAAGCTGCTGACGGCCCCCCACTGTGAGAACAATGGATCCGAAACCAGAGACCTCGTAAAACTGTCAAAATGTATCCATTCTTGCTACAATGTGTCCATTTTGTTTCCGCTTTTGATCACCAATACGGAATAGGTCAGACAGCATAGGAAACCTTTGGAAATTGACATAAAATCAACCATAACTCCGATTTCTTTGCTCTTGGTGTCATTCAACTCAGCTCCCTTTGGACTCCATGATGTGATCCCTACTTCCATAATCCCCGGAGCGACAGGGCACGTACACAGGAACTTCTTAATCCTGTCAGATCGCTTCGCATAACCCTTCCTCCGGGCAATACCAGGTGGCAGACGATGCATATCTCTGGCCCTTTGTCCTGCCACCACCGGTACTTGATAAATGTTTATCTGTGTGTATCTCTCGCTCTACATATTTCCCCCTCCCCTATCTCAAATGTTAATTAGTGTAACCCCACCTTTCTCTGATATATTCATGACGTGTGTAATATATTCATGATGTAATCCATGAAACCCAACCTTCCCATAATGTATTCATGACGTTTCGTGCACTGTATTCTGGGACTTGGAGGGAACTTTTAAAAGTTTATGTCGCCCCATTCTCGGGGTTCAATGCCATTTTGAACCTGTTGCGCAATAAACTCGGATCTTCGTATTTTGCTCCTGTGTCCGGCTGAGCTCCTTTCTCCTCCGCTAGGACCCGCGGACTTTGTCCGACGAGCTGGGTGGCTGTGCACTCACGCACTCAGATTTTGCCGTCACAGGGGGATGTGTGAATACTATTGTGGTGCTTTGGGGAAGAGGGTAGTTAAAAGGTGTGGGAAACTGGGGTTGTGGTGGAGCGATGAACCCCAAAGGACTGAGAATTGACTGTGAACAGGACTGGCCCACTCTAGCCTCACCCCCTTACCTAAAAGCCTGACAGCCCGCAATGTGACAGGATTGTGACTCCTGCCCTCAGCAAGTAAAATACCCCCATTCCTTGAAATGGAGGGAGCCGTGGGCTGTGGCTCTGTCTGTGTGTCTCAGGCAAAGCGGGGCTGCTCTGTGTGTTTTGCTAGCAGTTAAAATGCACATTTTTGAGGGGAAAGCTTTCTTTTTCTGCGCTTTGCATTGAGACTTCTGTTTCCAGCTCAGCCAGGAGAGCTGGGGCTGGAGGGTGTAGCAGGAACCCCACCCCCACCCCAATCATTCTGTTTGTACAAACTTCACACACACTCACACAATACATACGCCACACTTCTGTTATAAATTCATAGAAAAATCAACCATACATTGGATTTGCACTGTTCCATTTTTATTTTACTCCATATGACAAGGACTATCAAAAGGGGGTGGCTTGGTTCTGGTCAGCCATAATCCCTTCACCATCCCAGCACATCCACAGGAGCCCTGCCCAGTTGCTAGGCCAACCCTGATGATCCCAGACAGAAGACAATCAAGATCACAAAGAACTTGCATATGGGAGTGGATTCAGCATGGCCTGAAACAAAGGACAATGATCAGATCTTCCCTCTGGGGGCAGGAAACTGCCAACTCCCCTTTGTCTCCTGGAAGTGACTCATGAGGAGGGGGAAAGGAGGAACCAGCCAGGTGACAGGACACTCAGGTTACCACCAACTCCTCCCTCAACCCCTCCTTTCTGTAATGTATGCATGATGTTTCTGGGGGTGGGCTTGACCTAGAGGAGGGGAATTCCAAAAGTTTTTATAAGACCTTGCACACTATTTTTCTTTGTCTTTCCTCTCACCTGCAAGTGAGGGGAGCACCCTGTCGCGACAGTCTTTCTTCAATAAAGACCAAGCCTACAGGCTACTGATTTGCTTCAATTTACTCTGGTTGGAGTCTTTACTTTTTGTCCAAGGGAGCCCTCGGATTTTTCCGGTAACAAGGGCCAGCTGTGTGTGTGTGTGTGTGTTCGAGAGAGAGAGAGAGAGAGAGAGAGAGAGAGAGAGAGAGGAAAACACCCCCCCACCCCCACACACACAGCAACAACAGGCTCCCAGCTCTGTGTGTGTCTATGTATTTTATTGTCTCTATCTCGGCCAAGAGGGGCTGAGGCTGAGAGGAAAGAGGAGTTTTCTCACCTTGTGTTTTGCTTGAAGGCTCCTGTCCGGCTGAGGACTGGGGCTGCAGAGATTGGGCTCCCTCCCCCCTTGGCACAACTGCGAGTTCTCTGCCCAGGACTGGCGGGCTGTGCAGCCGAGGGCGGCATTTATTTATGAGTCTTTTTTTTTCTTCTATAGTCTCTTTTCAAGGTACTACTGTATTTTATCTGCAACATGTTGGAAGGGCAGGGAGTCCCCTTTGTGTAACAACTTAAGCAGGAGGGCATAAGGGGGGGGGTCACACTCGGAGGAGAATGGACTCCGTTACAAGGCATGGTGAATAATTTTGGCAAATTCAATCGCAAATATGGTGGAGCGATGAACCCCAAACGACTGAGAACTCCTTGAGAATACCCCCCCATGAGCCCCAGTGAGACCTGGACCTAACCAACCAGGTCTTTTGAATCGTGACAAAACACCCTGGATGTTTGGAGCAGTTTGCATACGCAGACTCCTAGGTAGCGGTCCTGATACATGGCTACAGAAGTTGAAAGGACAGTATTGTACCTCTCTGATAGTGAAGTGGGCACTGAAGGAGGCAAAAGTAATCAAACCCCAAAAGAAAGAGCACTTTTCCAGAGGAGAGGTGAAAACGAAATAATCAATGTGGCCACCAATGGTTCCCACTGTTACGGAATGGGGGGGCATACAAACAGAGGTTTACTCCCGAGTAAACCACATAGGTCCGTATAGTGAAAGCCATGGTTTTCCCAGTAGTGATGTATGGAAGTGAAAGCTGGACCATCAAGAAGGCTGATCGCCGAAGAATTGATGCTTTTGAATTATGGTGCTGGAGGAGACTCTTGAGAGTCCCATGGACTGCAAGAAGATCAAACCTCTCCATTCTGAAGGAAATCAGCCCTGAGTGCTCACTGGAAGGACAGATCGTGAAGCTGAGGCTCCAATACTTTGGCCACCTCATGAGAAGAGAAGACTCCCTGGAAAAGACCCTGATGTTGGGAAAAATTGAGGGCACAAGAAGGGGACGACAGAGGACGAGGTGGTTGGACAGTGTTCTCGAAGCTACAAACATGAATCTGACCAAACTGCGGGAGGCAGTGGAAGACAGGAGTGCCTGGTGTGCTCTGGTCCATGGGGTCACGAAGAGTCAGACACGACTAAACGACTAAACAACAACGACAAACCACATAGGGTCAGAGGCAATGACCTCAAGGTAACCCCGCTATACAAGGGCTCTCCTCGTCCTTTCACAACGTTGCACCAAGCACCACACAAAACCCCAACACCCCAAGAATAAAGCACCATTTGTGACCGCGTATCCCGGTGCTATATACAGGCAAGCAGTATGAATGAACGATGTATTTTATGAATGGACAATTTATTTGCATGAGGATGCGTCCTGACCAATCAAATCTAGCCCTTCAGCCAATCCCAGCAATGGTCTGGCTCTGCAGGAGCTGCTCAGCGCCGCTATCTTCCATGATTCAGTGAGCGCTGACAAGGTGACAACAGCTCCTGCTGAGAGAACAATGGACTAAATTCATCGAAACCTCATTACCTTGTAATCCACTCATAAAACTGTATCCAATGTATTGAGGCCAAGTCAAGTCATTTCCGAACCCACTGTCTGTATTGTGAATAGCCAAAAACGCTTAGAAATTCATAGGAAATCACTGGTTTCAACAATTCTCTTCATTCCACCACCAATTTGCGTCATTGGCTAAGGGCTTGGAAACCACCCTGTCCCCGCCATAATCCCTCAAGCGGGAGGTCACGTACTCATAGGAAGGTACTCATTTGTGTCAATCGCTGGGCAAAAGCTCTCCTCCGGACTTGCCCAGGTGCCAGACTATGCAAACCAAAGTTCTATTGTTCTTTTGCAGTAGGTGCTCAGAATGTACTTCCCAATACATATCCTGTATTTGCCTGTTCCCCTGACACATTCCTCCTATGTGAATCATGTATAACCCTCCCCTTGTCTGATGTAGTGATGATGTAGTGATGATGCTCCACAAACTGCATGTTGGGATAAGATAGAAACTTTTAAAAGTCCTTGTCACCCCATCCTCAGGGTACAATTCCCCTTTGGACCTGTTGCGTAATAAACTTTGGTCTACAGCTATTTGCTCTGGTTGGTGGCTGGACTCCTTCCTTTATTCCGCAGGGACCCACGGGCTCTGCCCAACAAGCTGGGTGGCTGAGGAGCCTCACACCTGGGTCCCCCCTCCCCCGTAACACCAAATTAGCCCTTTATTGGCCAGACCTAGGAGTTTTCATAGCCTTTGGGGGCCTACAAGATCCGGACTCTGAGCCTTCTTCCCTTGGGGGTTTCCCAGCTGGTGCCTCCCCCCCTTTCACCCAGCCAGCCCATGACAGCAACAGCAGCAACAACAGTAAATTCAGTACGATAATAATATTCACACTGGTCCTCTGGTAGGAAGAATAATAACTTCTGGGACTATGGAAAAGTTCTATCTTCTCCAAACCCCAGAATAAGCAGGAGCTCTGCGGTTGCACCATGGGGTTCTTGAGTGAAGATGGGACCCATCAGGAGACTTCCCTGGTACCTGCAACCCCTCCTTCCCCCTCTTGCAATAAGGCTTGGGGAAAATCTCCCATTAAATTACAGTACTTTAAGTTTTCTTCAGAACGCGTAGGAGGAAGGGAGAAGTTCTGGTGAAGAAGCAGAGTTTGGAGATCACACGTGGTGGGGGTGAGAAAGTTTGGTGCAAAAACCAGTCACACACATATGCACCCATTTTGCATGCTTGAGTACAGCAACTCCAGGGCATGAGCTAAGTATCAGCAGGGTAGGGGCCAGATGTAGAGCAAGTCCCACACTGATGTCAAAAAACACACAGAGGCAGCAGGACTTCTACTTCTTCAGTAATAGTTTACTGAGCTTTGAACGCATACAGTTCTCACTGGGTCCCCAGTGATGCACAAAACTTAGCTCCTGAGAGCAAACCCAGTTTCAGCAGTAAAAAAATACAGTACACAGGATATCTAAGTCAGGCACACACACCGGCAGAAGGGAGGAAGGGAGGAAAGAGGCTGGAAGGACACAGGGCAATGGAGGTGTGTCTTTCGCTTCCTGTCATCTGGGAGAGAAGTCAGCAACTTTGCATCTGCAGGGACGTCACGAAGAAAAGCTTTCTGCCGGCAGCTTCCAGGCAAATGAGCATCCCGGAAACACACACTGTGATTCTTGGTATGTTGCCATATCAATTCTTTTTGAAAGGTTATCACGACGTGGTCTAGAAACCATGTGGACAATATATCGCCCAGCCCTAATCCCCACTCGCCACCAACAATCCAGATAAACCCAAACACCTTCTCTATCAAAAGGTACTTTACATCTTAGATCATAATCACATTGTTTGACATTGCCTTCAGTATTTCATTACAATAGAGTTTTAAACATAAAAAACCAGAACTTCACATACACAACATGTGTTAAAGACAGATTTCCTCCTGAGTTCATTTCTGTGAAGAAAAGAGTGGACTCTGAGAGGAAGACATCCAACACTCCATACATCTAAATGGGTTCTTACATCTGAGAGTCTCTGGATTTTCCTTAAACACTCCATTGAAAATAAAGTACTTTTTGCAGTCTTTTCATTTAAACTGCTTCTCCTCTTTGAGTCTGTTGATGGTTTGTAGGGTTTCAACTCCTAAAGTTCTTCCTGTTCATTAGTCTATTGATTTAGAACTTCCACCCGGACTGAACCTCTATCTACTTACCTGATATTTGTAAGGTTTGGCTTTTGTGTGAGTTTCTTCACATAAATCAAGGGTTCCACTCTGACTGGAGCTCCTTCCGCATTCCATACATTTAAACAGTTTCTCCCCTGTGTGTCTGCTGATGTTTTCTAAGATTTCCATTCTGACTGAAGCTCTTTCCACACTCCAGGCATTTAAAAGGTTTCTCCCCCGTGTGAGTCCGTTGATGTATTCTAAGGGTTGCATTGAAACTAAAGCTCTTTCCACACTCCATACATTTATATGGTTTCTCTCCTGTGTGAATCTGCTGGTGTAATTTAAGAACTCGATTCTGACTGAAGGACTTTCCGCACTCCATGCATTTAAATGGTTTCTCCCCCGTGTGAGTCTGTTGATGTATTCTAAGGTGTCCATTCTCACTGAAACACTTTTCGCACTCCAGGCATTTAAATGGTTTCTCCCCTGTGTGAGTCCGTTGATGTTTTCTAAGGGTTCCATTATCACTAAATCTCTTACCGCACTCCATGCATTTAAATGGTTTCTCCCTTGTGTGAGTCCTTTGATGTTTTTTAAGGGTTCCATTTTCACTAAAGCTCTCTCCGCACTCCATACATTTAAATGGTTTCTCTCCTGTGTGAATCCGCTAGTGTGATTTAAGGACTCCATTCTGACTGAAGCACTTTCCACACTCCAGGCATTTAAATGGTTTCTCCCCTGTGTGAGTCCATTGATGTTTTCTAAGATTTCCATTATCACTAAAGCTCTTTCCGCATTCCATACATTTAAATGGTTTCTCCCCTGTGTGAATCCGCTGGTGTAATTTAAGGTCTCCATTCTGACTGAAGCACTTTCCACACTCCAGGCATTTAAATGGTTTCTCCCCTGTGTGAGTCCGTTGATGTTTTCTAAGATTTCCATTATCACTAAAGCTCTTTCCGCATTCCATACATTTAAATGATTTCTTTTTTTTTTTATATAAAATTTTTATTGGTTTTACAAAAATTTTAAGAAAAACAAACAAACACTAAAAATGACAAACATACACGTATAGTTTCAAACATATTTTCATAAACCTCTTTTCTTGGACTTCCCCATACCCCCCCTCTCTGCATCCCAATGTCCATAATTCAACTAGCAACTCCCAATTGTTACTTTCCAATCTCTGTCATCTTAGTCCTCTTTTATATTCTAACCTTATATCCCTGTACCCCTTTGTTTCTGAAAACCACAACATTTTAGCATTCATTAAGTTTATAGTAGTCCTTAAGATAACTTTTAAATTTTCTCCATTCTTCTTCCACCGTCTCTTTTCGTTGGTCACGGATTCTGCCTGTCATCTCGGCCAATGTCATATAGTCCATCACTTTCATCTGCCATTCTTCCAGAGTGGGTAAATCTTGTGTCTTCCAATACTTTGCGATGAGTATTCTTGCTGCTGTTGTAGCGTACATGAAAAAAGTTCTATCCTTCTTTGTCACCAATTGGCCGACAATGCCCAAGAGAAAGGCCTCTGGTTTTTTAGAAAAGGTACATTTGAGTACCTTTTTCATTTCATTATAGATCATTTCCCAGAAGGCCTTAATCTTCGGGCATGTCCACCAAAGGTGGTAGAAGGTACCTTCAGTCTCTTTACACTTCCAACATTTGTTATCGGGCAAATGATAGATTTTTGCCAGCTTGACTGGGGTCATGTACCACCTATAAACCATTTTCATAATGTTTTCCTTTAAGGCATTACATGCCGTAAACTTAATGCCGGTGTTCCATAACCATTCCCAGTCAGCTGACATAATGTTATGTCCAACATCCTGTGCCCACTTAATCATAGCCGATTTAACTGTTTCATCCTGTGTATTCCATTTCAGCAACAAGTTATACATTCTAGATAAGTTCTTAGTGTTGGGTTCTAACAGTTCGGTTTCTAATTTTGATTTTTCCACCTGGAAACCGATTTTCCTGTCCTGTTTGAAAAATTCCACTATTTGACGATATTGAAACCAATTTTGTACTTTATGTTTCAATTTCTCATGACTTTGTAGTTTGAACTTATCTCCATCCTGTTCTAAAATTTCCCAATACTTCGGCCATCCGACCTCCATATTGAGTTTAACAAAATATCCAAATACGAAGACAAAGGAGAATGTCCAAAGATGTAAAAAAGGAGATTAACACAGTCAAAGTCAATGTTACTAGAAACTTATAACTTCAAATTGCCACAGTTGCCCAATTTATACTGTTTCTTCTTATAATGTACTGTAGCCAGGCACTGTGAAAACTTTGTATCAGAGTATCACTTTGCAGGAAAAAGTCAGTTCAGTGTCCTAAGAAGGCAGACCGTTTCATGCTTTCAATAGGTGAGACAGCAGAGGATTTTTACTTCAAATAAATCGTGCACTTATTAATCTCATTCACCTCCCCTCTGCCCTGCTAGCTAGAGGGGAGATCAAAGGTCTAAATGTCCGGTTTAGCTGATCAAAGAGCGGGTTTGAACGGATGCAAGTTTAGAGTTCCGTTGCTTTCACTTTCATGCAGTCGGGGGGAGGCAGACTTCCTTGGTTTAAATCTCCCCGTTTTTAGCCCAATTTTCAAAATTTAAAGGGTCCCGATTATTTTCCAGCTCTTACTCACGGGAATTCAGTCCAAATTTTCTTTTCAGGAAGGAATCGGCGCTCTCCGCTTATGGCGACGCGGCTTCACTTCGCAGGCTGGGTAGCGACTCTCAGCACCGCGCTCACTCCCGATGTCGATCCGTAGCCTTTAAAAAGGCTCTTTCACGGTACCGGGGGGCGCAAAGGTGCCCACCGAGTCTCCTTGTTCTCAGGCTTCAGCGCCTGGGATTTTAGGGGTCCCCCGCTCACCGTAGCGGGTAAGACCCGAACTTGCGAAGCAGTCCTTCTCCGGAGCTCGGAGGTAGGACCGCCATTAAGCGCTGGCACCGACCGGAAGTCCTAAATGATTTCTCCCCTGTGTGAATCTGCTGGTGTAATTTAAGGACTCCATTCTGACTGAAGCACTTTCCGCACTCCAGGCATTTATATCGTTTCTCCCCTGTGTGAGTCCGTTGATGTTTTCTAAGGTCTCCATTCTGACTGAAGCACTTTCCGCACTCCAGGCATTTATATCGTTTCTCCCCTGTGTGAGTCCGTTGATGTTTTCTAAGTTTTCCATTCTCACTAAAGCTCTTTCCGCACTCCAGGCATTTAAATGGTTTCTCCCCTGTGTGAGTCCGTTGATGTATATTGAGGTGTCCACTCTGACTGAAGCTCTTTCCACACTCCATACATTTATATGGTTTCTCCCCTGTATGAATCCGTTGATGTGTTCTAAGGTTTCCATTGAAACTGAAGCTCTTTCCGCACTCCAGGCATTTAAATGGTTTCTCCCCTGTGTGAGTCTGTTGATGTATATTGAGGTGTCCACTCTGACTGAAGCTCTTTCCGCACTCCATACCTTTAAATGGTTTCTCCCCTGTTGGAGGTCGTTCAATGAAGCATATTCCACATTTCACACATTTTAATGTCTATTCCTAATGAAACGAAAGGTGCCCCATTCCCTGGAGTTTTGACTGTCTTCTCCATTTCCTTCTTCAGAGCGGGAGGAAAGGAAATCCTGTTTGGGTTTCAAGGAAGAGAACAAAGGAAAAGAGAGAACATCAGATGCCATTACCACCTTCTCCTTTTTCAACGTCTCCTACATTCCCTCACCTCATACCCAATGTTCCCAATTTTTAGGAAATGAAGTTGCAATGTCATCAGATGATAGTAATTCATGAGCAACTTTCATAATCCTCAATCAATGTTCATAAAGCAGCTTGGTTTTTTAAAGAATGATGTGCTGTCTGATCTCTTGCCCGTCTTCTGATGCAGAACTATCCTAAAATGACACTGAAAAGCAGTAGTAGATAGGTAGCCGTGTTGGTCTGCCATAGTCAAAATAAAAAAATTCCTTCCAGTAGCACCTTAAAGACCAACTAAGTTAGTTCTTGGTATGAGCTTTCGTGTGCATACACACTTCTTCAGATACACTGAAAAGCAGGATATTCAAGGCAAATAGATCAACTGTAATTAGTGGAATATGTAGTACCTTGAATATGTACTATTGATTTATTGATGGACTGAAGTTGTGTTATTTCTGGGGACATGAATTTATTCCTGTTCTGTCTTAAATATCATAATCATACAATCTCATGGGGTGTTAGGGGAGCGTTAGTACCTTTGGTGGGGGACATGTCATGCACCTTCTGGGGTAATCTACCCACCATTGGTCCCCACCGTGCACTCAGCTCTCACCTGTGTCTTCCAGAAGCTGTCAGCATGCAACAGGGGCCACAATCCCAGGAATGGCTTCAAACGGCCGGCTAAACCAGGTGAGGATACCTGAAGGGTCTCAAATCCTTGGTGGGCTGGGGAATTCTGCTGCAGGTGAAGGCAGACCCTGGTGGATGAAGAGGAGGAGAACAACAGTGAATCCCACAGTCAAGAAGGCAGATTCTGCACATGCTACAGAGGAAAGTGAAGGGCAGATGGGGCTCGTCAACCAGGGAAGGAAGCCCATCGAGAAGGAAACCTCTGGTCGTAATACTTTGCTGCCTTGTGAGTCATTTTCAGGAGACGAAAAGGCAATTTAGGGAAACCTATACAAATCCAGAGTGGAGTCTCTAAGAGGGTTGGATTCTGTCCTGCACACCTCCTTCCACCCACTCCTGCAACCAAGCTGGTGCCTAACGGACTGCTCTGCTTTCCATATTAGCCAGGCTGAGAAGGGGGTCTTGTTCTCTAGGCAGCCCAGGACCCCCCAAACACACTGTCCAGGCAGTGCTGCTAACACAGCAGTTTCAGCGGGAGAGATGATCTCAGACCTGTGTATCAAAGTCTCTCCGATGTGGAACAAGGAATACAGAAGCGCTATGTACCTCATATGTCACTTGGATCCCTTCCAGTCGGGATTCACGCCTCATCATGGGACTGAAACTGCCTTGGTCGCACTGGTTGATGATCTCCGGCGGGCTAGGGACAAAGGTGAGAGCTGTTTCCTAGTTCTGCTGGATCTCTCAGCGGCATTTGATACCATCGACCATAACATCCTTCTGGACCATCTTGAGGGGCTGGGAGCTGGGGGCACTGTTATACAGTGGTTCCGCTCCTTCCTCCTGGGCCGTGTTCAGAAAGTGGGGGGGGGGATGAGTGTTCAGACCCTTGGGCCCTCACTTGTGGGGTGCCTCAGGGTTCTGTCCTCTCCCCCATGCTTTTCAACATCTACATGAAGCCGCTGGGAGAGATCATCAGGGGATTTGGGCTGGGTGTTCATCAGTATGCGGATGATACCCAGCTCTACCTCTCTTTCAAATCAGAACCAGTGAAGGCAGTGAAGGTCCTGTGTGAGTGCCTGGAGGCGGTTGGAGGTTGGATGGCGGCTAACAGATTGAGGTTGAATCCTGACAAGACAGAAGTACTGTTTTTGGGGGACAGGAGGCGGGCAGGTGTGGAAGATTCCCTGGTCCTGAATGGGGTAACTGTGCCCCTGAAGGACCAGGTGCGCAGCCTGGGAGTCATTTTGGACTCACAGCTGTCCATGGAGGCACAGGTAAAATCTGTATCCAGGGCAGCTGTTTACCAGCTCCATCTGGCTGAGACCCTATCTGCCTGCAGACTGCCTCGCCAGAGTGGTGCATGCTCTGGTTATCTCCCGCTTGGATTACTGCAATGCGCTCTACGTGGGGCTACCTTTGAAGGTGACCCGGAAACTACAACTAATCCAGAATGCGGCAGCTAGACTGGTGACTGGGAGCGGCCACAGAGACTACATAACACCGGTCTTGAAAGACCTACATTGGCTCCCCGTACGTTTCCGAGCACAATTCAAAGTGTTGGTGCTGACCTTTAAAGCCCTAAACGGCCTTGGTCCAGTATATCTGAAGGAACGTCTCCACCCCCATCGGGCATTCTGGCGGTTCCCTCACTGCGAGAAGCCAAGTTACAAGGAACCAGGCAGAGGGCCTTCTTGGTAGTGGCGCCCGCCCTGTGGAACGCCCTCCCACCAGATGTCAAAGAGAACAACAACTACCAGGCTTTTAGAAGACATCTGAAGGCAGCCCTGTTTAGGGAAGCTTTTAATGTTTGATGTATTATAGTATTTTAATATTCTTTTGGAAGCCGCCCAGAGTGGCTGGGAAAGCCCAGCCAGATGGGCGGGGTAAAAATATTAAATTATTATTATTATTATCATTATAAAAGTATTCAAAATATTTGCCTTTTGAAGAAAAGACCACAAAGTATCCGGTGGCCCCTCAAAGCTAATGAAAATATTGTGCCTGGAGCTTTTGGGGGTGCAGGAGCAGGAAAGCTTCTTCCACCATTATCCTTCCAATTGGGATTCAGGCCTCATCATGCGACAGAAACTGCCCTGGTTGTGCTGGTTGATGGTCTCCGATGCGCTACAGTTTGAGGGGAAAGCTGTTTCCTGGTTCTGTTGGATCTCTCAGTGGCTTTGGAGACCTTTGGCCGTGGTGTCCTACTGGACCCTCTAGGAGAGCTGGGGAAATGGTTATGCAGTGGTTCCCCTCCTTCCTCCTGGGCCATGTCCAGAAAGTGGTGTTGGGGGATGAGTGTTCAGACCCCTGGGCTCTCACTTGTTGGGTGCCTCAGGGCTCTGTCCTCTCCCCCATGCTTTTTAATATCTATATGAAGCTGCTGGGAGAGATCATCAGGGGTTTTGGGCTGGGTGTTCACGAATATTTGGGTGATACACAGATCTTCTTCTCATTTTAATCAGAACCAGTGAAGGTGGTGAATGCCCTGTGTTGGTGCCTGGAGGTGGTTTGAAGATGGATGGTGGCTAACAGATTAAGCTTGAATCCTGACAAGACAGAAGTACTGTCCCTGGGGAACAAGGGGATGGGCAGGTGTGGGGGACCCCCTGGTCCTGATGGGGTAACTGTGCCCCTAAATAACCAGGTGTGCAGCCTAGGGGTCATTTTGGACTCACAGCTGACCATGGAGGTGCAGGTCAATTCTGTGTCCAGGGCAGCTGTCTAGCAGCTCCATCTGGAACGCAGGCTGAGACCCTCCTTCCCCGCAGACTGTCTCGCCAGAGTGGTGCATGCTCTGGTTATTTCCAGCTTGGACTACTGCTATGTGGTCTAGATGGGACTACCTTTGAAGGTGACCCAAAACTGCAACTGAATGGGAGCAGCGCCGAGACCACATATCACTTCCTCTAAAGGATCTTACCTGGCTCCACGCAGATTTTCAAGCACATTTCACACTGTTGGGGCTGACCTTTAAAGTGTCATGGTTGCATTTTCCAGGCATAGAAAAGTATTGATCTAATGCAGGCTTCCTGAAACTCGGCAGTTTCTTTTTGCTGAGAGCTGGTGGTGGGATAAGTTGCGGTGAGGTTATGAAGAACCTTTCTTGTTTTGGGGAACCAGATGAAGCTGGTTTAAACTGGAGTGAGCCAGGCTTGGTATCCAGTCCCAAGGTTACTCTGACATGGAATTGTTTATAAATCGCAGTATTGAAAGGCGCCTGGTCCCACTTCCTAGTCTGCTATTTCTCTACTCTGCTTGTGTGATTCTTACTTGAGTGCTGTTTTGGTATGCTAAGTTAGGGTTTTATGTAAGTTAGGTTTTTGCTATTTTTTTTAATCCCGTTATGCTTCTTTGCCTTCAGTAATAATTTTTTTTTGCTGAAATAGATCGTTATGGAGCAGCAAGATCTGCAACCTAAAGCCCTCAACAGCCTCAGCCCTGTAGGCCTCAAGGAGCATCTCCACCAATATCGCTCAGTCTGGACAGGGAGGTCCTCCTTCGAAGATCTTCTGCTGATTCCCCTCCTGCAAGAAGCGAAGTTACAGGGAAGCAGGCAGAGGGCGAGGAAATGGGCAACATTCTGACATTTAGAAGACAGCTGAAGGCAGCCCTGTATCGGGAGGTTTTTAATGTCTGATGTTTTACTGTCTTTTCTTTGTACTGGAACCAGGCAGTGGAAGAGAAACTTAAAGATGGAAGCCCGAGAGAGAGGAAAAGGTTTCTGGCTGCTTCCTGGGTGGGATTGTGGAAACGAAGAGCTGCTTCTGAGAAGGCCTCTCCCTTCCCCTCTTCCTGGACAGGGCAGGAGCTTATGGGGGCTCATGGGGTGGGAAGAGGATGGAGCTTGCAGGAAGGAAGGGGTGGGGGGACATGACCCCAAACTTTCCAGGGATCCCTCTCTGGTCACCTTGAAGGGGTGGATGATTCTTGGGCGGGAGGGAGAAGCCAGAGAATCCCCGCAGGTGCCACCATGGAGAAGTCTCCCCAAAGACGGTTTCTTATCCCCCCCCAATGCTGCCCTTCCCTGCCCCAGGGATGCTCCCCTCCCCACTTCCTCGACTCCCTCTGTCCCAG
This sequence comes from Podarcis muralis, assembly GCF_004329235.1. Taxonomy (NCBI): domain Eukaryota; kingdom Metazoa; phylum Chordata; class Lepidosauria; order Squamata; family Lacertidae; genus Podarcis; species Podarcis muralis. The sequence goes on along the minus strand of NC_041321.1, from coordinate 72,130,861 downwards.
AGTCTCCCCTGCACCCAGAGGCCCCCTTTAGCGCGGCTCACCCCTCACCCCCCATCTTTCCATCCTGAGGGTCCACCCCAAGACGCACAGATTAGGGACAGGGGGGTCTCTATCCAGGCGCCCCTCACACCCGTTAACCCTTTCATGGCCCGCCTTTATCCGTGCGGAGCCTACAGGGCCCCAGGGATGCCTACGCGGGGAAATGGGGCAAGGGGCCCCTCGTGGGGACCCCCTGCGTAGGTTCCCCATGTCCACCGCTGCCAAGGCGCCTAAGGGGCCAAGGAAAGCCCCATTCGCAGCACGCGCGCAGGGATCCAGGCCCCACGGAAGGCGGTTGGGGAGCTGGTGGGGGTCTCTGAATCCTTTTCTCCCCTCCCCCCGTGACCCCTTTACCTCTTTGTCCTCGCTCCTGATTCTCTTTTCCTTTCCTGCAACGTCGACGTGGGGGAGGGGGTCCCCTCCCATGATGCCCCGCCTCCCCTTTCCAAAAGAGCGCTCCCCCTAGAGCTACGTCACAGAGCAGCAATCCGGCGTAGAAGCTCCACTTCCGGGAGAAGCAGGCCGTTTGGGAGGGAGCTCACCCCCCCCATTCCCGGAACAGAAGCCGAATGGTGAGGAGGAGGAAGAGGAGAAGAAATGGGTGCAACGGATGGGGGCGGGATTTGGGGTTGTGGGGTGAGAGAAGGATGTGCCGGGAGGGGAGGAATTGAGGGGGGGGAGAGACAGGAAGGTGTTACCCCTCCCTTCTTTCTTCTGGGGATCAAGAGAGCGGGGGAGGGGCTGATCCCGGCAATCCACTCGCAAAGTGGGGTCTCGCACCCCAAAATGTTTACATTGCAAAATCCTTCCCTCCACCACCCCACACCACGAGATTAGACCCACGGCCTAGGACCCTCGTACCTACGGGACCGCCTCTCCTGGTATGCCCCACGGAGAGCCTCAAGGTCCATAAATAACAACACCCTAGTGGTCCCAGGCCCTAAGGAAGTTAGATTGGCTTCAACCAGAGCCAGGGCCTTTTCAGCACTGGCCCCAACTTGGTGGAACGCTCTGTCTCATGAGACCAGGGCCCTGCAGGATCTGATTTCTTTCCGCAGGGCCTGTAAGACAGAGTTGTTCCGCCTGGCCTTTGGATTGGAGCCAATTTGATTCCCTCCCCCCCTTTTTTCTTTTCCTTCTCCTGCAATGAGGCTTCATTTTAATATTTTAATGTTCCATTATTTAATGTTGTATTTTATTTTTGTTTTTAAGTTTTAATCACTCATCTTGTTTTTATTATTGCTTGTAAGCCGCTCTGAGCCTGGCCTTGGCTGGGGAGGGCGGGGTATAAATAAAAAATTATTATTATTATTATTATTAGATCTGTCCGTGTTTTAGGTACTGGTGTACATTGAGCAGCGGCTTGGACTCTGTGACTCCTGTGTTACGGGAAAAAATGGGGCTCTGACTTTTGCACACGCGCGCACGCACACACACACACACGAGACATCCAGGTAAAATTCATCCCTTGTGTCTCCCATCAGAGGTAACACAATGAGGCCAATAAGAAAGCAAGGCCAGCTGTTGATCTGTTTGCGGGCAGAGGCTCCCCCCCCCCCGCAATGCAAGGAATAAAGTAATCTGGTCTCTGTGGCGGTTTATTTTGTGGGGGAAATCCTAAAAAAAACACTTTCTTACCGGAAAAATCCAAGGGCTCCCTTGGACAAAAAGTAAAGACACCAACCAGAGTAAATTGAAGCAAATCAGCAGCCTGTAGGCTTGGTCTTTATTGAAGAAAGACTGTCGCGACAGGGTGCTCCCCTCACTTGCAGGTGAGAGGAAAGACACAGAAAAATGGTGTGCAAGGTCTTATAAAAACTTTTGAAATTCCCCTCCTCTAGGTCAAGCCCACCCCCCAGAAACATCATGCATACATTACAGAAAGGAGGGGTTGAGGGAGGAGTTGTGGTGGTAACCTGAGTGTCCTGTCACCTGGCTGGTTCCCTTCTCTCCCCCTCCCCACGAGTCTCTTCCAGGAGACAAAGGGGAGTTGGCAGTTTCCTGCTCCCAGAGGGAAGATCTGATCATTGTCCTTTGTTCCAGTCCATGCTGAATCCACTCCCATATGCAAGTTCTTTGTGATCTTGATGGTCTTCTGTCTAGGAACATCAGGGTTGGCATAGCAACTGGGCAGGGCTCCTGTGGATGTGCTGGGATGGTGAAGGGATTATGCTGCCCTGTATCAAACCTTCCCCATTTTGTAGTCCTTCCTTCATGGAGTAAAATAAAAGTACAGTGGTGCCCCGCAAGACGAACGCCTCGCAAGACAGAAAACCCGCTAGACAAAAGGGTTTTCCATTTGGAGGCGCTTCGCAAAACGAATTTCCCTATGGGGTTGCTTCGCAAGACGAAAAAATCTTGCGCGTCCCCGCGGGTTTTTTCCGCTCCCCCCTTTTCCTAAGCCGCTAAGCCGCCTATCAGCTGTTCCGCTGATAACCCGCTTAACAGCTGATCACGAAAAGCCGCTAGACCGCTGTAGCGCTAATCCGCTAAGCTGTCAATGGGCTTGCTTCACAAGACGAAAAAACCGCTAGACAAAGAGAATCACGGAACGGATTCTTTTCGTCTTGCGAGGCACCACTGTAGAACAGTGCAAATCCGATGCATGGTTGATTTTCTATGAATTTATAACAGAAGTGTAGCGTATGTAGTGTGTGAGTGTCAGTGTCAGTGTGTGTGAAGTTTGTACAAACTGGATGATGGGGGGGGGTTCCTGCTACACAAATAATCTGTTTTCATTTATTTAATCCGTTTTTCCATGATGTCTATGATATTAATCGAAGCACAGCCAAACATTGTTTGTGGAATGTTATTTGTTTACCTTTTGCCTGAGCATTTCTTATTAATTCTGTCATGTTGGCTAGTTCAAGGTACTTGCACAACTTTAAATTGCCATTCATTTTTCTTGGTATTAAGTCATTTCCCAGTATTTTGCTATTAACATTCTATCCGATGTTGTCACATCAAGAAACACTCTTTTATTTTCATTTGGGATGTTAGAATGCCAAAACAGGTTACTTCAGGTTTCTTAAAAATTGTGTGTCTTAGCATTTATTTATTTTTGGTTCCTCATAGGTCATTGTGTGTGTGTGTGTGTGTGTGTGTGTGTGTGTGTATGTGTGTGTTTTTTACTTTGAGGACATGTCAATCACATGTTGAAAGTCATTTTCATCAAGTTCTACTTATCAGATAGCGCATGCTGAATTTTAAGCCTTTTTCCATTCCCCCCCCCCATTTTTAGTCCAGTAGTAATCTGTGTGGTTTTGACAATATCTTTATATTATTTAATAATAATTATTTTCTGAATCTGATGTCTTTGCGTCAACCCTGTTTTCATCTGACTGGTAATCTAATTTTTTGCTTTCTTTTATTTATTTTAACCTTTCTTGTATTTTTTTACAGTTCTCTTTCTCTACATGTGGAGTAATTTTTTTATTTAATAATATGGAAGGGGGAAAAAAACCAAAGTGAAGGAAAGCAAACAAACTTAGCAGATAATAACAGTAATTATATGAAAATGTAATAATAATATTGAAATGAATAAAATGCTTAATCCGCTAAGATTTTTATTTGCAGCTTCGCACGGAAACTGAAGGACATCCTTTTTGCCTTTCGCCCTTTCCCTTTTCTAACTCTGTCTTTTAAGTCCCCAAAACCCTGCCCCTTACAGGATATCACTTCTACAAATGTGTTACTACAGATCCAATGAAAAGCTTCGCCACCACAAGACCTGCAACAACAACAGACACCAAAGTTTTCAAAGTGGCCACAGCAATTTCTTTCAAAGGGGAAGTGGGGCTGACAAAGGGGGAAGGAGTTGAATTGCAAGGACATTTTCTCACTTTTGAACCTTAAGACCTCCAGGATTGAGAAGATCACAATTGTCTCAAGATATGCAACTGATATTTAATTAGTTTTTTTGTATTATGTGTTATTACGTAGGAATGTTGAATGTGTCTGACAGTGTGTTATTTCCACAAGGGGGGGGGAGCTATTTTTGTGTGTTATTGTTTTTATCTTTAATGTCTTATTCCTTACACCCCAGTGGAGGATTCTCATACATTTTATGCTTTTTTAACAGATCAGGCTATTATGTAGTCCAATGTTTAGAATTAGATAAATTTATAACCACATTTCGTTGTTTCACCTGGCACTCTGCAAACTTCCCTACCCATTTTAAAAAATGTGCCAAAACTCACTTTTACGAAGGAGAAGCTTCAGGAAGGTGTATATGCTTTGGTTTAGCAGAAATAATCCTTATAGAGTTAAATTGACTTATTTGGACAAGTGCCCTTTAAGAATGGTTTTGTTTTAACAGATTCGTTTGAAAAGTTGAGAACATTGGGGCAAGATAAATTCAAATTGGACTCAGTTTGAATTGGGCAAGTGTATCCAGGCTGCAATTAGCTTTTGGTCCTTAAAGTGCAAGTGAGCAACTTCCCATGACTGCAAGACCAGAGCCTATAATAATAAAATCCCATGGAATGGCCAAGGCAAAGACATTTCTCTCATGACGTGTCCAAACCTGTGCCAGCTGTGGTGAGTGCCAGGCAACATGGTCAATATGAAAGCCCTAAGTGAATTCACCAGGGATTGCCACTACTGTGACACCATGCCGGTGTGAGACCACAGAAGAGCTACCTTGACACCTGAGAACACAAAAATGGCGGGGGGCATAGCAAACTGCATTTTTCAGTCATTAGTGGACCCTTCCTGCTAAATGCAAAGCATAGACCACTATTGAGAAAATATTTCTTCCAAGGTGCTAGAATACCACAAGTAACTGAGCAAACAAAATATTAATTTTATGTCTAACTATGTGCACTGTTACACTATTATATTTCTATGCAAATATCCTTTAGAATCGTGACATCCAAGTCCCTTTCAGGTTCACATGGACACACACATCTGGGACGGAGAATAGCAGGTTAATATTTACCACCTTAAATTGTGTGGAGAAAAGGATTGCAAAGTAGCCACCTTTGCAATCTTATCTCCGAAGGGGGGAACTGTAGCAGGAACCCCCCATCATCCAGTTTGTACAAACTTCACACACACTCACACTCACACACTACATACGCCACACTTGTGTTGTTTGGAGATCACACATGGTGGTGGTGAGAAAGTTTGGTGCAAAAACCAGTCACACAAATATGCACCAATTTTTCATGCTTGAGTACAGCAGTTTCAGCAGTAAACAAATACAGCACACAGGATATCTAAGTCAGGCAGACAAACCGGCAGAAGGGAGCAAGGCAGGAAGGAGGCTGGAAGGACGCAGAGCAATGGAGGTGTGTCTTTCGCTTCCTGTCGCCTGGGAGGGAAGTCAGCAACTCAGCATATTCAGGGGCTTCACGAAGCAAAGCTTTCTGCCAGTGGCTTCCAGGCAAATGAGCATCCTGGAAACACACACTGTGATTCTTGGTGTGTTGCCATATCATTGTTTTTGAAAGGTTATCATGATATGGTCTAGAAAACCAGTTTGGACAATATATCGCCCAGCCCCTAATCCTCATTGACCACCAACAATCCAGACAAACACTCTGCCCTTCTCTATCAAAAGGCACTTTACATCTTAGATCATAATCACATTGTTTGACATTGCCTTCAATATTTTATTACGATAGAGTTTTACACATAAAAAACCAGAAGTTCACATACACAACATGTGTTAAAGACTTATTCCTCCTGAGTTCATTTCTATGAAGAAAAGAGTGGACTCTGAGAGGAAGACCTCCAACACTCCATACATCTAAATGGGTTTTTGCATCTGAGAGTTTCTGGATTTTCCTTAAACACTACATTGTAAATAAAGAACTTTTTGCAATCTTTCCATTTAAACTGCTTCTCCTCTTTGAGTCTGTTGATGGTTTGTACGGTTTTCAACTCCAAAGGTTCTTCCTGTCCGTGAATCTGTTGATTTAGAATTAACACCAAGACTGAACCTCTATCGACTTTCCTGATATTTATAAGGTTTGTGTTTTGTGTGAGTTTCTTCACATAAATCAAGGGTTCCACTCTGGACTGGAGCTCCTTCCACAGTCCATACATTTAACCAGTTTCTCCCCTGTGTGTCTGCTGATGTTTCCTAAGATTTTCCATAATGACTGAAGCTCTTTCCGCACTCCATACATGTAAATGGTTTTTCCCCCGTGTGAGTCCGTTGATGTTTTCTAAGGTCTCCATTCTGACTGAAGCAATTTCCGCACTCCATGCATTTAAATGGTTTCTCCCCTGTGTGATTCCGTTGATGTTTTTTAAGAGTTCCATTATCACCAAAGCTCATTCCGCACTCCATGCATTTAATGGTTTCTTCCCCTGTGTGAGTCCGTTGATGTTTTTAAGGGTTCCATTATCACTAAAGCTCTTTCCGCACTCCATACATTTAAATGGTTTCTCTCCTGTGTGAATCCGCTGGTGTAATTTAAGGACTCCATTCTGACTAAAGCACTTTCCGCACTCCATGCATTTATATGGTTTCTCCCCCGTGTGAGTCCGTTGATGTTTCTAAGGTCTCCATTCTGACTGAAGCAATTTCCGCACTCCCAGGCATTTAAATGGTTTCTCCCCTGTGTTGAGTCCGTTGATGTATATTGAGGTGTCCACTCTTACTGAAGCTCTTTCCGCACTCCATACATTTAAATGGTTTCTCCCCTGTGTGAGTCCTTTGATGTGTTCTAAGGGATGCATTGAAATTAAGCTCTTTCCGCACTCCAGGCATTAAATGGTTTCTCCCCTGTGTGAGTCCGTTGATGTATATTGAGGTGTCCACTCTGACTGAAGCTCTTTCCGCACTCCATACATGTAAATGGTTTTTCCCCCGTGTGAGTCCGTTTGATGTTTTCTAAGGTCTCCATTCTGACTGAAGCAATTTCCGCACTCCATGCATTTAAATGGTTTCTCCCCTGTGTGAGTCCGTTGATGTTTTTTAAGAGTTCCATTATCAGAAGCTCATTCCACACTCCATGCATTTAAATGGTTTTCTCCCCTGTGTGAGTCCCGTTGATGTTTTGAGACAGCGGAGGAGGAGGAGGCGGCATGTCCGGGCAGCAGCAGCAACAACAGCAGCAGCAACTCCCGCCGCCGCCCCCTCCTCCGCCCGCTATCGCCGCCACCACCACAACAGCCGCCGCCGCCTCAGCTGCCGCCGTCCCTCAGTCCCTCGCTCTGCTGCCTCCCCACCCCCAAAGCTTGGAGGTTCCCCGGCAAGGGGGAGGGAAAAAATTAAAAACTTTCACTTTCGTGCGTCCCTCCCGGCGTGACGCTGCCGGCTGACGTCACGGGCTTGTAATGGTGGTGTGCGCGAGATTTTTTTCATTAAACAGGTGTGCCGTTGCCCAAAAAAGGTTGGGAAACACTGCACTAGTGTGCCGTGAGATGTTGCCTGGTGTGCCGCGGGAAAAAAGTAAAAATTCGAAAGATTTTTTTTTTTTAAGTCAAATTTTCGATTTGGCCGCCGTCACTAGATGACCCCTGGGGTTCCCTCCCTCCCTCCCTCTCTGCGCCTCCCTCCTCCTCCTCCTCCTCTGGGGAGGCCCTTCCTGGCTCTCAGCCAAGGCTTGGCGGCTGCCACTCACTCACTCGCTCGCCCACCCGTCCCTCCATCCCTGCACCGCCTCTCCCCCTCGGTCCCCGGCGCGGGGGCTGCCGGGATCCGTAGTCCCCTCGCCCTTGGGCTCCACGCCTGCGCGGGGTGCGCAAACTACGTTTCCCAGTGTGGCCTGGCGGGCCGGGTGTTTTGTTTGAAGCGCTCTTCTCCCGGCCATGGAATGAGCGCGGCGGCGGCCGGGCGGGCAGGGCTCTAACGCGCAGACCCCGCGCAGCCTGCCTGCGCCCCCGCGGAGATCGGGCGGCAGGATGGAGCCCGGGGATCCCCGCGGAGGCGGGGAGGCGGAGGCTGCCCCCCAGGTAGGGCTGCGTCGGGGGGGGGTTATTTTTGCAATGCTGCATCCGCGCCGGAGGGGACGCATCGAACCGCGGGGAGACCCCTTGGCGTGCGTGCAAGCAATGCATGCGTGGTGTTGCATGGAGTGCAGTGCAATGCAATGGCAACGCGCGCCCTGCATGCATGCATGCAACTTCCACCGGCGCTCCGGACTTGGCTGGTGAGGGGGTCCCCAGTGGGCGGCAGAGAGAGCCGGGAGGGCGAAGGGAGCCGGGGGGAGCAGCGCTGCTCCCCGAGCCGAGCCCGGGGGGAAACTTCGGCGTCGTTGCGCCGGGTGTTGGAAGCGGAGGCTGGCGGGGGCCCTCACCTGCAAAACCTGGTCGCCTCTCATATATTTCGTGCATTGCATTCATCGCCCGCTTTCTCCCCCAAGGAGCTCCCGGGGCGCGCATGGTTCTCCCCGTGTTATCCTCGCAACAAACAGCCCTGTGAGGTGGGTCAGGCGAGTGGCCCAAGGGAGCACCCAGGGATTGTCCTGGCCAGGTGTGGTGATTTGAACCTGCTCTCTGCCCGTCTTCGTCCTCATTTAGCCCCCACATGTGCATGACTGTGCATGACTGAGTTTTATCTCT
>NC_041321.1:72087426-72122280 GCF_004329235.1 Podarcis muralis | reverse complement strand
TGTCTCGCGATCCTCCCTTTTGCATGCGCTACCCCGCCGCTCGGCACCACCACTGCGGAGCCGCCCCCGGCTCGACGCGGATCCTCGCCGCCGCCGCCTCTCACCGCCCGACTCGCCCGCCTCCCTCCCACGGCACACCAGCCGACGTCTCACGGCACACTAGTGTGCCGCGGAACACCGGTTGGGAAACAGTGGCACTAGTGTGCCGCAGAACAGTGGTTGGGAAACACTGGCATAGACAAATATGTCTTAAGTACCCACCACCCAAAAGTCCAATAGAACTTCCTTTGCATGTCTGGAGCCCGAGGCGAGTCAGGTGATGAGATTGGGCTTCCTCTGGCTAACAATGAGCCCTTCAATTGCCACCTCTGGGAACTTCCTGGAGTCCTTTTGCAAGGGGAAAATAGCTTTGGAATGGAGGAAACTGGGAAAGGAGATGATTTTATATTATTTTTAAAGCTAGGTAACTTCCCTGAGCTGTCACGTTGAAAGGATACATTCAGGTATAATATTTATAATATTTAACTTTAAAGATGTGCCCCTCCCCGTAATTTCCCGTAACATTTAGATTGTGGGGTGGGGGGACCCCACTTTGCAAGTGGATTGCCGGGATCAGCCCCTCCCTTCTCTCCTGATCCACTAGGAAGAGGGGAGGGGAAAAACCTTCCTCCCCCCCCCCCACTAAATTCCTCCCTTTCCGGTACATCATTGTCGCACCACGCCCTCACAACCTCAGATTGGTCCCATATGTTGCACCTCTTCCTCCTCCTCCTCGGAATCCGGGAATGGAGGGGTGGGGGTGAGTCCACCTCCCAACCTGCCTGCTTCTCCCGGAAGTGGAGCTTCTGTGCCGGATTGCTGCTCTGCGCCGTAGCTCTAGGGGCGCGCGCTTTCGGAAAGGGGAGGAGGGGCGGCAGGGGAGGACACCCCCCCCCCCTGGAAATTGCAGAATCTGGAGCGAGGAGAAAGAGGTAAAGGGGTCGCGGGGGAGGGGAGAGAAGTACCCAGAGACCCCCGCCACCTCCCCAAAGCGCCTTTCGCGGGTCCCATGTCCCATAGGCATGGGCTGGATCCCTGCAGGAGTGCTGCGAAGGGGGCTTTCCTTAGGCGCCTTGGCAGCGGCGGACATGGGGCCCCCACCTAGGGGGTCCCCACGAGGACCCCTTGCCCCGTTTCCCCCACGCAGGGATCCCCCCTCCCTTCCCGGCACATCCTTCTCCCACCCCGCCCCCCCAACCCCAAATCCCCTCCCCAATATGTTGCTCCTCCTCCTCGCCATCCGACCTCTCTTCCGGGAATGGGGGGGGATGAGCCCCCCCCAAAAAAACTGCCTGCTTCTCCCGCAAGTGGCTCTTCTGCGCCGGATTGCTGCTCTGCTCCGTAGCTCTAGGGGCGCGCGCTTTCGGAAAGGGGAGGAGGGGCGGCAGGGGAGGACACCCCCCCCCACGTGGATGTTGCAGGAAAGGAGAATCTGGAGCGAGGACAAAGAGGTAAAGGGGTCGCGGGGGGGGGGAGAGAAGTACCCAGAGACCCCCGCCAGCTCCCCAGAGCGCCGTTCGTGGGTCGCGTCGGCATGGCCTAGATCCCTGCACGCCTGCTGCGCCTTGGCAGTGGCGGACATGGGGCGCCAACGGAGGGAGTCCCCACGGGGGCCCCTTTGCCCCGTTTCCCCCACGCAGGGATCCCTGGGTCGCTGTGGGATCTGCACGGAGAAAGGCGGGTCATGAAAGGGTTAACGGGCGCGAGGGACGCCTGGATAGAGACCCCCGTGTGGCTCGTGTGTGTGGGGGGGGGTTGTCCTCTGGATGGAGAGGGGGGCGCGAAGGCGGCCTCTGGGTGCAGGGGAGACTCCGGGAAAGAGGGAGGGGGTCGAGGAAGTCGGGGGGGGGAGCATCCCTGGGGCAGGGAAGGGCAGCAATGGGAGAGAGTGAGTGAGAGAGATACAGAGATACTGGAAGACCAGTCCTTGGGGAGAGGTCTCCATCGTGGCACCCACCGGGAATCTCCAGAGGGGCCTCCTTGGCTTCTCCCTCCCACCCAAGAATCGGCCACCCCTTCAAGGCTACCAGAGAGGGATCCCTGGAAAGTGGGGGAGGGGTCCAGTCCACCTACCCCTTCCTTCCTGCAAGCTCCATCCTCTTCACGCCCACATAAGCCCCTGCCCCGCCCAGACAGAGTGGTTCAAATCCTGAGGAGAAGAGAGGAGGGGAAAGCAGTGGCGTAGCGTGGCGGGTGCAGGGGGGGCCGGCCGCACCGGGCGCAACATCTGGGGGTTAGGGTTAGGGGGCGCAAATCCACGGGTTAGGGGGCGCAAATTGCTTGCCTTGCCCCGGGTGCTGACAACCCACGCTACGCCACAGGGGGAAAGGCCTTCTGAGAACCGGCGCTTTGTTTCCGCAATCCCACCCAGGAAGCAGCTAGAATCCTCTTCCTCTCTCTCAGCCTGCCATCTTTGTCTTTTCCACTGCCTGGCTCATTGAGGATGAGGATAATGTACACCTGTCATCAGAAACAGGGGTGCAGAGTCCATGAAATGGCTCTCAGGATTGGTATAGAAGTTGCACCTCAAAAGCATTTCTGTTCCTCTTATTTTTGGTAGGCAGTGTCAGAGTGATTGACAAGCTGAGATACAATCCTTCAGCATCTGATGATAGCAATTGCAGGAATCTTCCCAGTCAAAGGACCCATTTTCATGCTATACAGTGCCTGTGGCTGGAGGCTCTACATGCAAGGTGTGCCTATACAGGCCAGTATTAGCACAGGTGAGGTGTGTGACCTTCTCAAATTCATAGACTGTATGTGAATGAGAAGTTGTGGGTGGGATTACAGTTTATGGCATCCTTGTGATTTTCTCTCCTCATAACATTTCGTGAGCTGATATTGCAGAACGAATTCAAAAATAACTACAAAAGAATCACAATATAATAAGAATGATTGTAGTATTTCCACGCTGCCTATCTGGCTGGGTTTCCCCAGACACTCTGGGCAGCTTACAGTACATATAAAAGACAGTAAAACATCAAACATTAAAAACCTCCCAATACAGGGCTGCTTTCAGCTGTCTTATAAATGTCAGATAGTTGCCCATTTCCTTGCCCTCTGCCTGCTTCCCTGTAACTTCGCTTCTCAATTGGGGGGGGGGGTGAACCAGCAGAAGACCCTCGAAGGAGGACCTCAGCATACAGACTGAGCGATGGGGGTGGAGACGTTCCTTCAGGTCTACATACCCGAGGCTGTTTAGGGCCTTAGATTGCAGATTTTGCTCCTCCGCAATGATCTCCAGAGCAATTCCGACATACAATTAGCAGAGCAGGAAAAAACGCTCAGAGACAGCAAAAAATTCCTTCAGCAAATAAATTTGTGTCTGAAGGCATAACAGGATTCTGTGCCTGAAAAATGTAACCACGGCAATTTAATGGTCAGCACCAACATTGTGAATTGTGCTCAGAAACGTACTTGGAGTCAGTGAAGATCCTTTCAGACAGGTGTTATGTTGTCTCAGCTGCTGCTCCCATTCTGTTGTCTAGCTAACACATTCTGGATTAGTTGCAGTTTACGAGTCACCTCCAAAGGTAGCCTCATGTATCACATGGCAATAATCCAAGTGGCAGATCACCAGAGCATGCACCACTCTGGTGAAATAGTCGGCAGGCTGGTAGGGTCTCATCCTGCGTACCAGATGGAGCTGGCTGACAGCTGCCCTGGACACAGAACTGACCTGTACCTCCATGGACAGCTGTGAGTCCAAAATGACGCCCTGGCTGTGCACCTGGTCCTTCAGGGCCACAGTTACCCCATTCAGGACCAGGGAGTCCCCCACACCTGCCTGCCCCCTGTCCCCCAAAAACAGTACTTCTGTCTTGTCAAAATTCAACCTCAGTCTGTTAGCCGCCATCCATCCTCCAACTGCTTCCAGACACTCACACAGGACCTTCACTGGTTCCAATTTAAAAGAGAAGAAGAGCTGGGTATCATCCACATACTGGGGAACACCCAGCGCAAACCCCTGATGATCTCTCCCAGCGTCTTCATATAGACATTAAAAAGCATGGGGGAGAGGACGGAGCCCTGAGGCACCCCACAAGTGAGCATCTAGGGGTCAGAACACTCATCCCCCAACACCACTTTTTGGACATGGCCCAGGAGGAAGGAGGGGAACCACTGCATAGCAGGGCCCCCAGCTCCCCTAGAGGGTCCAGAAGGATACCATGGTCAAAGGTCTCCAAAGCCACTGAGAGATCCAGCAGAACCAGGAAACAGCACAACCAGGGCAATTTCAGTCCCATGATGAGGCCCGAATCCCAATTGGAAGGATAATGGTGGCAGAAGCTGGTCCTTCACCCCCAAAAGCTCCAGGCACAAGACGTTCATTAGCTTTGAAGGGGCCATTGGATAATTGGTGGTCTTTTCTTCAAAAGACAAAAATTTTGAATACCTTTACAGTGACATATGATGTAAATAGCGCTTCTGTTTTCCTTGTTTCACATTGGAGAGACTTTGATACATAGGTCTGAGCTCATTTCTCGGCCTGAAACTGCTGTGTTAGCAGCACTGTGAGCCTGGACAGTGTGTTTGGGGGTTCAGGGCTGCCTAGACAACAAGACCCCCTTCTCAGCCTGGCTTATATGGTCCCAAGGAAAGCAGAGCAGTACTTTTGGCACCAGCTTGGCTGCAGGAGTTGCTGGAAGGAGGTGTGCAGGACACCATCCAACCCTCTTAGAGAGTCCACTCTGGATTTGTGTAGGTTTTCCTCCACAGCTTTTACTTCTCCTGATGATAACTCAAGAGGCAGTGAAGGTTTATTTTTTTTAAAAAAAAAGATATTTATTGAAATTTTAAACAGTAAAACAAACTTTCCAATCAAACCTAAAAAGAAACATCATCATCACAAACAAAACAAAAAATACAGTAAAAAACATAAAAAGATAGGAAATAAAGAAAAAGAAAAGAAACATAAAAAAGACATAAAAATCCAATTTTTTACTTGTTGTTTTCATAACCCTTCTTCCTGACTTCCTCACATCTCCCTTTTTTGTGTTCCTTTTTACACAACCATGTTCAGCAAATATCTTACCCTCTTTCAAATCTTGATCTATATTATAGATTTTAACCCATTGTGTCGCCAATTCTTCCCTTTATATCCTTTTGTTTACATTTGACAATGTAATCTAGTTTTTTCACCCTTGTCTTTTGAAACATTTGTTACATACTCCTTTTACCTATGTCACTGATGCCACATTGTCTTTATATCTTGCATCATTTTAGCATTCCAACATTTTAACATTTTAACATTCCAACATTTTACAATGTTTTTGCAAGTAGTCTTTAAACTTCTTCCAGTCCTCTTCCACTAACTCTTCTCCCAGGTCTCGGATTCTGCCAGTCATTTCTGCCAATTCCATGTAGTCTATCACCTGCATCTGCCATTCTTCCAGAGTGGGTAAATCTTGTGTCTTCCAGTACTTTGCGATGAGTATTCTTGCTGCTATTGTCGCATACATAAAGAAAGTTCTGTCCTTCTTTAACACCATTTGGCCGACAATGCCCAAAAGGAAGGCCTCTGGTTTCTTAAGGAAGGTATATTTAAATACCTTTTTTAGTTCATTATAGATCATTTCCCAGAAGGCCTTAACCTTTGGGCACGTCCACCAAAGGTGAAAGAATGTTCCCTCAGTTTCCTTACATTTCCAACATTTATTATCAGGCAAATGATATACTTTTGCAAGCTTGACTGGGGTCATGTACCACCTATATATCATTTTCATAATATTTTTTTTTAAGGCATTACATCCCGTAAACTTCACACCGGTGGTCCATAACCGTTCCCAGTCAGCAAACATGATATTATGACCAATGTCTTGCGCCCATTTAATCATAGCTGATTTGACCGTTTCATCCTGAGTGTTCCATTTTAACAGCAAGTTATACATTCTCGAAAGTACCTTAGTTTTAGGTTCTAACAGTTCTGTTTCTAGTTTCGATTTTTCCACCTGAAGCCTACTTTCTTGTCCATATTAAAAACTTCTCTAATTTGATAGTAATGTAGCCAGTCTCACACTTTATCTTTTAATTTCTCAAAACTCTGCAATCTCAATATGTCTCCATCTTGTTCTACTATCTCCCAATATTTCGGCCATTTGGCCTCCATATTGAGTTTTTTCAGAGCCTTAGCTTCCATAGGTGACAACCACCTTGGGGTCTTGTTTTCTAGTAGATCTTTATATTTTATCCAGACATTAAACACTGCTTTCCTGACAATATGGTTCTTGAATGTTTTATGAGCTTTAACCTTGTCGTACCACAAATATGCATGCCACCCAAACGCATTATTAAACCCTTCCAAATCCAAAATGTCAGTGTTCTCAAGAAGTAGCCAATCTTTCAGCCAGCAAAATGCTGCTGATTCATAGTACAACTTCATGCCTGGCAGAGCAAACCCCCCTCTTTCTTTAGCATCAGTCAGTATTTTAAATTTTATTCTGGGCTTTTTGCCCTGCCAGACAAATTTAGAAATGTCTCTCTGCCCCCCCCCCTGAAACAGTCCATCCTGTCAACAATCTGCAGAGTTTGAAACAAAAATAACATTTTTGGCAATACATTCATCTTTATAGCAGCAATTCGACCCAACAAGGAAAGCTTCAATTTTGACCAAATTTCTAAATCTTTTTTAACCCCTGACCAACATTTCTCGTAATTATCTTTAAATAGATTCAAATTTTTGGCCGTCATATTTATCCCTAGGTATTGCACTTTCTTCACCACATTTAAATCTGTCTCCTTCTGAAACCTTTCTTTTTCCATTGTTGTCAAATTTTTCTCCAAAACCTTAGTTTTCTGCTTATTTAATTTAAATCCTGCCACCTGACCAAATTCTTGAATCAGTTCTAAAACTCTTTTCGTACTAGATTCCGGCATCTGCGAAAGCCTTTAGTTTATATTGTTTAGCTCCGACCTGAATTCCTTTAATCAACCGGTCCCTCCTAATCATGTTCAAGAGCACCTCCAGGACCGAAATGAATAGCAATGGAGAGATAGGGCAACCCTGTCGTGTACCTTTTTCAATTTTAAACTCTTCTGACACCACATTATTAACTATCAATTTTGCCTTTTGTTCTGAATAGATTGCATCTATACCATTTTCAAACCCCCGTCCCACTCCCATTCCCTTAAGATTTTTCTTCATAAAATTCCAAGAGATGTTGTCAAAGGCCTTCTCCACATCAATAAAAATCAAAACTGCTCTTGTATTGATGTTCGTTTGTAATAGCTCCAGAATATCAATAATGTTCCTTGTATTATCAGACAGATGTCTGCCTGGGAGAAAGCCTGCCTGATCTTTGTGTATCACTTCATTTAACACTCTTTTTAATCTGCTAGCTAAAATATCTGCAAAAATTTTGTAATCCACATTTAAAAGGGAAATGGGACGGTAGTTCTTAAGTTGTGTCTTTTCAGCTTCCGATTTTGGTATAAGGGTGATGAAAGCTTCTTTCCACGACTCCGGTGCCTTCTTCCCATCCATAATCTCGTTACACACCTCCTTTAATGGTTGAATTAGATAGTCTTTCAAAGTCTTATAATATTTGGAGGTTAACCCATCCGGCCCTGGAGATTTGCCCAATTGCATGTTCTGAATGGCACCTTCAATCTTCTGTTCCGTTATCTTAAGATTCAATATTGTCTTATTTTCTTTAGATAGTTCTTGTAATCCATTTGTTCTTAAAAATTGGTCTATATCAGTCTCTTTCTGCGGCCCCTGAGTATAAAGTTGTTTAAAATATCTCTGGAAGCATTTTCTAATCTCCACAGGATTCTGAATGTTTCTCCCTTCAACCTCAAGATTAGTAACCGTATTCAGCTTCTGTCTTTTTTTTCAACTGCCATGCCAGCAGTTTCCCACACTTATTAGCCGATTCAAAAGTCTTTTGTCTCATTTGTTTAATTTTCCATTCGACTTTCTGATTTATCAATTTCATATATTGTGCTTGATATAATTTAATTTCTCTCAAAATCTCCTATGACTTTGGTTTCGATCTTAATTTTTTCTCTCCTTCTTTTATTTTTTCCAAAATTCTTTCTTTTTCCTCATTTTGGGTTCTCTTTTTTATTGCATTCTGCTGTATCAGAAACCCCCCCATGACCGCTTTGCTTGCATCCCAGATTATTCTTTTTTCCACTGTAGTTTTCAAATTTAGTTCGAAATAGTCCCGTAAGTTTTTTTGGGCCTTCTTAACAATCTCTTGGTCTCTTAATAAGGTGTCATTCATCTTCCATCTGAAGGAACCAGTTGAGGTTAATCTCATTTCCATCTTTACTGCATTATGGTCGGAGCAGGTTTTTGGGCAGATTTCCACCTTTCTAATCTTAGGTGCCAGTCCTCTAGTTATCCATATTTGGTCGATTCTTGTCCATGTCATTTTGGCTTCAGAGAAGAATGTCCCTTCTCTTCCTAGGGGGTTCTTTATGTGGGAGTTGGAACTTAACAGGTTAAGTTCTTCCCATGATGCCACACCATTCTGACGTCAGTTTTCGAAGCTGGGAGGAGTTTGGGAGGAGTTAGTCAGTCCCACTCTGTGTTCCGTGGGGAAAAGACGCAGGTCTGGCATGGCTGCAAATAGTCCTGGAAATTCCTGAGAAATGTTGGAATAAAAGCTGTAAATAGACAAACTGGACTCTGTGTGTTTGTCTGGAAGCCAAGCCACGTGACAGTTTACACCGCTGTGCAAAACTCTGCTATGGCGTGACGGAGAGCTCGGAGCAGAGCATGCGGCAGGAGAAGTGTGCCGGGCAGTGAAGAGCTAATTGAGGGCCATAAATCAATTAGCGGGTGTCACGCCTGATAACAAATGTCACAGGTTATGGATACCATAAATCATCGCTTGTAAAACTGTCACGGAAGATACTGCCGGGAGCTTTGATCTGCGGTGTCGAGCAGGGGGCCGGCAGGAGGCGGAAGGACTTTTTGGCTGGTGTTAAGAGGCAAAGGAGCAGCTGGCTGAAAAACGCAGAGGTTTGCTGTGGAGCCAGGAGCTGAGAACAGCAGGGTATCGTTTCTCCAGGGAGAGAAGCCAGAGGAGCTGACGTTATTGTAAGTACAGCTTGGGGCCCCCTTGGGAGAACGGAAGGAGATGGCAGATGGCCAGGAAGGGATTCAAGCTCCGTTTGAACAGCTTGAGGAACTCACCGTCCAAGCGTGGAATACCTGGACAAAAAGGGTGAGAGCGTGGTTTTTAGCCACGGAAGTTTGGGACATTTCCCAAAGGGAACCAGTGCAACTGGTGGACAGAGATGACAGAGTTGCAGGAAAGTCGCAATCTGCTTCTCTGGAGGAGAAAATGCAGAGGGAGAAAGCTATGAGAGCTGAGGTCTGCATGTTGAGAGCAGGTGTTCATGCTAATTTGCAACAGCACCTGGAAAGCGTTGAATCTGCGTGTGAGGCTTGGCGTGTGCTGAAACGTCTGTGTGAAGGCTCAGCAGGAGGCCAAGGGCAGATTGAAGCTGGAAGCCTAGAGATGGCTGGAGCCCCTGTTCCTGATGATTTAGCCTCAAGGAGTGCTAGTGAGCAAGTCGGGGGGGCGGAAAGTTCCAAAGGCAAGTTTGAAAAGTTTTCCACTGAACCTGCTGGAATGAAGAGCAGCTTCAAAGGGGGCGAGGCTGGTGGGAGGCGCCGTTCCAGAAGAAGGAGGGCCAGGCCAGCTGGCAAGAGCCCCAGGCAGTGTTTTTCCACTGGAGTTCGTCTTTGCTACGTGTGTAAAGCTCCGGGACATCTGCGGCGAGATTGCCCCCACCGGAGCAGAGAGGCAAGACAGGATGTTGTCAAGGTCAAACTGCTGAATTCTCATGGGAACCAGTCGGGTTTCCATGGCAGCCAGTCTGGAAAAACAACCAGGCGTGAGACTGAGGCTGGTGGACGTGCCAGGTGCCAGGAAGAGACTTATCAGATCACGGCTAGTCTGGCGTTAGCTGAGGACAGCCGTGGGACAAGGACAGAGGAGCTGAGTTTCGTTATCGACTCTGCTGCTAATTGCAATTTGATTCCAGAGACACCTGCTGTCGAAATGCGGAACTGCAGGGCTGTTTTAACTGGGATGACGGTTATGTTCACAGACAAAACACAAAAACCAGTCTGTGGTGTGGCTAACGTGTTTTTCTCTTTCAGAGGAGGGAGACAACTGGTCAACGTGCAGAGGGAGAACAATGTCTTTGTTCTGGAGTCAGCTCTGGAGGGTTGTGGGAATGCTGGAAAAGCACAGGCGCAGTGTGCTAAGGTTCCCAGTCATGTGCAAAAGTTGCACAGGTGCACAAAAGGGTGTAAAATCACACAATGTGGGAGGTCCCAAGGGTGCAAGGCATGCAAAGGTGCAAAGGTGCTTGGTTTTCCCGGGTTTGGGAGGGTAACCAAACAGCCCTTTGAGCTGGTTCACACAGATCTGTCAGGACCCAAGAGGTCTGAGAGTCTGGGTGGGGCCAGGTATGTGCTGTCGCTGACAGGTGACCACAGCCAGGTTGGCTGGTGTTTCTCTCTCAAATCACAGGGGGAGGTGGCGCAACTGATCCAGGATTGGGTTGCGGAGGTGGAACTAAGGTTCTCCACCAGGGTGCAAGGGTTCAAGAGCGACCGAGGGTCACAGTTTACTGGGTCTGCTCTGGAGAAGTTTTTCAAGGAAAAGGAAGTACGTCACCAGGTGACGGGTGCAAAGTCTCCTCAAAGGGAGGAGAGGGAGGCAGAGACTGATCCCGGTGATGGGGACCAGGTCCAGAATCAGGGTTCAGATCCCGGTGATGGGGACCAGGTCCAGGGTCAGGGGTCAGGGCAGGTTTGGGCATCTCCAAGGGTTGTGAAAGGAATGTCCAGGTGTGAGGCTTCATCTCCGGTAAACGTGATGGAGAAAGCTCACGGACGGGTTGTCAAGTCAGAGGGGGAAAGTCTGACGGAGAAGACACAACTGCTGGCCCTAATGGGTCAGTAGGGTTTCAGGTCACAGGTGCGTGGAAAAGTGTCGCACAGTGTGATTCTGGGAGTGTTGAAGGGGTTCAACAGGTGCCTGGGAAAGATGCTGGGAAGGAGCACAAGGCAAAGGGAAAGGTGTTGAACTCAAAAAGGTCTTGTCAGGAGGTGCGGCAAGAGGGGTGTGGGAGTTGGAACTTAACAGGTTAAGTTCTTCCCATGATGCCACACCATTCTGACGTCAGTTTTCGAAGCTGGGAGGAGTTTGGGAGGAGTTAGTCAGTCCCACTCTGTGTTCCGTGGGGAAAAGACGCAGGTCTGGCATGGCTGCAAATAGTCCTGGAAATTCCTGAGAAATGTTGGAATAAAAGCTGTAAATAGACAAACTGGACTCTGTGTGTTTGTCTGGAAGCCAAGCCACGTGACAGTTTACACCGCTGTGCAAAACTCTGCTATGGCGTGACGGAGAGCTCGGAGCAGAGCATGCGGCAGGAGAAGTGTGCCGGGCAGTGAAGAGCTAATTGAGGGCCATAAATCAATTAGCGGGTGTCACGCCTGATAACAAATGTCACAAATGTCACTTTATTCTCCAGATGTCAATCAAGTCCATATTGTCAGTTAGTTCAAAAAAGGTTTTTGGTAGCCTGCCCTCTTTTGTTATGCTTTGACTTTGCGCTTTATCCATATTCGTGGATACCACCCCATTCATGTCACCCATCATAATGATGTTTTTGTAGTCCATATAGTCCAGCAATGTCTCATGCAACTTCTTGTAAAATTCCAACTTCCCCTCATTTGGTGCATAAATTCCCAAAATCAAAAAATTTTCTCCTTGTATTTGAATTTCAATTGCCAGGATTCTTCCTTGTTCATCTTTGAAGAGAAATTTTGGTGATAGGCTTTCTTTTGCATAAATAACAACTCCTCTCTTCTTGACTCTATCTGATGAGATAAATTCTTGATCCAGTCTCTTATTAATTAAAACTTTCCTATGAAGCCTAATCACGTGCGTTTCTTGTAGACAAATTAAATCTAATTGCTCCTTTTTTAATAAGTGAAATATCTTCTTCCTTTTTTCTGGGGAGTTAAAGCCATGAATATTGCAGCTTAATAGTTGCAGAGACATGTTGGAGTAGTTCTATTCTCCCTTTGGCGGTGGTATCACTTTCTCAGGCTCAACAGAACCCAAAGGTGTAGGTACAGAACCTAATGGTCCAAGTTCTAAGGCTCTTGCTTCACCTTCAATCCCTTTCTGAAGGTCTTCTCTGTAGTTACTCAAAAAATTTTCCTTGTCTTCAGCTGTTTTGATTTTAACTTTCTTCCCCCTAAACGTAAAGGATAGTCCCTGGGGGAACTCCCATCTAAAAATGATTCCGTTACTTCTCAGTAGTTTCACCAAGTCTCCGTAGTTAGATCTAAGTTCCAATAAGTATTTCGGGATGTCCTTGTAGATTTCCACTTTAAGATCCTGAATTTCAAGGGTCTTTTGAAAATGTGCACTCAATATCTTATCTCTTTCTGCCTTATTCCTGAGGGAGATCAGGCAGTCTCTGGACTTAGCCTTCGTCCCTCCCTTTCCAAGGCTGAATGCACTTACAATTTTAAAATCTTTATCTTCTTCCAAAAGCCAAAATTTTGCAAATTCTTTTGTCAAAAATTCGATTAAATCTCCCTTTTCAAGTTCTGGAACTGACCTCAATCTCAAGTTATTTTCCTTACTTTTTAACTCTACCATAGACAGATATGCCTGGTGTTCACCAATCTGTTTATGCATGGGTTTTATTTCCTCTTGCACGGCCTCTGCTTTCTGTTTAGCCTCCTCAGCTATTTTACGGTTCTCTATGGTAGATTCCAGGAGTTTCCTGATAGCTTGAGCATTTAAACTCACTTGTTGAGTCAGGTTGTTAACACTAGCCGTGTTTTGATCAATCTTAGATGATTGTTCAGTCACTTGCTTACTCAGGCCATCCAATTTTGCAAAGATTTTATCTAACACTGAAGTAAAGTCCCCTCCTGTGGCCATTCCTTCCAGCCTGGCTTGCTCTGGCTCTTCCTCTTGTGCCACAGAGACAATAGGAACAGATGATCTTCGCAGCTGTGAAGTTATAGTAGTTTGTTGTGTTTTGGCTTTGCCTGATCTTGTTTTCCCACTCATCCCACTTCTGTCTATGCGTCAAGGTCAGTCTTGCGGTTTGTAATTCCCATGGGAATCCACAAGTCCAAAGATGGAAAAAAACCCCAGTGATTGCAGATTTTCAATAGTCCTCTAGAGGGAGATTAAGTATATCTTGGAGGAAAAAAGTTGCAATCTTTCCAAAAATCCCTTAAACATTAATAACAATCCTAAAGTACTTACAGTGTCTCTAAAAAGTGCAAGTTCAATGTAGCAATTCAATGTAACCGTCCAGTGTAGCAGCTCAATGCAACAATTCCCACAGCCTAGCAGTTCCAATAGTCTGGCACCCCGATTGCCGGGATTTCTCAGTGCTTTTTGTAAATCCACAAAAGAAGAGGTAAAAAGGAAATATCCACCAATAAAAAAGTAAAATCCACAAGTAACAAGGTGCAATTCAAATTTTCTTCCACACCTCAATTTAGTTGATGCTCGGATTAGTTCCTTCTAAAGTCGCGATTTCAAAGGCATTAGAGAGTTTAACATCCTTGCTTTAAATCTTTAAACAGAGCTGGGAGACGGACTTCCTGGTTGCGTTTCCCGCTTCAGTGCCAAATTTTCAGTCAATTTAGTCCCAAATTCAGTAAACTTCACCTACTCACGGGAAGTTGTTTTTAAGCCGAATAGTCCCAGGAAAAGAGGTCAGCGCTCACCGACAGCAGCTTTGCGGCTTCACTCCACAGAAAGAGTGATCGACTCACAGCACCGCACCAGCCCTTTCACGCTCCGGAGCCCCTTATGAGGTCCCTTCAACGTTTCGAGGGGCGCTGATGGTGCCCGCCAAGTCCCACGGCCACAGGCTATCGCTGCCTGTGGGTTTCCAACCTGGGTCTCTGCTTCCTTTTCTGCGGAGCTTCCCCTTCACAGATAGAAGGAGACCGCCATTGCCGTTCGTACCGCCCCCGGAAGTCTTCGAGGCAGTGAAGGTTTAGGACCAAAGTTTTCCTTCTCAATGGGCTCACTTCCCCAGTTGACGATCCCATCTGCCCTTCACTTTCCTCTACAGCATGGGCAGAATCTGCCTTTTTGACTGTGGGATTCACTGTTTTTCCCCTCCTCTCCATCCACCAGGGTGTGCCTTCACCTGCAGCAGAATTCCTGAACCCACCAAGGATTTGAGACCCATCAGGTATCCTCACCTGGTCTAGCCGGCCGGTTGAAGTCGTTCCTGAGATTGCGGCCCATTTTGCATGCTGACAGCTTCTGGAAGCCACAGGTGAGAGCTGAGTGCAGGGTGGGGACCAATGGTGGAAATATTACCCCTACCAAAGGTACTACCGCTCCCCTAACACCCCAAGACATCCTACAATTATGATATTTAAGACAGATCAGGAATAAATTCATATATCAAGAAATAACACAACTTCAGGTTGTTAATGAATCAATACCACATATTCAAGGATGAAGTTCCCGCTAAGTACAGTTATCCATTTGCCTTTAATATCCAGCTTTTTCAGTGTCAGATTAGGATAGTCTTGTGTCAGGAGACGGGCACAAGATGAGGCAGCACATCATTATAATAAGGAGCGATGGGGGTGGGTGTTTCCATCTGGGATTCCCATGTGCCACCTGCTTTCCTTCTGCTTCTCCTGCTCTCTCCATGCAATGTGAGGCATGTAGACTGAGGTCCATTTCCAAGAACAGGAGCTTCCCTGAGCACCCATTCAGCTGACGCCAAGCACCAAGCCTTGTCACTAGTTCTCTGACTGACCCAGACCACAGTCCCTGGAAAAGACGAAGACCTGAGTCTCACAAAATGGTTTATATGGACCTCCTGAGGCCAATGGGATTGTGCAGGTGATTCATAAAGATCTAGAGGTGGAAACTGGGGTGGATGGAGGATTATGATGCAGAGAATGGGAAATGTCCAAAGGAACGATGAACCAGAGAAAGAGACAGTCTTATCATAGACAAAGAGCAGCTGCCTTTCCTTTGAGGAAACAATTGATTTGAAAAGGCTGTATTCCAAGTTCATGCTGCTATATTAACGATGACTAAGGATTATGAAAGGTTGCTTATGCATTACTAACATTTGGTGACATCGCATCTTCGTTTCCTCAAAACTGGGAACATGGGTAGGAGGCAGGGGAATGTAGGAGATGTTGAAATAGGAGAAGGTGCTAATGGCGCTTGCTGTGTTCTCTTCCCCTTTCTTCTCTTCCTTGAAACCCAAACAGGATTTCCTTTCCTCCCACTTTGAAGAAGGTGATGGAGAAGACATTCAGAATTCTAAGGGATGGTACACTTTATTTCATTAGGTAGAGACATTAAAATGTGTGAGATGTGGAATATGCTTCACTGAATGAGCACACATAGCTCACATCAGCGATCTCAAGAAGGGGAGAAACCATTTAAAGGTATGGAGAGTGAGAAAAGTTTCACTGATAGTGAAAAACTTAGAACACATCAGTGGACTCACATGGGCAAGAAAGGATTCCAATTCTTGGATTGTGGAAAGAGCTTCAGTCAGAATGGACATTTAAGTTTACATCAGTGGACTCACACAGAGGAGAAGCCATTTAAATGTATGGAATATGGAAAAAACTTCAGTCAGAGAGGACAACTCAATATACATCAACAGACTCACACAGGGGGAAAACCATTTAAATGTATGGAGTGTGGAAAGAGCTTTAGTGATAATGGAACCCTTAGAACACATCAGCGGACTCACACAGGAGAGAAACCCTTTAAATGCATGGAGTGTGGAAAGAGCTTCAGTTTTAATGCAAACCTTAGAAAACCTCAGCGGACTCACACAGGAGAGAAACCATTTAAATGCATGGAGTGTGGAAAGAGCTTCAGTCAGAGTGGACACCTCAATATACATCAACGGACTCACACAGGGGAGAAACCATTTGAATGCATGGAATGCAGAAAGAGTTTCAGTCAGAATGGAGACCTTAAATTACACCAGCGGATTCACACAGGGGAGAAACCATTTAAATGCATGGAGTGTGGAAAGAGCTTCAGTCAGAGTGGACACCTCAATATACATCAACGGACTCACACAGGGGAGAAACCATTTGAATGCATGGAATGCAGAAAGAGCTTCAGTCAGAATGGAGAACTTAAATTACACCAGCGGATTCACACAGGGGAGAAACCATATAAATGTATGGAGTGTGGAAAGAGCTTCAGTACGAGTTGCCAACTCAATAGGCATCAACAGACTCACACAGGAGGAAAACCACTTAAATGTATGGAGTGTGGAAAGAGCTTTAGTGATAATGGAACCCTTAGAACACATCAGCGGACTCACACAGGAGAGAAACCCTTTAAATGCATGGAGTGTGGAAAGAGCTTCAGTCAGA
Organism: Podarcis muralis; assembly: GCF_004329235.1. Classification (NCBI taxonomy): domain Eukaryota; kingdom Metazoa; phylum Chordata; class Lepidosauria; order Squamata; family Lacertidae; genus Podarcis; species Podarcis muralis. Next base: position 72,105,848 of record NC_041321.1, on the reverse strand, counting down.
GTGGACACCTCAATATACATCAACGGACTCACACAGGAGAGAAACCATTTGAATGCATGGAATGCGGAAAGAGCTTCAGTCAGAATGGATACCTTAGAACACATCAACGGACTCATACAGGGGAGAAACCATATAAATGTATGGAGTGTGGAAAGAGCTTCAGTTTAAATGGAAACCTTAGAATACATCAACGGACTCATACAGGGGAGAAACCATATAAATGTATGGAGTGTGGAAACAGCTTTATTGATAATGGAAGCCTTAGAACACATCAGCGGACTCACACAGGAGAGAAACCATTTAAATGCATGGAGTGTGGAAAGAGCTTCAGTCAGAGTGGACACCTCAATATACATCAACGGACTCACACAGGGGAGAAACCATTTGAATGCATGGAATGCAGAAAGAGCTTCAGTCAGAATGGAGACCTTAAATTACACCAGCGGATTCACACAGGGGAGAAACCATTTAAATGCATGGAGTGTGGAAAGAGCTTCAGTCAGAGTGGACACCTCAATATACATCAACGGACTCACACAGGGGAGAAACCATTTAAATGCATGGAGTGTGGAAAGAGCTTCAGTCAGAGCGGACACCTCAATATACATCAACGGACGCACACAGGGGAGAAACCATTTGAATGCATGGAATGCAGAAAGAGCTTCAGTCAGAATGGAGAACTTAAATTACACCAGCGGATTTACACAGGAGTAGAAACCATATAAATGTATGGAGTGTGGAAAGAGCTTCAGTACGAGTTGCCAACTCAATAGGCATCAACAGACTCACACAGGAGGAAAACCACTTAAATGTATGGAGTGTGGAAAGAGCTTTAGTGATAATGGAACCCTTAGAACACATCAGCGGACTCACACAGGAGAGAAACCCTTTAAATGCATGGAGTGTGGAAAGAGCTTCAGTCAGAGTGGACACCTCAATATACATCAACGGACTCACACAGGAGAGAAACCATTTGAATGCATGGAATGCGGAAAGAGCTTCAGTCAGAATGGATACCTTAGAACACATCAACGGACTCATACAGGGGAGAAACCATATAAATGTATGGAGTGTGGAAACAGCATTAGTGATAATGGAAGGGCCTAGAACACATCAACGGACTCACACAGGGGAGAGAAACCATTTGAATGCATGGAATGCAGAAAGAGCTTCAGTCAGAATGGAGACCTTAAATTACACCAGCGGATTCACACAGGAGAAGAAACCATTTAAATGCATGGAGTGTGGGAAAGAGCTTCAGTCAGAGTGGAAACCTCAATATACATCAACGGACTCACACAGGGGAGAAACCATATAAATGTATGGAGTGTGGAAGGAGCTTTAGTCATAATGGATACCTTAGAACACATCAATGGACTCATACAGGGGAGAACCTTATAAATGTATGGAGTAAGGAAAGAGCTTCAGTTTAAATGGAAACCTTAGAATACATCAACAGACTCACACAGGGGAGAAACCATTTAAATGCATGGAGTGTGGAAAGAGCTTCAGTCATAGTGGACACCTCAATATACATCAACGGACTCACACTGGGATAAACCATTTAAATGCATGGAGTGCGGAAAGAGCTTCAGTCAGAATGGAAACCTCAATATACATCAACGGACTCACACAGGGGAAAAGCCATTTGAATGCCTGGAGTGCGGAAAATGCTTCAGTCAGAATGGAGACCTTAAATTACACAAGCGGATTCACACAGGGGAGAAACCATATAAATGTATGGAGTGTGGAAAGAGCTTCAGTAAGAGTGGACACCTCAATATGCATCAACAGACTCACACAGGGGAGAAACCATATAAATGCATGGAGTGCGGAAAGAGCTTCAGGCAGAATGGACACCTTAGAAAACATCAGCAGACACACGGGAGAAACTGTTTAAATGTATGGACTGTGGAAGGAGCTGCACTCAGAGCAGAACCCTTGATTTCTGTCAACGGACTCACACAAAAGAAAAACCTTATAAATATCAGGCAAGTAGATACAGGTTCAGTCCTAGTGGAAGTTCTAAATCAACAGACTCATGCACAGGAAGAACCTTAGGAGTTGAAACCCTACAAACCATCAACAAACTCTAAGAGGAGAAGCAGTGTAAATGAAAAGATTGCAAAAAGTGCTTTATTTACAATGGAGTGTTTAAGGAACATCCAGGGACTTTCACATGGGAGAACCCATTTAGATGTATGGAGAATGGGACATTTCCTTTCAGTGTCCACTCTTTCTTCACAGCACTGAAATTTTGAAGGCAATGTCAAACAATGTGAGTATAATCTAACAGGTAAAGTACCTTTTGAGAGATAGGATGAATCTGGTTTGCTGGTGGTGAGTGAGGATTAGGGCTGGGTGATATATTGATATCTTGTCCAATACCAGTTTCTAGACCACATCGTGATAACATTTGAAGAACTACTGATATGGCAATACACCGTGAATCACAGTGTGTATTTCTGGGATGTGCCTGCAAGCAGCAGCAGAAAGCTTTGCTTCGTGACGTCCCTGCAGATGCTGAGTTGCTGACTTTCCTCCCAGGCAACAGAAAGCGAAACACACACCTCCATTGCCCAGTGTCGTTCCAGCCTCTTTCCTCCCTTGCTCCCTTCTGCTGGTGTGTGTGCCTGACTTAGACATCCTGTGTGCTGTATGATTTTACTGCTGGAACTGGATTTGCTCTCAGGAGCTAAGTTTTGTGCCTCACTGGGGACCCAGTGAGAACTGTATGCTTTGAAAGCTCAGTAAACTATTACTGAAGAAGTCCTGCTGCCTCTGTGTGTGTTTTTGACCTTAGCATGGGAATTGCTCTACACGTGGCCCCTACCCTGCTGCTACGTGTCTCATGCCCTGGAGTTGGTCTACTCAAGCATGCAAGATGGCATGTACCAAACTCTGTCACCCCACCACTGCATGATTTCAAAACACTACTTATTCAACAGAACTTCATCCCTGCTCCCTGCACATTCTGAAAAAAACTTGAAATACTGAAATTGAATGGGAGATTTCCCCCCAAGCCTATTTGTAGGATGGGGAAGGCGGGGCTGCAGGTACCAGGGAAGTCTCCTGGGGGGCCCATCTTCAATCATGAACCACATAGGGGAACCCCAGAGCTCCTGCTTATTATGGGGTTTGGTGAAGATAGTACTTTTCCATATTCCCAGAAGTTATTATTCAATCCTGCTGCTAGAGAGTATTCCTACCAGAGTGCATATTACTATCATACTGATTTTACTGCTATGGTTGCTTTTGCTGTCATGGACTGGCTGGGTGTGGGGAGGGGGAGGCACCAGCTGGGGAACCCCCAAGGGAAGAAGGCTCAGAGCCTGGGGACTGGTGGTGGGATGGCAATGAGCAGAAAGAGGGAGAAAATGGAGCAGAACGGGAGGGAAGGTGTTGCAAGCTGGAGGAAACAGGGTTTGGTGAGCAGGAAGAGGCTGGGGCAGAGAGCAGTTCAGGAGAGGAGGGGCCAGGAGACCCAAAGGAGGCCGGCTGCTGAAGCATCCACGGAGACCCCCCCTCCCGCTGCGACCAGCTCCCCTCTCCCCCACACAGAGAAACCCAGTTCAGACCCCATGATCCTGCACATGATATTAAGAGGGTGTTTCCCTGCTCCCCAAAATTCATCGCTTTAATCTCCTTGACAATGAACTGTATTTTCAGCCCAATCACCCCGTTTGGAGAGCTCTTTTAGGTGCCCCTTGCAATCTCTCTTTGTTTGAACACTCCTGGACAATTTACTGCCACCAGCAAACTTTGCCCCCTCCCTGCTCACTCCTAACTCTAGATCATTTATGAACAAGTTGAAAAGCCACATGTCCCAATACTGATCTATAGGGGACTCCACTTTATGCTTCTCTCCATTCACAGGAGTGTTTATTAATATGTGTTCCTCCCTCCCCCCATCCTTCTGTGCTGCGGAGGGAAGCGTGCGGAAAAGTTCTGGGGTGAATTTCGCTTCCCTACACATCCAACACAGCTCAGCATTCAGGAAAATTGAAGAGGAAAGCTGGCCACAATCCAAGAGACTGAGGTCAGCAGAAAGCGAAGCAAAGCCTACTCAAAGGGAAGCCGCTCCAGCTTCCAGCCCATTTGCTCCCACAATGGCTGAAGAAGAATTGCCCTTAGGGAATGGCGGAGATGAATGGAAGCGGGCAAGGAAGCCCCACAAACGCTGCTGCTGGAGGAATAGGGGCACTGACCCCAATACTCAAAGGTGATGACCTGGTCCTTTAGGGGCACTGTTACGCCATCAGGAACCGGGAGTCCCCCACACCTGCCTCCCTTGTCTGGATTCAACCTCAATCTCTTAGCTGCCATCCATCCTCCAACCACCTCCAGAAAGGCACACAGGGAATTCACTGCCTTCACTGGTTCCAGTTTAAAAGAGAGGAAGAGATGGGAGGAGCCTCCCCATTGTCTTTTCCTTCACAAATCCTGTCTTAAGGGCACATTTAAGATATGAATAGGGTGTAAGGCTGTGACCTGGCACAGGAACTAAATATTCCTCATTACAAAAGACTGGCCAGGCTCCCCAGGCAATCCAATCAAGTGACCATTAACAGGTAACCTGGCAGACAGGAGGTAAACAAACCACTCAGATTTCTGCTGTAAACCACCCTTTCTGTAATGTAGGTATGATGTATGGGGGGGGAGTCTGGGGTTACACCCCTTCTGTGATGTGTGTATGATGTATGGAGGGATAGTCTTGAGCTCCAGGGCAGGGAATTTAAAATGTCTATATAAGGCCTTGTGTGCCATTGTTCTGGGTTCCTCCTCCCTCCTGCGTGTGGTGAGTGAGGACCCTGTTGCAACAGATCAATAAAGATCAGGCTTACTAGCTGTTTTGTTTTAAACGCTTTAAACGCATTAGGATTCAATCCACCATCCCGATGGATTTCTGCCTGGGGCATGTGCTGTCCTTGATCGCGTCCTGCCTCCTAAGGGATTATGGCTTATGAATTGGATCCCCCAATTTCAGAGGAGTCATTAGGCGTTGGATCCCAGGAAATCCGTCAAACCATTGACTTGGCGATTATTTGACGTTTCTACAGTTTTCTATACAGTATTGGATAGTCAGAGGAAACTGTCCGGTTCATGGTATCCGCTTCTTCTTCTCCCTGAACCCCTCCTCTTTGTGATGTGTCAATGATGTAGTCATGATGTAGTCTTGGGGGTGTAGCATGGGGGATTAGCAGCTAATAAAAGTTGGGGTCTTCTTTTGTTGGGGGCTTCCGTCTTGTTCCACCTGGTGGCAGGTGGGAGTCCTGTGGCGACAGTCTTCCATCAAGACCAAGCCAACTGGCTGGTCTTTTGCTCTGCTCTTCCTGGCTGGTCTCCTTGTTTCTTGTCCAAGGGATCCCTCAGATTTCTCCGTTAATACATGGAATCCGCTTCTGGCTCCAATTGTATCGGCTGCTTCTCTGAGCCTCTTTGCTGATGTGCTTGGAAGGTGCCTGTGTCAATGGTCACTGTCCCGGCCTTAGTCAGAGGCTGTGGTGGGGTCTTGGGGTTTTGGGGGAGTCGTATAACTGTCCCCCTTCCTGGTTTGAAGAGCACCAATACCTAAAGCACGGACGCACGGCTCGTGGCGTGGGGTGGGCGAGGGAAGGATTTTGCAAAGTAACATTGGGGGGAAACCCCACTTAGTAATTGGATTGCCAGGATCAGCCCCTCCCCCGCTCTCCTGATCTACAGGAGGAAGAGGGGAGAGGAAAAACCTTCCTCCCCGCCCCCGCTCAATTCTTTCCCTCCCCTCCCGGCACATCCTTCCCTCACCCCGCCCCCAAAATCCGAAATCCCCTCCCCAATATGTTGCTCCTTCTCCTCGCCACCCGCCTTTTGTTCCGGGAAGAAGGGAGGGATGAGCCCCTCTCCCAAACTGCCTGCTTCTCCCGACAGTGGAGCTTCCACTCCGGATTGCTGCTCTGCGCCATAGCTCTAGGGGCGCGCGCTTTCGGAAAGGGGAGGAGGGGCGGCAGGGGAGGATACCTCCCCCCCCCCCCGTGGATGTTGCAGGAAAGGAAAGGAGATTCGCGAGCGAGGACAAAGAGGTAAAGGGGCCGCGGGGGGAGGGGAGAGAAGGATCCAGAGACCCTCTTGAGCTCCCCAAAGCGCCTTTCCTGAGCCCCACGGGCAGGGCCTGGATCCCTGCACGCGTGCTGCGAAGGGGGCTTTCCCTGGCCCCTTAGGCGCCCTGGCGGGGGCGGTCATGGGGCGCCCACCCAGGGATTCCCCACGAGGACCCCCTTGCCCCGTTTCCCCCGCACAGGCATCCCTGGGGCCCTGTGGGCTCCGCATGGAAAAGGCAGGCCATGAAAGGGTTAACGGCGGCGAGGGACGCCTGGATAGAGACCCCCGTGTGGCTGGTGTTGGGGGGGCGTCCTCTGGATGGAGACGTGGGGCGCGCAGGTCGAGGGGTGAGCCCCGCCAAGGCGGCCTCTGGGTGCAGGGCGACTCAGGGAAAGAAGGAGGGGGTCGAGGAAGTCGCGGGGAGCATCCCTGGGGCGGGGAAGGGCAGCATTGGCGTGGGGGGGGGAAGAGAGAGAGAGAAAGGAAGACCAGTCTGTAGGGAGAGGTCTTCATCATGGCGGACGCGAGGATTCTCCGGAGGGGCCGCCTTGGCTTCTCCCTTCCACCTACGAATAGGCCACCCCTTCAAGGCGACCAGAGAGGGATCTGTCGAAAGTGGGGGGTCCACTCCCCCCACCCCTCCCTTCCTGCAAGCTCCATCCTCTTCCCACCCCATAAGCCCCTGCCCTGTCCAGACGCAGCGGTTCAAATCCCGAGAGGAAGAGGGGAGGGGAGAGCCCTTTTCAGAAGCCGTTCTCTGTTTCCACAATCCTACCCAGGAAGCAGCCAGAAACCTTTTCCTCTCTCTCAGGCTTCCATCTTTGTCTTTTCCACTGCCTGGTTCATTCAGGATGAGGATAATGTGCACCTGTCATCAGAAACAGGGGTGCAGAGTCCATGGAATGGCTCTCAGGATTGATCTAGAAGTTGCACCTCAAAAGCATTTCTGTTCCGCTTATTCTTTGTAGGCAATATCAGAGTGACTGACAAGCTGAGATTCTTCCTAAAGGACCCATTTTCATTATAGACAGTGTCTGTGGCTGGAGGCTCTACATACAAGGTGTGCCTACACAGGCCAAAGAGTGCCAGTATTAGCACAGGTGAGGTGTGTGACCTCCCCTAATTTACAGACTGTATGTGAATGAGAAGTTGTGGGTGGGATTACCGTTTATGGCATCCCTGTGATTCTCTCCACCCATGACATTTCGTGAGCTGATATTGCAGTACGAATTCAAAAATAACTACAAAAGAATAACAATATAATAAGAATGATTGTAGTATTTCTACGCTGCCTATCTGGCTGGGTTTCCCCCGCCACTCTGGGTAGCTTACAGTACATATAAAAGACAGTAAAACATCAAACATTAAAAACCTCCCAATACAGGGCTGCTTTCAGCTGTCTTATAAATGTCAGATAGTTGCCCATTTCCTTGCCCTCTGCCTGCTTCCCTGTAACTTCGCTTCTCACTGGGGGGGGGGTGAACCAGCAGAAGACCCTCGAAGGAGGACCTCAGCATACAGACTGAGCGATGGGGGTGGAGACGTTCCTTCAGGTCTACATACCCGAGGCTGTTTAGGGCCTTAGGTTGCAGATTTTGCTCCTCCGCAATGATCTCCAGAGCAAGTCCGACATACAATTAGCAGAGTAGGAAAAAACGCTCAGAGACAGCAAAAAATTCCTTCAGCAAATAAATTTGTGACTGAAGGCATAACAGGAATCTATGCCTGAAAAATGCAACCACGGCAATTTAATGGTCAGCACCAACATTGCGAATTGTGCTCAGAAATGTACTGGGAGTCAGTGAATATCCTTTCGGACTGGTGTTATGTTGTCTCAGCAGCTGCTCCCATTCTGTTCTCTACCAGTCACATTCTGGATTAGTTGCAGTTTCCGGGTCACCTTCAAAGGTAGCCCTGTCAGCATCACCCTTGAGCCAGTGCCACCGACTGGACTCATCCACTTCAGCCCCGACTGGGCCAGGCAAGCTGGGGTAGCACTTCCAGAGACCTTCTGCACAGGAACAGGTCAAAGTGTTGTGGACTCACAACTCAGAGTTGTGAGCACCAGATTCACTCCCGAAGACAGTCATTGCACAGCAGAGTACAGCAGAGCATAAACCACTCGGAGAACAGCTCTGTAGAATAACTACTTTTATTCTATCTACAACTATCATACAAACTATATAAAGAGCTAAATGGAGAAGCTAGACTGCACTGAGAGTCTGCAGCTGCTCTTAGCAGCAACCTTATCTATACAGAGATAACACACTCTCTCTCTAACACTCAGTCTCTCTCTCTTGTGAGGCTGGAGCGAAATAAGTGGAGAGCAGAAACCGCCCCCCTCCTCTCTGGAGAATCAGCAGAGAACATCAGCAGATTCTTGGAATGGGATGGGTGAAATCTCCTCAAGCCCCATGTATCACATGGCAGTAATCCAAGCGGGAGATCACCAGAGCATGCACCACTCTGGGTCTCCAGGCATGGAGGGTCTCAGCTGGCATACCAGATGGAACTGGTAGACAGCTGCCCTGGGCACAGAATTGACCTGTGCCTCCATGGACAGCTGTGAGTCCAAAATGACCCCCAGGTTGTGCACCTAGTCCTTTTGGGGCACAGTTACCCCCATCAGGTCTAGGGAGTCTCCCACACCTGCCTGTCCCCTGTCCCCCTGGGACAGTATTTCTTTCTTATCAAGATTCAACCTCAATCTGTTAGCCGCCATCTATCCTCCAAGTGCCTCCAGACACTTACACAGGACCTTCACTGGTTCCAATTTAAAAGAGAGGAAGAGCTGGGCATCATCCACATACTGGGGAACACCCAGCCCAAACCCCCTGATGATCTCTCCCAGCGTCTTCATATAGATATTAAAAAGCATGGGGAGAGGACGGAGCCCTGAGGCACCCCACAAGTGAGCTCCCAGGGGTCAGAACACTCATCCCCCAACACCAATTTCTGGACATGGCTCAGGAGGAAGGAGGGAAACCACTGCATAGCAGGGCCCCCAGCTCCCCTAGAGGGTCTAGAAGGATACCATGGTCAAAGGTCTCCAAAGCCGCTGAGAGATCCAGCAGAACCAGGAAAGAGCTTTCCCCTTGGTCTCTAGCCCATTGGAGATCATCAAGCAGCGCAACCAGGACAGTTTCAGGCCTGAATCCCAATTGGAAGGATAATGGTGGCAGAAGCTTTCCTGGTCCTGCACCTCCAAAAGCTCAAGGCCCAAGACTTTCATTCGCTTTCAAGAGGCCATTGGATTTGTGGTCTTTTCTTCAAAAGACAAATATCCCCATGCTTTTTAATATCTATATGAAGACAAATATTTTGAATACCTTTACAGTGACGTATGATGTAAATAGTGCTTCTGTTTTCCAGAATTCCCCAGCCCACCAAGGATTTGAGACCCATCAGGTATCCTCACCTGGTTTAGAATAGAATAGAATAGATTCTTTATTGTCATTACACAAGTGCAACATTGCACAAAGTGCAACGAAATTGGATGCCATCCCTTAAAACAACAAAAGCAAAACAACAACAACAACCAAACAAACCACATTCCAGCCACACCCACACCACACCCATCAAACTCCCAGGTCACACTATCGAGTTACAGCATTCAAAAAGGCCACAGCTCTTGGATAGAAACTGTTTTTCAGTCTATTTGTCTTTGACTTGATGTTTCTATATCTCCTGCCAGAAGGCAGTAGTGCAAACAGACCGTGTCCCGGGTGAGATGAATCCTGCAGGATGTTATTTGCTTTCCTAAGACAACGGGAACCGTACAGTTCTTCCAAAGATGGGAGAGGATGACCAATAATCCTTTGGGCTGTGGTTATGACCTTCTGGAGCACCTTCCTCTCCCTAGCTGTACAACTGGAGAACCAAGCACAAATACAGTATGTAAGAATGCCGGCCGGTTGAAGCCGTTCCTGGGATTGTGGCCCATTTTGAATGCTGACAGCTTCTCTCAGGTGAGAGCTGAGTGCAGGGTGGGGACCAATGGTGGAAAAATTACTCCAGAAGGTGGACTACATTTCCTACACCAAAAGTACTACCGCTCCCCTAACACCCCAAGACATCCTATAATTATGATATTTAAGACAGATCAGGAATAAATCATATCACAAGAAATAACACAACTTCAGGCACCACATCAAGGTTGATGTTTCCACTAAGTAAGTGGTGCCTCGCAAGACGCAAAGAATCCGTTCCGCGATTCTCTTCGTCTAGCGGTTTTTTCGTCTTGCGAAGCAACCCCATTAGCAGATTAGCGCTATTAACGGTTTAGCGGCTTAGTGGCTATTAATGGCTTAGCGGCTTAGAAAAAGGGGGGAAGCGGGGGGGAAATGGCAAGACTCGCAAGACATTTTCATCTTGCGAAGCAAGCCCATAGGGAAATTCGCCTTGCGAAGCAATTCAAAAATGGAAAACCCTTTCGTTTAGCGGGTTTTCCAACTTGCGAGGCATTCGTCTTGCGGGGCACCACTGTACACTTATCTCCTCGCCTTGAATATCCTGCTTTTCAGTGCCAGATTATGATAGTCCTCTGTCATAAGGCAAGCACAGGATCAGGCAGCACATCATCATTATAAAGAACCATTGGGGTGGGTGTTTCCGCCTGGGATTCCCATGTGCCATCTGCTTCTCCTGCTCTCTCCATGCAATGCAAGGCATGTAGACAGAGGTCCATCTCCAAGAACAGGAGCTTCCCTGAGCACCCATTCAGCTGACCCCAAGCACCAAGCCTTGTCACTAGTTCTCTGACTGACCCAGGGCAGATGGGGCTGGTCAACCTGGAGGCTTGTTATCAAGTCCCAGAGCTTCTCTGACATTGAATTATATGGTTCTCTGACTGACCCAGACCAAAGTCCCTGGAAAAGATGTAGACCTGGGCCTCCCAAAATGGTCCACATGGACTTCCTGAGGCCATTGGGACTGTGCAGGTGACTGCTGAAGATTTAGAGGTGAAAACGGGTGGTGGTGGATGGAGGATTATGACGCAGAGGATGGGAATTGTCCAAAGGAACAATGAACCAGAGAAAGAGAGGGCCATGTCATGGACAGAGAGCAGCTGCCTTTCCTGTGAGGAAACAATTGATTTGAGAAGGCTGCATTCCAAGATCATGCTGCTTCATTAATGATGATTGAGGATTATGAAAGTTTGCTGCTACATTACTATCACTTGACATCATTGCATCTTTATTTCCTCAAAACTGGGAACATGGGTAGGAGGCAGGGGAATGTAGGAGATGTTGAAATAAGAAAAGCTGCTAATGGCATTTGATGTGCTCTCTTTCCATTTGTTCTCTTCCTTGAAACTCAAACAGGATTTCCTTCCTCCCACTCTGAAGAAGGAGATGGAGAAGACAGTCAGAAGTCCAGGAGATGGGACACCTTTCGTTTCATTAGAAAGAGAAATTAAAATGTGTGAAATGTGGATTATGCTTCATAGAATGAGCACACATAATTCACATCAATGACCTCCGACGGGAGAAAACCATTGAAAGGTAAGGACTGTAGAAAGAGTTTCACTGATATTGGAACAAACCTTAGAATCCATCAGCACATTAACGATGGGCAAGAAAGTATTCAAATGCATACAGTGTGGGAAGAACTTCAGTCAGAGTGATCCCTCAATACACATCAACGGATTCACACAGGAGAGAAACCATACACATGTATGGAGTGTGGGAAAGAGCTTTAGTCAGAGTGGACCCTGCATTTACATCGACCAGGAAGTGACTCACACAGGGGAGAATAACCATTAAATGTATGGAGTGGCGGAAAAGACTTCAGTCGGAGGGGGATACTTAACTTTACATCAACGGACTCATACCGGCGAGAAAACATTTAAATGCATGGAAATGTTGGAGAGGCTTAGTTTTAGTGGAAAGCTGTTAGAAAACATCAACAGATTCAACAGGGGAGAAACCATTTAAATGTATGGAGTGCGGAAAGAGCTTTAGTGATAATGCACACCCTTAGAAGACATCAACAGACTCATACAGGGGAGAAAGCATTTAAATGTATGGAGTGCGGAAAGAGCTTTAGTGAAAATGGAACCCTTAGAAAACATCAACAGACTCACAGAGGGGAGAAACCATTTAAATGCATTGAGTGTGGAAAGAGCTTCGGTTTCAATGCAGAACTTAGAACATCAACGGACTCACACGGCGAGAAACCATTTAAATGCATGGAGTGTGGAAAGAGCTTCAGTGATAATGGAACCCTTAAACACATCAGCGGACTCACACGGGTGAAACCATATAAATGTATGGAGTGCGGAAAGAGCTTCAGTCAGAGTGGACACTTAGAACATCTACAGACTCACACAGGGGAGAAACCATGTAATGTATGGAGTGCGGAAAGAGCTTTCGGTGATAATGTCAACTTAGAAGACTCAACAGACTCACACAGGGGAGAAACCATGTAAATGTATGGAGTGCGGAAAGAGCTTTCGTGATAATGGAACGCTTAGAACAAATCAATGGACTCACACAGGGGAAAAACCATTTAATTGCATGGAGTGCGGAAGGAATTCAGTCAGAGTGGACACCTCAGCGTGCATCAACTGACTCACACAGGAGAGAAACATATGAATGATTTGTTCTCAGGAGCTATATTTTGTGCCTCACTGTGGTCCCAGTCATAAATGTAGCCTTGAAAGCTCAGTAAACTATTACTGAAGAAGTCCTGCTGCCTGTGTGTGTCTTTTGACCTCAGTGTGGCACTTGCTCTACACGTGGCCCCTACCCTGCTGCTACTTAGCTCATGCCCTGGAGTTTCTGTACTAAAGCACACAAGATGGTTTTTGCACCCCCACCACTACAAACACTTCTTCTTCGACAGAACCTTATCTTGAAATACTGAAATTCAATGGGAGATTTCCCCCCAAAGCCTAAGTTCAAGAGGGGGAATATGGGGCTGCAGGTACCAGGGAAGTCTCCTGGTGGGCCCATCTTCACTCATGAACCCCATGGGTCAACCTGCTTATTCTGGGGTTTGAGGAGCAGTATAAATGAAAAGATTGCAAAAAGTGCTTTATTTACAATGGAGTGTTTAAGGAACCTCCAGGGACTTTCCCATGGAAGAACCCATTTAGATGTATGGAGTGCGGGATGTTTTCCTTTCAGTGTCCTCTCTTTCTTCACAGCAATGAACTCAGCAGGAAATCAGTCTTAAACACACAATGTGTATTTGAAGTTCTTGTGTTTATATGTAAAACTGAACAGCAATGAAATATTGAATGCAATGTCAAACAATGTGAGTATAATCTAAGAGGTAAAGAACCTTTTGATAGAGAGGATGAATCTGGTTTGCTGGTGGTGAGTGAGGATTAGGGCTGGGCGATATATTGATATCTGGTCCAATACTGGTTTCTAGACCACATCTCGATAACCTTTGAAGAACAGCTGATGTGGCAATACACTGTCAATCACAGTGTGTGTTTCTGGGAGCTGCTTTTCTTCGTGACGTCCCTGCAGATGCTGAGTTGCTGACTTCCCTCCAAGACTACAAGAAGCGAAAGGCACGCCTCCATTGCCCTGTGTCCTTCCAGCCTCTTTCCTCCTTGCTCCCTTCTGCCGGTGTGTGTGCCTGACTTAGATATCCTGTATGCTGTATAATTTTACCGCTGAAACTGGATTTGCTCTCAGGAGCTAAGTTTTGTGCCTCACTGGGGACCCAGTGAGAACTGTAGGCTTTGAAAGCTCAGTAAACTATTACTGAAGAAGTCCTGCTGCTTCTGTGTGTGTTTTTAACGTCAGTGTCGGACTTGCTCTACACGTGGCCCCTACCCCACCGATACTTGGCTAAGGCCCTGGAGTTACTGTACTCACGCATGAAAGATGGGTATTTTTGTGTCAGAGTGGTTTTTACACCAAACTCTGTCACCCCCACCACCGCATGATCTCCAAACATTTCTTATTCAACAGAACTTCTTCCCTGCCCCCTGCACGTTCTGAAGAAAACTTAAAATTTAATGGGAGATCCCCCCCCCCCAAGCCTAACTGCAAGAGGGGGAAGGATGGGTTGCAGGTACCAGGAAAGTCTCCTGGCGGGCCCATCTTCACTCATGAACCACTTAGGGGAACCCCAGCGCTACTGCTTATTCTGGGGTTTTGGGAGAATAATATTTTTCCATAGTCCCAGAGGTTATTAGTCAATCATGCTGCTACCAGAGGACCACAGCGCTTATTGCTATCCTACTGATTTAACTGTTGCTGCTGCTTTTGCTGTCATGGACTGGCTGTGTTCAGGGGGGGGGGACACACCAGTCTGGGGGACCCACAAGGGAAGAAGGCTCAGATCCTGGGGACTGGTGGTGGGATGGCGATCAGCAGATAGAGGAAGAAAATGGAGCAGAATGGGAGGGGAGGTGTTGCCAGCTGAGGAGGAAACAGGGTTTGGTGAGCAGGAAGAGGCTGGGACAGAGAGCGGTTCATGCTCAGAGGGAGGAGAGGAGGGGGCCAGGAGACCATCCGAGGAGGCCATCAGCTGAAGCATCCAGGGAGACTCCCCCTCCTGCTGCGACCAGCTCCCCTCTCCCCTGGTCTCCTAGAGCACACAGAGAAATCCAGTTCATACCCATGAGCCTATACATTATATTAATGGGTGCAGGGTTTTTTGCATCACTTTATGATGCTGTATTTTCTGCCCATTCACCCCATTTGGAGAGGTCCTTTGGAGCTCCTTGCATCTCTCTTTGTTTGAGCAACCCTGGACAATTCATATGACTTTTAAAACCTCCCCCCTTCACCCAGAATACTTTTCGAGTAGCATCTTCACTAGTATGTATCAAAGGGTTACACAAGTGCAACAGTTGGTCACTCTATCAGATACATCTCTGGACACCTCTCCAGTACCCATCACCCAAAGAACAAGAAAACTATCGACACAATACAGTAGTACCTCGGGTTAAGTACTTAATTCATTCCGGAGGTCTGTTCTTAACCTGAAACTGTTCTTAACCTGAGGTACCACTTTAGCTAATGGGGCCTCCCGCTGCTGCTGTGCCACCACCGCACAATTTCTGTTCTCATCCTGAAGCAAAGTTCTTACCCCGAGGTACTATTTCTGGGTTAGCGGAGTCTGTAACCTGAAGCGTCTGTAACCTGAGGTACCACTGTAATAATAATAATAAAATAAAATAAAATATATTTATATCCCACCCTCCCCAGCCAAAGCCGGGCACAGAGCGGCTAACAACAGTAAAAGTAATATAGTTTACATAAAATCACAATCAATTAATTGAAATACATTCTAAAATCAGTTCAGAATCAAATTACATCCTTGCCCTCAGGGCTTCTCCTGAGATGGGCTTTCAGAACCTGGCTTGGTCAACTGCCTCTGTGGAAGTCTATTGTCGCCCCTTGGTTACTCCCAGGGTGGGGCGAAGTGTAGGTTCTCTCACGCTCAGGGGATTATGGCAGGAGGCCCTGTTCTTGCTGCCTACGTGGCTATCCGCTTCCAGGGTCATGGAGGAGGGTGAACCCTGAATTTACTTTTTCTTAAGAGTTAAAACGGCTTTGGAATGGGAAGAATCGGTTAAAGTATGGATTTTATATGAATTTACAAATTTAGTTATCATTCCCAGAGCTGTCAAGCTGAAAGGATACATTCAGACACAATCTTTGTAATATTCTAGCAACTTTAGGCAATCGAAACCAAAATGGCTACATTTAATATACTTTGCCCATAGTCTGAGCAGCAGGAGGGCGCTGAGACAATTGTGCAAAGGCTGAGCTGAAAGGCTGGTTTGGAGGCAGTTTCAGCCGTCTACGGATTCCCCCATTGGCTAGCTGTCAAAACATAGTGCTTTTGATTGTTGGGCTTCGGTTATTCCTAAATCCCATTCATAAAACACAAACTCCGTAAATCCCATTCTTAAAATGCAGAGACCGTGTTTTCCTGTATTTATAAGATATGTGAATCTTTTGCGACTGAGTGGAGAGGGGTTTGGGGTTCCTCGTCCCAGGGGATAATGTCAGATGGTAACCCCCTCCCCTGTAATTTCCGTAACACCAGGAAGGAATTCCCCCCACCCTAGTCACATGCACCTGGGCTCACTTGCCAGAGCCACCTGTAGGGCTTGACTACAATTCCCATCATCCCTGACCACTGGTCCTGCTAGCTAGGGGTGATGGGAGCTGTAGTCCAAAAACAGCTGGAGACCCAAATTTGGGAAACCCTGTTCTCCCTGAAGGACAAAGGAGGGTTCACTTGCACCAGAACGTCAGGTGAGCCCTGCAGGATCAGGCCCAAGGGGCCCCTGTCCTCCCGATCGGACTTCCGGTTTGGATCGCCAGCAGTATGGGAGCGCGGAGAAGTTGCTGAGCGTCTTCTCCGAACTGTGGTTTTTGTGGGGCAACGCAAGGGCACTGCGACCCCAAAACTTCAGGGGGGCCCCCTGAAGGGAAGCGCTACCAGCAGCGCCAGAAAGGTCCGAAGCTTTCTGAAGTTTTTCCTATCTTTGGGGAGGACTCCGGAGCAGCGGGACCCAGTGGCGCATTCCGGTAAGCTCTGCGACCCCGGGCAGTAATGCCTCGAGCTCCCACTGATAAGAGGCGACAAATCTCCGAAATCTTTTTAAACTGCTGCCTTTGGTGTTGAAAATTAAACGTCGAGCTGTAAAAGCAGGAGGGTAGACTCTAAGGCGCAAAGACACTAACTGTTTAAATTAAGAGCCCGATTTGTTTCGGAGCCAAGATGGCGCTGGGAAGTTAATTGGAAGAGTGAAACAAAGTAAACCAACGCCTGCTGTAGAACAAAGAAAGAGAAGCCCCCGTTGGGAAACTCCGCGGGGCAAAGTAACCAGTTAAAAAAGTAGGAAATTGAAATGAAACAATAGAGACTTTGTATCGCTAATGGGCAACTGAAGAGTCTAACAAAAAAAAAAAAAAAAGAAAAAGGCTAAAGAGAGAACCGGGAGGAAAACGGAGGGACGCCGGACGCGGAGAAAGTGAACTACGACTCTTCGCATATATCCTCCCTCGCATACTTCTAGTACTCCAGCTCCCCAGCTGGTTGCCGTATTGTCTTAAAACTGAAGGAAACACAGCGTGCGAGACCGTGTGTATGGGGGAGATGAGACTGCTTACTTTGGTTGGCTGACACCCGCCCAGACTTGTTAGAAGCCGGCTTCTCTGAGGGATTCTGAGGGACTCTGACAGACTCAAAGACTCTGAAGGTTTTTTCTATCATTTTCTCTCACCTCTGGACTGATTTCGCATCGAGGAACAGGTCACCCCCGGACTTTCGGCCCCTTTCTTTGTTTTTTCTCCTTTTTGGAACTGATACTGAACTCCTTTTTCCCTGATTCAGGGCCCCCCTCTCCGCTGGGGGAACTTACATCAAGCTCTGGATTGTCTTGGACTCTTGCCTCCACGTTTATATATCTGTACCCCCTGCCCGTTTGCCCTCTCCCCCTTACCAATTTCTACCTCCTGATTTTTGGTTGCTCTTAAGGGAATACTAATAGGACAACCCCACAATATGTGGGAATAGACTAAGCTACAAGAGGCAGAGATTCAAAAGAGAAATTTTAGTATCACTGGCACCATTTAGACTGTGCCACCTGCGTTAGTCCATTTATTGTCCCTTTCCGTGATCTTTTCCCTTCCTGACCTTGCAAGACCCTTCAACTCCCTCGTCATTTTTTGTAATTTTGGTTGTATATGATTATCATGCATTATCTCTGGTAATTGGAACTTGCCTTTTACAAGAGACAATCGTAAGGATTTGTAAACTAGGAGGGAAAACTCCCAGTATTGGGAACGGGCTGATTTAAAGGGAAGTTACAAGACAAGTTAGAATCGAGGGGCAGATTAAAACCCTTTCGGTGATAGCCAATATCCAAGATTGTAAGCCCCTTGGGGAAAGCCATAAAAACTTGTGGATAGACTTGAGGCGGGAGGGGTGGGAAGGGGGAGGCGGGCAGATGGCGGGGAAAGACGGGAAGAAGCCTGCAGGGACACCAATGGATAGGAGAACCTCAAGGCAAGAGGAAATAAAAGACCTAGATGCATTATGGTTGAAAATAAAAGAGGAACTTAGACAAAACGAAACACGTATAGAAAAAAAATTAGAGAGATGCAAGAATCTTTTGACAAAAAAATTGAGGTGGTTGCAGGGAACTTTCAAACAAGATAAAAGAACTATCTGTCAAAACGAAAACCTTAGAAGAATTAAATAAAAAAGTGCAAAAAGATTTGAGAGACCAGAGAAAGGAATTGAAAAAACTAAAGAAAACTTTGAAGAACTGAGTAAAACCCAAGATCAGGTCTTAGATAATTTAGCCTTGATGGAGATGAAACAAAAGCAATTAAATTTAAAATTTAGAGGAATAG
>NC_041321.1:72032481-72087401 GCF_004329235.1 Podarcis muralis | reverse complement strand
CGATCGAGGTTGAATCTTGACAAGACAGAAATACTGTTCCAGGGGGACAGGGGGCAGGCAGGTGTGGGGGACTCCCTGGTCCTGAATGGTGTAACTGTGGCCCTGAAGGACCAGGTGCACAGCCTGGGCGTCATTTTGGACTCACAACTGTCCATGGAGGTACAGGTCAGTTCTGTGTCCAGGGCAGCTGTCAGCCAGCTCCATCTGGTACGCAGGATGAGACCCTACCAGCCTGCCGACTATTTCACCAGAGTGGTGCATGCTCTGGTGATCTCCCGCTTGGACGACTGCCATGTGATACATGAGGCTACCTTTGGAGGTGACTCGTAAACTGCAACTAATCCAGAATGTGTTAGCTAGACAACAGAATGGGAACAGCAGCTGAGACAACATAACAGCAGTCCGAAAGGATCTTCACTAACTCCCAGTACATTTCTGAGCACAATTCACATTGTTGGTGATGACCTTTAAATTGCTGTGGTTGCATTTTTCAGCCACAGAATCCTGTTATGCCTTCAGTCACAAATTTATTTGCTGGAGGAATTTTTTGCTGTCTCTGAGCGTTTTTTCCTACTCTGCTAATTGTATGTTGGACTTGCTCTGGAGATCATTGTGGAGGAGCAAGATCTGCAACCTAAAGCCCTAAACAGCCTCGGGTATGTAGACATGAAGGAACATCTCCACCCCCATCGCTCAGTCTGTACACTGAGGTCCTCCTTCAAGGGTCTTCTACTGGTCCGTCCCCCCCGTAGGAAGCAGGCAGATGGCAAGGAAATGGGCAACTACCGTATTTTTCACACCATTGGACGCACTTTTTCCCCCTTAAAAAGTAAGGGGAAATGTCTGTGCGTCTTATGGAGCGAAGCCGGCAAGAGCCGCTGCTGCCGACAAGCTCTGCGCAGCTCTCCCTTTAAAGCAAGAGCTGCATAGAGTGTGTCTGCGGCCCTGGCTGGGTTTACAGGGAGGCGGGAGGAGGGACTGCCGTCTGTCCCTCCTTCCGGCTCATTGTAAACCCAGCCAGAGCCGTGGCTGCTGAGCTGAGCCGGGGAGGAGGGAGGGAAGGGGATTCCGTTGGTCCCTCCCTCCCTCCTCCGTGGCTCGCTTTGAAGCAGCAAAGTGGGAGGGAAGCCGCTTACACCCGTGTAAGCAGCTTCTTTCCCACTTTCCTGCTTCAAAGCAACCACGGAGGAGGGAAGGAGGGGACCCATGGATCCTTCTCACTGCTTGAGGCTGCAGCGGATTCCCTCCTCCCGGGCTCCCTTTGAAGCAGGAAAGTGGGAGGGAAGCAGCTTACACCCGTGTAAGCAGCTTCTCTCCCACTTTCCTGTTTCAAAGCAACCACGGAGGAGGGAAGGAGGGGACCCATGGATCCTTCTCACTGCTCGAGCCTGCAGCGGATTCCCTCCTCCCGGGCTCCCTTTGAAGCAGGAAAGTGGGAGGGGAGCAGCTTACACTCGTGTAAGCAGCTCCTATTCCACTTTCCTGCTTCAAAGCGGAGGGAATCCCCTCCGTGGCTTGCTTTGAAGCAGGGTGCGGGGGTTCAGTGGGGAAAGAGGGCAGGAAATAGATGCTGGGCAGGAAGACTTTGACCACTGGAAAGTCCACCTCAGCCTCCCCAGATTTCCACTGAGACAGCCAGGCATGGCCATAAGAGCTAGAAACTTGCATGGGCTGTTTATTTAAAGACGAAAACATGCACTCATGTGAAAGAAATCCTCCCAGATTCCTGGACACAAAACACACTTGATATTCACACAAGTTACATGGATGGCATTGGCAACTGGAGGAGCAGCATGGTTAAAGAGCAAGTCCTGGTTTCAAGCTTAAGATCAGCTCTTTCATGGTGGCCTCAAACAACCCTTTGGCTGCAAGGGGAATCCCTCCCTTAATTCAGGATGCTGCAGTCTACAGATGCTGTGGCTGCCTGCCCTTTTCCCTGAGCTGTAAAAGCACCTTCAGTAGGGTGACGGGAGGTGACACAGTCGTCTTCCAGATGTGCAAAGAACCACCCTCTTGACACTAAAAGTGACAGCAGGCCTCATGCCCAGATCAGAAGCATAAATGGGAACCTAGGAAGCTGCCTGATAAGGAGTTGGATCCACTACTCCATCTAGCTTAGTAATGTCAACACTGACTGATAGCAGTTTGCCAGAGTTTCAGGCCTGGAGAGGCTGGGGATTGAACGTGTGGTGTTCTGCATGCAAAGCCACTGAGGTTACAGCTGTTCCCTTTAAAAACAAACTAAGATTGTAGTCCCCATGGTTCTGAAGAAAGGGCTAATTTAAACAGGAACAGAGGGACCTTCCCTATACCACGTCAGGACCCCTGATTCCATTTAGCTCACTTTTGTCTTCACTGATGGGCAGAGGCTCACCAGGGTTTCAGGAAACACACCCTCAGCCCTACCTGGAGAAGCTTTCAAGGACTGAACTTGGGATCTTCTCCATGTTCTCTCTATTGAGCTATGATGGCTCCCTCCCTTCTCCACCCCTCCTCCTCTGCAGGAGGCCTATCTCGGCTTGTCATTATAATGTATAAATGTCAAGGGCTTTGAGATGCATATAAAGTCAGGCTCAGCATTATTAACTGGACTTAGATAAGCCATGGTTCCCCTTCCTTCCCTCCTCTGAGGCTCGCTTCAAAGCAGCAAAGCGGATAGGAGCCGCCCACTTTGCTGCTTTAAATAGTTTAGTGCAACATTTGATTCAAAATATTTTTTTTCGTGTTTTCCTCCTCTAAAAACTAGGTGCGCCTTATGGTCAGGTGCGCCCTATGGAGCGAAAAATACGATATATTTTTGCTATTTTTTGGATCCTGTTATGCTTCAGTACAGTTATACCTCATGTTACATTTGCTTCAGGTTGCATGTTTTCAGGTTGCGTCCGGAGGCAACCGAGAAGTACCCGAAAGGGTTACTTCCGGGTTTCGCCACTTGGGCATGCGCAGACATGCAAAATGATGTCACGCGCATGTGCAGAAGCGGCGAATCGCGACCCGCGTATGTGCAGACGTAGATTGTGTTCTGCTCATGTTGCGAACGGACCTCCGGAACAGATCCCATTCGCAACCAGAGGTACCACTGTAATCAATTTCTCAGCTGAATTATTTTTTTGCTGCGTCTGAGTGGGGTTTTTTTGCTACTCTGCTAATTATACGTCGAACTTGCTCTGCAGATTGTTATGGAGGAGCAAGATCTGCAACCTTAAGCCATAAACAGCCTCGGCGCTGGAAACCTGAAGGAGCATCTCCACCCCCATCGCTCAGTCCGGGCAGGGAGGTCCTCCTCTGAGGGTCTTTGCTGGTTCCCTTGCTGTCAGAAGTGAAGTTCCAGCGAACCAGACAGAGGGCCTCCCGCCCTATGGAATGCCCTCCCATCAGAGGGAAGGAAATGGGCAACTCTCTGACATTTAGAAGACAGCTGCATTGGGATGTTTTTAATGTTTGATGTTTTAGTCTTTTTATGTACTTGAAGCTGCCCAGAGTGGCTGGGGAAACCCAACCAGATGGGCGGGGTATAAATACTGCAATCATTCTTATTATCTTGTATATTTTGTAGTTATTTTGGAATCTGTACTGCAATATCAGGTCACAAAATGTTATGGGTGGAGAAAATCACAGGGTTGCCATAAAGAAGAAGAGAGGAGTTTGGATTTGATATTCTGCTTTATCACTAACCGAAGGAGTCTCAAAGCAGCTAACATTCTCCTTTCCCTTCCTCCCCCACAACAAACACTCTGTGAGGTTAGTGGGGCTGAGAGACTTCAAAGAAGTGTGACTGGCCCAAGGTCACCCAGCAGCTACATGTGGACGAGCGGGGAAGCGAACCTGGTTCCCCAGATTACGAGTCTATGGCTCTTAACCACTACACCACACTGGCTCCCAGTGTAAACTGTAATCCCACCCACAAACTCTCATTCACATACAGCCTGTAAATTTGGGAAGGTTGCACAGCTCACCTGTGCTAATACTGTCAGTCTTTGGCAAGTGTGGGGAAGCTGCAGCCCCTCCGCCCCCCCCAAGTTCCTTTAAGAGACCCATGTTGCACGGGGCAGGCTCACCTGCAGCGAAACAAAATGCAGCTGCCCTGGCAAAGTGGAGCCAGGCTGGGGGGACCCCAGAAATGTGTCCCTAGAAGAAATGAAAGTCCTAGGCTCTGTGGTTTAACCCACAGTGCTACCCGCGTCCATAAGAAAGGATAAATATGAAGAAATCTGGAAGGATTACTTAAGAGATAAGGCAGAAAGTAGTGTGAAGTAGGGGGAGGAGAGGTGCGGAAATATTGTTTAAAAGGTGTAGTTATACGTATATCAGTACTCAAATCTGAATTGCTAAAGTGCGTTATTAGTGATATTGTGGTTTTTGTTTTATGTGTTTTTTTGTGGTTGATGTTTGTGTTGAAAAAATGATTTTAAAAAAAGGTTGTCATAAACTAGAATCCCATCCACAAACTCTCATTCACACAGTCTGTAAATTGAGGGGAGGGTCACACACCACACCTGTGCTAATACTGGCAGTCTTTGGCCTGTATAGGCACACCTTGTATGTAGAGCCTCCAGCCACAGACACTGTCTATCATGAAAATGGGTCCTTTGACTGGGAAGATTCATTCAGTTGCTGTCATCGGATGCTGAAGGATTGCATCTCAGCTTGTCAGTCACTCTGACATTGCCTACAAAGAATAAGAGAACAGAAATACTTTCGAGGTGCAACTTCCATATCAGCCCTGAGAGCCATTCCATGGTCTCTGCACCCTTGTTTCTGATGACAGGTGTACATTATCCTCATCCTCAATGAACCAGGCAGTGGAAAAGACAATAAAGATGGAAGCCTGAGAAAGAGGAAAAGGTTTCTGGCTGCTTCCTGGGTGGGATTGCGGAAACCAAGAGCTGCTTCTGAGAGGGCCTCTCCCCTCCCTCTTCCTCTCGGGATTTCCTCTCCTATCCAGGGGGACCAAAGGTTGGACTGGGCAGAACCCCTGGGTCTGGGCAGGGGCTTATGGGGGCGGGAAGAGGATGGAGATTGAAGGAAGGAAGGGGTGGGGGGACTGGACCCCCCCCACTATCCAGAGATCCCTCTCTGGTTGCCTTGAAGGGGGAGTCGATTCCTGGGTGGGAGGGAGAAGCCAAGGCGGCCCCTCCGGAGATTCCTCATGGGCGCCATGATGGAGACGTCTCCCCAAAGACTCGTCTCCCCCCCCCCCCGCCAATGCTGCGCTTCCTTGCCCCTTGGCCCCCTCCCTCTCTCCCGGGGTCTCCCCTGCCCCCAGAGACACCCTAGGCGCGGCTCACCCCTCGCCATGCGCGACCCATCTCTCCATCCGGAGGGGCCCCCCAAGACGAGGTGGGGAGGGACAGGGGGGTCTCTATCTAGGCGTCTCTCGCGCCCGTTAACCCTTTCATGTCTGCCTCTCTCCGCGCGGAGCGCACAGGGCCCCAGGGATGCCTGCGCGGGGGAAACGGGACCAGGGAG
Source organism: Podarcis muralis (assembly GCF_004329235.1). Taxonomy (NCBI): domain Eukaryota; kingdom Metazoa; phylum Chordata; class Lepidosauria; order Squamata; family Lacertidae; genus Podarcis; species Podarcis muralis. Next base: position 72,081,932 of record NC_041321.1, on the reverse strand, counting down.
TCCTCGTGGGACCCCGTGGGTGGGCGCCCCATGTCCACCCCTGCCAAGGAAAGCCCCCTTCGCAGCACGCGTGAAGGGATCCAGGCCCTGCCGGGGGGGGCCACGGAAGGCGCTTTGGGGAGCTGGCGCGGAGTCCCTCTCTGGGTCCTTCTCTCCCCCCCCCCAGACCCCTTTACCTCTTTGTCCTCGATCCCGATTCTCATTTCCTTTCCTGCAACAGCGATGTTTTGTTGGGGGGGGGTCCCCTGCCGCCCCTCCTCCCCTTTCCGAAAGCGCGCTCCCCTAGAGCTACGGCGCAGAGCGGCAATCCGGCGTAGAAGCTCCACTTCCGGGAGAAGCTGGCAGTTTGGGAGGGGGCTCACCCCCCCCCTTATTCCCGGAACAGAAGCCGGATTGGAGGAGGAGGAGGATCCTGATATTTTCAAAGGAGAAGCCCAGGACAGCCTTGCAGCTAGAGGGATGTGTAAATTCTATTATGGTTCTTATTGGAAGAGGGTAGTTAAAAATGGGGAAAAGGTAAAAGGCGGATCTAGACGGATCCTCGTGAATTCATATGATTTTTTCATTCAAATTAAATTAAACCACCATGATACTGTAGACCATGTCTTACTCTGTAGACAGCATCAAAAAATCATGCATCCACTATTTCGTGGGGCCGCAGGGGCGCAAAAACATGGTTAAAAAACACGGATCCTCATGGATCCTCATGATTTTTGCACAAGACCAGCCCAAAATCACCATCAGATCAAACATCATGGCCAGGGGCACAGCATCCACCACAAAAATCACGGATCCACGGCTTCCTGGCCATACCGTGGCCCAAAAACGTGGTTTTGAAGCACGGATCCTCATGGATCCTCACACTTTTTACATTGGGCCAACCCAAACTCACTGTCAAATCACACATCATGTCCAGGGGCACAGCCTGCACCACAAAAATCACGGATCCATGGCGTCCTGGCCACTCCATGGCTCAAAAACATGGTTTTGAAGGACGGATCCTCATGGATCATCACATGTTTTGCGTTGGGGAACCCCAAATTCACCCTTTATTCACATATCTTGTACATAACCACAGATCTGACCACAAACATCATGGATCTACTGCTTCATGGCCCTGGCCAGATGCTACTCTGGATATATTGGCCAATTTTTAGGTGGGTGTGCTAGGATGGAGGAAACGGAGTCGGCTGAATCTCTATCCTTTAAGGATGGGCGTCCAATGGCTGGGCCAGAATAATTTCAGTTTGGTTTGCCAGCTCCCAGCTCTTCATGGGGCGCAATAGTCACCTGTAGCTGCCATCAGGAGTCCTGGTGTGATCCTGGATGCTTCTGTCTCTATGGAGGCATTGGTCACAAATGTAGCCAAACTGGAATTTTTGAATCTATGTCAGGTTAGGCAATTGGCACTGTACCTGTCCCTTTCCAACCTAGCCATGGTGATCCATGCAGTAGTCACCTGCATACAATGGTACCTCGCAAGATGAATGCCTCGCAAGACGGAAAACTCGGAAGACGAAAGGGTTTTGGTTTTTTGAGCTGCTTCGCAAGACGATTTTCCCTATGGGCTTGCTTCGCAAGACGGAAACGTCTTGCAAGTTTGTTTCCTTTTTCTTAACACCGTTAATACAGTTGCGACTTGACTTCGAGGAGCAACTCATAGCACGCGGTGTGGTAGCCTTTTTTGAGGTTTTTGAAGACTTTGGTGATTTTTGAAGCTTTCCCAAAACTTTTCCGACACCGTGCTTCGCAAGACGAAAAAAAAACGCAAGACGACAAAAACTCGCGGAACGAATTAATTTCGTCTTGCGAGGCACCACTGTACTAGACTACTTTAACTTGCTGTACACCTGAGCCGGGGAGTGCAGGGTATAAATGTGATAGAGAGAGAGAGAGTGAGAGAGAGAGAGAGAGAGATGCAGGGCTACCCTTGAGACTGCTCCAGAAACTCCAAATGGTCTAAAATGCAGATGCATGAGTTCTTACTTGGACTTTGTGGAGAGCCCACATTCAGTTGGTTGTTCATCAGCTGGATTGGCTCCAGGTGGAGTATCAAATCAGGTTCAATGTTTTGGTGCTAATCTTTAAAGCCCTAAACAGTCTGTGACCTTTTTTATCTGTGGGAATTATCTTCCAATACACCCCCCATGAGTGTGACGCTCATCTGACAGCAACCTACTGGTGGTCCCTGGCCCAAATCATATCCAGCTGTCCTCAACCAGAGCCAGAGCCTTTTTGGTGGAACGCTTTGTCTAATGAGACCAGGGCTCAGTGCAATCTATCTCAGTTCTCTCACTTGTCATGGTGAGTGGGCTTGCACATTCCTATGACCCTTGTGAGCGAAGCCGTTGGGAATCTCGTACTCCCAGCAGGGTCACCCAAGGCGGTAAGGTCAAAGAAAATTAAATATGCTCAGAGTCCTGTAGTGATTTCATGCTCTTTATTGCAGCTTGTAAAACAGTGATTGAATTCCCCCCCAAACCTCAGGCTTTTATATACATTATTCACACAATGAGTCCTGTCTGAATGGCTGATTCTGCTTCCCTCCTGGAGCCTGATTGGTCTTTTCCTGCAAGCCAATCAGTTCTTGCATTCTAGGATCCTACTTGCCTATTGTTCTAGGATCCAAGCTTAGTACATAGCAGGGAAGGAGCTAGACAAAGAATGATCCAAGAAGTCCTCAGTGGCAGAACAGGCGGGTGATAACAAGCAGTGTGTTACAATGGCTGTGAAGGCAGATGAAGGCTGCAGCAGATAGGATCCACCAGTTCGTCGTGACTACTCATGCCATCAGAACAGAGCCCTACTGCGAAGACTGTGCGTTGGTCAGTGTGCACTGATCTACACACATAAAACAAATTCACGCACAGGCATCTTCCAAAAACCCAACCCAACCCCCCCAAACCCTCCCCCCATGGCGATCACTAAATGGCTACGGGGGCAGGAATGTGAAGCCCCTAGTCATGAACCGACACATGGGCGTTCAGTCGTTCTGACTCAAGGAATGAGGCAGTTGAGCATCTCAGCAGCTGTATCCATGACTGAGCAGCCCTTTTTAGGATCCACTATGCTCATCCCTGACTGGATTACCACGCCCAGGTGGAATCTCTTTTCCCATAGTTTGAATCCATTATTCTGCATCCTAGTCTCTAGAACAGCAGAAAACAAGCTTGCTCCCTCTTCAACATGACATCCCTTCAAATATTTAAACATGGCTATCATGTCACTCCTTAATCTTCTCTTCTCTAGATTAAACAAATCCAGCTCCCTAAGTCTCTCCTCATAGGGCTTGGATTCCAGACCTTTTACATTTTGGTCACTGTCAGGGAACTGACATCAGAGACACGGGAGAAGGAGAGGGTCTCAGATTCTGCAGGTGAAGGTCCCAGCACAAGGGGGAGACTCAGCTTGGTGGAAGGGGAAGGAAATACGCGTGACACCAAGAGTCCAGGAGAGCAATGGGAAGAGGAGGTGGAAGGGCTCCGGGATTCTTCCCTGGAAGTCAGTGAAGAGAGCCCAGGCACTCCGCTACCCACGCCCACCCTGCGCAGGAGACTCCCGCGCAATGAGAGGCGGAGACGATTAGGTGTCAAACAGCTTTTATGCTGGCAGAGGTTTAAGAAACGCCCACAGACAGATTCTGCCAGTGACTGAGGCAGTCAAGCGGAGATGGGCTGTGCAGTCCGAAGGGTTTAACCAGGCAACCAAGCACCCAAACGGGGTCGGCTTACGCACAAGTAACTCCAAACCACTACACCTGCCCATCTGGCTGGGTTTCCCTAGCCACTCTGGGTGGCTTCCAAAAAAAATATGAAATAAAAATACATTAAAAAGTCACACATTAAAAACGTCCCTAAACAGGGCTGCCGTCAGATGTCTTCTAAATGTCAGGTAGTTGTTTATCTCTTTGACATCTAATGGGAGGACATTCCACAGGGCGGGTGCCACTACCAAGAAGGCCCTCTGCCTGGTTCCTTGTCGCTTTGCTTCTCACAGTGAGGGAACCACCAAAAGGCCCTTGGTGCTGGACATCACTGTCTGGGCAGAACAATGGGCGTGGAGATGCTCCAAAAAGCATGAGGATCCATGAGGATCCGTTCTTCAAAACCATGTTTTTGGGCTATGGAGTTGCCAGGAAGCTGTGGATCCGAGTTTTTTGTGGTGCAGGGTGTGCCCCTGGCCATGATGTGTGATTTGACGATGAGTTTGGCCTAGCCCAATGCGAAAAGCGTAAGGATCCATGAGGATCCGTGCTTCAAAACTACGTTTTTGGGCCACGGTATGGCCAGGAAGCCGTGGATCTCAGTTTTTTGTGGTCTGGGCTGTGCCCCTGGCCATGATGTGTGATTTGACGGTGAATTTGGGCTGATCTAGTGCAAAAAGCGTGAGGATCCATGAGGATCCGTGCTTCAAAACCACGTTTTTGGGCCACGGTATGACCAGGAAGCCGTGGATCCGTGATTTTTGTGGTGCAGGCTGTGCCCCTGGCTATGACGTGTGATCTGACGGTGAGTTTGGGTTGGCCCAATGCGAAAAGCGTGAGGATCCATGAGGATCCGTGCTTCAAAACCACGTCTTTGGGCCATGCCGTTGCCAGATAACCGTGGATCTGAGTTTTCTGTGGTGCAGGCTGTGCTCCTGGACATGATGTTTGATATGACAGTGAATTTGGGGTGCCCTAATGCAAAAAGCGTTAGGATCCGTGCAGATCCGACCTTCAAAACCACGTTTTTGGGCCATGGTATGGCCAGGAAGCCATGGATCCGTGATTTTTGTGGTGGGTGCTGTGCCCCTGGACATGATGTGTGATTTGACAGTGAATTTGGGGTGGCCCAATGCAAAAAGCATTAGGATCCGTGAGGATCCGACGTTCAAAACCACGTTTTTGGGCCACGGTATGGCCAGGAAGCCGTGGATACGTGATTTTTGTGGTGGATGCTGTGCCCCTGGCCATGATGTTTGATCTGATGGTGACTTTGGGCTGATCTAGTGCAAAAATAATGAGGATCCATGAGGATCCGTGCTTCGAAACCACGTTTTTGGTCCATGGCGTTGCCAGATAACCGTGGATCCGAGTTTTTTGTTGTGTAGGCTGTGCCCCTGGACATGATGTGTGATATGACAGTGAATTTGGGGTGGCCCAATGCAAAAAGCGTTAGGATCCGTGCGGATCCGACCTTCAAAACCACGTTTTTGGGCCATGCCGTTGCCAGATGACCGTGGATCTGAGTTTTCTGTGGTGCAGGCTGTGCCCCTGGACATGATGTGTGATTTGACAGTGAATTTGGGGTGGCCCAATGCAAAAAGCGTGAGGATCCATGAGGATCCGTGCTTCAAAACCACGTTTCTGGGCCATGGAGTGGCCAGGAAGCCGTGGATCCGAGTTTTTTGTGGTGTAAGCTGTGCCCCTGAACATGATGTGTGATTTGACAGTGAGTTTGGGTTGGCCCAATGCAAAAAGTGTGAGGATCCATGAGGATCCGTGCTTCAAAACCACGTTTTTGGGCCATGGAGTGGCCAGGAAGCCGTGGATCCGAGTTTTTTGTGGTGTAAGCTGTGCCCCTGAACATGATGTGTGATTTGACAGTGAGTTTGGGTTGGCCCAAGGCAAAAAGCGTGAGGATCCATGAGGATCCGTGCTTCAAAACCACGTTTCTGGGCCATGGATTGGCCAGGAAGCCGTGGATACGAGTTTTTTGTGGTGTAAGCTGTGCCCCTGAACATGATGTGTGATTTGACAGTGAGTTTGGGTTGGCCCAAGGCAAAAAGCATGAGGAACCATGAGGATCCGTGCTTCAAAACCACATTTTTGGGCCATGGAGTGGCCAGGAAGCCGTGGATCCGAGTTTTTTGTGGTGTAAGCTGTGCCCCTGGACATGATGTGTGATTTGACAGTGAGTTTGGGTTGGCCCAAGGCAAAAAGCGTGAGGATCCATGAGGATCCGTGCTTCGAAACCACGTTTTTGGGCCTTGGAGTGGCCAGGAAACCGTGGATCTGAGTTTTTTTGTGGTGCAGGCTGTGCCCCTGGACATGATGTGTGATATGACAGTGAGTTTAGGGTGGCCCATTGCAAAAAGCGTGAGGATTCATGAGGATCCGTACTTCAAAACTACGTTTTTGGTCCATGGATTTACCAGGAAGTCGTGGGTCCGTGATTTTTGTGGTGCAGGCTGTGCTCCTGGCTATGATGTGTGATTTGACAGTGAGTTTGGGGTGGTCCAATGCAAAAAGCGTGAAGATCCACGAGGATCCGTGGTTCGGAACCACGTTTTTGGGCCACGGTATGGCCAGGAAGCCATGTATCCGTGATTTTTGTGGTGGATGCTGTGCCCATGGCCATGATGTTTGATCTGATGATGACTTTGGGCTGATCTTGTGCAAAAATCATGAGGATCCATGAGGATCCATGCTTCAAACCACGTTTTTGGGCCACGGTATGGCCAGGAAGCCATGGATCTGAGTTTTTTGTGGTGGATGCTGTGCCCATGGCCATGATGTTTGATCTGATGGTGACTTTGGGCTGGTCTTGTGCAGAAATCATGAGGATCCATGAGGATCCATGCTTCAAAACAACGTTTTTGGGCCACGGTATGGCCAGGAAGCCATGGATCCGTGATTTTTGTGGTGGATGCTGTGCCCCTGGCCATGATGTTTGATCTGATAGTGACTTTGGGCTGGTCTTGTGCAAAAATCATGAGGATCCATGAGGATCCATGCTTCGGAACCACGTTTTTGGGCCACGGTATGGCCAGGAAGCCATGGATCTGAGTTTTTTGTGGTGGATGCTGTGCCCCTGGCCATGATGTTTGATCTGATGGTGACTTTGGGCTGGTCTTGTGCAGAAATCATGAGGATCCATGAGGATCCATGCTTCAAAACCACGTTTTTGGGCCACGGTATGGCCAGGCAGGCGTGGATACGAGTTTTTTGTGGTGTAGGCTGTGCCCCTGGCTATGATATGTGATTTGACAGTGAGTTTGGGTTGGCCCAATGCAAAAAGCGTGAGGATCCATGAAGATCCGTGCTTTAAAACCACGTTTTTGGGCCACGGTATGGCCAGGAAGCCGTGGATCCATGATTTTTGTGGTGCAGACTGTGCCCCTGGACATGATGTGTGATTTGACAGTGAGTTTGGGTTGGCCCAAAGCAAAAAGAGTTAGGATCCATGAGGATCCGTGCTTCAAAACCACGTTTTTGGGCCATGGCGTTGCCAGGAAGCAGTGGATCCGAGTTTTTTGTGGTGCAGGCAGTGCCCCTGGACATGATGTGTGATTTGACAGTGAGTTTGGGTTGGCCCAATGCAAAAAGCGTGAGGATCCATGAGGATCCGTGCTTCAAAACCACGTTTTTGGGCCATGGAGTGGCCAGGAAGCCGTGGATCCGAGTTTTTTGTGGTGTAAGCTGTGCCCCTGAACATGATGTGTGATTTGACAGTGAGTTTGGGTTGGCCCAAGGCAAAAAGCGTGAGGATCCATGAGGATCCGTGCTTCAAAACCACGTTTCTGGGCCATGGATTGGCCAGGAAGCCGTGGATCCGAGTTTTTTGTGGTGCAGGCTGTGCCCCTGGACATGATGTTTGATCTGATGATGACTTTCGGCTGATCTAGTGCAAAAATCATGAGGATCCATTAGGATCTGTGCTTCGGAACCACGTTTTTGGGCCACAGTATGGCAAGGCAGGAGTGGATCTGAGTTTTCTGTGGTGCAGGCTGTGCCCCTGGCTATGATGTGCGATTTGACAGTGAGTTTGGGGTGGCCCAATGCAAAAAGTGTGAGGATCCATGAGGATCCGTTCTTGAAAACCACGTTTTTGGGCCATGGTGTGGCCAGGAAGCCGTGGATCCGTGATTTTTGTGGTGGATGCTGTGCCCCTGGACATGATGTGTAATTTGACAGTGAGTTTGGGTTGGCCCAATGCAAAAATCATGAGGATTCATGAGGATCCGTGTTTTTTAACCATGTTTTTGCGCCATTGCGGCACCACGAAACAGTGGATGCGTGATTTTTTTGGTTCCTCCTACAGACTAAGATGTGGTCTACAGTGGCATGGTGTTTTTATTTTGTTTCAATATAAAAATCATATGAATTCATGAGGATCCGTGCCTCGGATCCATGTTTTTGTGGTGCCGTAGCGCGGCAAAGTGTTGGATCCACGTTTTTTATAGTCCAGTTTGTAGGCGTGCCTTCTAGGTGTGATTTGACACTGCATTTGTTGGAATTAATTTTAAAAAAGTGGAGGATCCATGAGGATCCGTCTAGATCCGCCTTTTATGCAGACCCTTAAAAATGTGTGGGAAACTGGGGTTGTTGACAGGGGTGGGTGACGGGTCCATGTTTCTGAAAGCCAAAGACTCTAATTTTGTGACAAATCTGTGATGTATCGAAGATGCTGTGGAAAAATGTATTGTGCGAAATGAGGAGAGGTCTCAAAAATCTATGCAACCATCTTCTCGGGGTTCCTACTCTTGGTGTGTTTGAACCTTGTTGCAACAAATAAAGATCAGGTCAACTGACCGCCCTTTGCTTCTTTAACTTGGCTGGATTCTCCTTCTTTTGCTGACCGGAGGGACCCCCGGGGAGTGGCACCCTGAGGAGCTGGGCAGCGGAGTAAATCCGCACCCCGGGATATTTTCCTTCTCAACTCTTTCCCACCTGAGCCTCACCCCCTTACCTAAAAGCCAGACACAGCACAATGTGACAGGATTGTGACTCCTGCCCTCAGCAAACAAAATAGCTTTCCCCCCCCCAGCAAAGCAACCCCGGGATGCTGAGGTCCCCCAATCCTTGAAATGAAAAGGGGAGGGGCTCGGGACACCTTCAGGGAGCAGGCGGGGAGGGGGCTGCTCAGACTCCAGAAGCTCCTTCTCGCTGGTTCCTCCCCATCGCCCTCATACTTCCTGCCTCCCCTCCGCTTCTACTGGTCCTTTGCAAGTGCGGGGAAGCCCTAGTCCCTCCGGTCCCCCTCAAATTCCTTCTAAGAGCCCCACATTGCACGGGGCAGCCTCACCTGCAGCGAAACAAAACACAGCTGCCCTGGCAGAGTGGAGCCAGACTGAGGCGCACCGTGGGGACCCCAGAAATGTGTCCCTAGAAGAAATGTGCCTCCCCAGTCGGGGAAAACCCCCTTCTCTGGGGCTCAAGTGCTGCCGGTGGGCTCCCGAGAAGAGGCCCCTGCTTGGCCCCTGGGATGACAGGGGCCCCTTGGGCCTGATCCTGAAGGACTCACTTGATGTTCTGATGCAAGTGAACCCTCCTTTGTCCTTCAGGGAGAACAGGGTTTCCAAAATTTGGGTCTCCAGCTGTTTTTGGACTACAGCTTCCATCACCCCTAGCAGGCAAGACCAGTGGTCAGGGATGATGGGAATTGTAGTCAGGCCCTCCAGGTGGCTCTGGCAAGTGAGCCCAGCTGCAAGTGACAAGGGTGGGGGGATTCCTTCCTGGTGTTATGGAAATTATAGGGGAGGGGGTTACCATCTGACATCCCCTGCGATGAGGAACCCCAAACCCCTCTCCCCTCAGTCGCAAAAGCACGACTCACACATCTTATAAATACAGGAAAACACTGTCTCTGCATTTTAAGAATGGGATTTACGGACTTTCTGTTTTATGAATGGGATTTACGGATAACCGAAACTCACCAATCAAGAGCGCTTTGTTTTGACAGCTAGCCAATGGGGGAATCCGTAGACGGCTGAAACTGCCTCCAAACCAGCCTTTCAGCTCAGCCTTTGCACGATTGTCTCAGCGCCCTCCTGCTGCTCAGACTATGGGCAAAGTATGTTAAATGTAGCCATTTTTGTATCGATTGCCTAAAGTTGCTACAATGTTACAAAGATTGTGTCTGAATGTATCCTCTCAGCTTGACAGCTCAGGGAATGATACCTAAATTTGTAAATTCATATAAAATCCATACTTTAACCAATTCTTCCTATTCCAACGCCATTTTCACTCTTAAGAAAAATTAAATTTAGGCTTCATCCTCCTCCATGACCCTGGAAGCGGATAGCCACGTAGGCAGCAAGAACAGGGCCTCCTGCCAAAATCCCCTGAGCGTGAGAGCATGTACACTTCGCCCCACCCAGGGAGTGACCAAGGGGCGACAACAGACTTCCACAGAGGCAGTTGACCAAGCCAGGTGTCGCAGGAAACCCCCTCCCCCAATCATTCAGTTTTCATAAACTTGACACACACACGCACACTCACACACTACATACGCTACGCTTCTGTTATAAATTCATAGAAAATCAACCATACATCGGATCTGCACCATTGCACTTCTTTTTACTCCATGAAGGAAGGACTACAAAATGGGGAAGGTCTGATACAGGGCAGCCATTATCCCTTCAGCATACCAGCACATCCACAGGAGCCCTGCCCAGTTGGCATGTCAACCTTGATGGTCCCAGACAGAAGACCATCAAGGACACAACGGACTTGCATATGGGAGTAGATTCAACATGGACTGGAACAAAGGACAATGATCAGATTGGATTCCTGCGTTAACAAAGGTGTTCTGAAAGCCCAGCTCAGGAGAAGCCCTGAGGGCAAGGATGTAATTTGATTATGAATTGATTTTAGAATGTATTTCAATTAATTGATTGTGATTTTATGTAAACTGTGTTACTTTTACTGTTGTTAGCCGCTCTGAGCCCGGCATTGGCTGCGGAGGGTGGGGTATAAATATATTTTATTTTATTTTATTTTATTTTATTTTATTTTATTTTATTTTATTTATTTATTTATTTATTTATTTATTTATTTATTTATTTATTTTAATATTACAGTGGCACCTCGGGTTACAGACACTTCAGGTTACAGACTCTGCTAACCCAGAAATAGTACCTCGGGGTAAGAACTATGCTTCAGGATGAGAACAGAAATCGTGCAGCGGTGGCACAGCAGCAGCGGGAGGCCCCATTAGCTAAAGTGGTACCTCAGGTTAAGAACAGTTTCAGGTTAAGAACAGACCTCCAGAATGAATTAAGTTCTTAACCCGAGGTACTACTGTATTGTGTCAATAGTTTTCTTGTTCTTTGGGTGATGGGTACTGGAGAGGTGTCCAGAGATGTATCTGATAGAGGGACCAACTGTTGCACTTGTGTAACCCTTTGATACATACTAGTGAAGATGCTACTCGAAAAGTATTCTGGGTGAAGGGGGGGAGGTTTTAAAAGTCGATATGAATTGTCCAGGGTTGCTCAAACAAAGAGATGCAAGGAGCTCCAAAAGGACCTCTCCAAATGGGGTGAATGGGCAGAAAATACAGCATCATAAAGTGATGCAAAAAAACCTACACCCATTAATATAATGTATAGGCTCATGGGTATGAACTGGATTTCTCTGTGTGCTCTAGGAGACCAGGGGAGAGGGGAGCTGGTCGCAGCAGGAGGGGGAGTCTCCCTGGATGCTTCAGCTGATGGCCTCCTCGGATGGTCTCCTGGCCCCCTCCTCTCCTCCCTCTGAGCATGAACCGCTCTCTGTCCCAGCCTCTTCCTGCTCACCAAACCCTGTTTCCTCCTCAGCTTGCAACACCTCCCCTCCCATTCTGCTCCATTTCCTCCGTCTATCTGCTGATCGCCATCCCACCACCAGTCCCCAGGATCTGAGCCTTCTTCCCTTGTGGGTCCCCCAGACTGGTGTCTCCCCCCCCCCCCCGAACACAGCCAGTCCATGACAGCAAAAGCAGCAACAACAGTAAAATCAGTAGGATAGCAATATGCACTGTGGTCCTCTGGTAGCAGCATGATTGACTAATAACCTCTGGGACTATGGAAAAATATTATCCTCCCCAAACCCCAGAATAAGCAGTAGCTCTGGGGTTCCCCTATGTGGTTCATGACTGAAGATGGGCCGCCAGGAGACTTTCCTGGTACCTGCAACCCATCCTTCCCCCTCTTGCAGTTAGGCTTCGGGGGGGGGGATCTCCCATTAAATTTTAAGTTTTCTTCAGAACGTGCAGGGGGCAGGGAAGAAGTTCTGTTGAATAAGTAATGTTTGGAGATCATGCGGTGGTGGGGGTGACAGAGTTTGGTGTAAAAACCACTCTGACACAAAAATACCCATCTTTCATGCTTGAATACAGTAACTCCAGGGCCTTAGCCAAGTATCGGTGGGGTAGGGGCCACGTGTAGAGCAAGTCCCACACTGACGTCAAAAACACACACAGAAGCAGCGGGACTTCTTCAGTAATAGTTTACTGAGCTTTCAAAGCCTACAGTTCTCACTGGGTCCCCAGTGAGGCACAAAACTTAGCTCCTGAGAGCAAATCCAGTTTCAGCGGTAAAATTATACAGCATACAGGATATCTAAGTCAGGCACACACACCGGCAGAAGGGAACAAGCGAGGAAAGAGGCTGGAAGGACACAGGGCAATGGAGGCGTGCCTTTCGCTTCTTGTAGTCTTGGAGGGAAGTCAGCAACTCAGCATCTGCAGGGACGTCACGAAGAAAACTTTCTGCCGCTGCTTCCAGGCACATCCCAGAAACACACACTGTGATTGACAGTGTATTGCCACATCAGCTGTTCTTCAAAGGTTATCGAGATGTGGTCTAGAAACCAGTATTGGACCAGATATCAATATATCGCCCAGCCCTAATCCTCACTCACCACCAGCAAACCAGATTCATCCTCTCTATCAAATGGTTCTTTACCTCTTAGATTATACTCACATTGTTTGACATTGCCTTCAAGATTTCATTGCTGTTCAGTTTTACATATAAACACAAGAACTTCAAATACACATTGTGTGTTTAAGACTGATTTCCTGCTGAGTTCATTGCTGTGAAGAGAGGACACTGAAAGGAAAACGTCCCGCACTCCATACATCTAAATGGGTTCTTCCATGGGAAAGTCCCTGGATGTTCCTTAAACACTCCATTGTAAATAAAGCACTTTTTGCAATCTTTTCATTTATACTGCTCCTCAAACCCCAGAATAAGCAGGTTGACCCATGGGGTTCATGAGTGAAGATGGGCCCACCAGGAGACTTCCCTGGTACCTGCAGCCCCATATTCCCCCTCTTGAACTTAGGCTTTGGGGGGAAATCTCCCATTGAATTTCAGTATTTCAAGATAAGGTTCTGTCGAAGAAGAAGTGTTTGTAGTGGTGGGGGTGACAGAGTTTGGTGCAAAAACCATCTTGTGTGCTTTAGTACAGAAACTCCAGGGCATGAACTAAGTAGCAGCAGGGTAGGGGCCACGTGTAGAGCAAGTGCCACACTGAGGTCAAAAAGACACACACAGGCAGCAGGACTTCTTCAGTAATAGTTTACTGAGCTTTCAAAGGCTACAGTTATGACTGGGACCACAGTGAGGCACAAAATATAGCTCCTGAGAACAAATCATTCATATGGTTTCTCTCCTGTGTGAGTCAGTTGATGCATGCTGAGGTGTCCACTCTAACTGAATTTCCTTCCGCACTCCATGCAATTAAATGGTTTTTCCCCTGTGTGAGTCCATTGATTTGTTCTAAGGGTTCCATTATCACGAAAGCTCTTTCCGCACTCCATACATTTACATGGTTTCTCTCCTGTGTGAGTCTGTAGATGAATATTGAAGTGTCCACTCTGACTGAAGCTCTTTCCGCACTCCATACATTTATATGGTTTTTCACCCGTGTGAGTCCGTTGATGTATTCTAAGCTTTCCAGTTTCACTAAAGCTCTTTCCACACTCCATGCATTTAAATGGTTTCTCCCCTGTATGAGTCTGTTGATGTCTTCTAAGGTGTGCATTATCACTAAAGCTCTTTCCGCACTCCATACATTGATGTGGTTTTTCACCCATGTGAGTCCATTGATGTCTTCTAAGCTTTCCAGTTTCACAAAAGCTCTTTCCACACTCAATGCATTTAAATGGTTTCTCCCCTGTGTGAGTCTGTTGATGTTTTCTAAGGGTTCCATTTTCACTAAAGCTCTTTCCACACTCCATACATTTAAATGGTTTCTCCCCTGTGTGTGTCCGTTGATGTGTTCTAAGGTGTGCATTATCACTAAAGCTCTTTCCGCACTCAATGCATTTAAATGGTTTCTCCCCTCTGTGAGTCTGTTGATGTCTTCTAAGGTGTGCATTATCACTAAAGCTCTTTCCGCACTCAATGCATTTAAATGGTTTCTCCCCTCTGTGAGTCTGTTGATGTCTTCTAAGGTGTGCATTATCACTAAAGCTCTTTCCGCACTCCATACATTTAAATGGTTTCTCCCGTGTGTGAATCTGTTGATGTTTTCTACAGCTTCCACTATAACTAAAGCTCTTTCCACATTCCATGCATTTAAATGGTTTCTCGCCTGTATGAGTCCGTTGATGTAAAGTTAAGCATCCCCTCCGACTGAAGTTCTTTCCGCACTCCATACATTTAAATGGTTTCTCCCCTGTGTGAGTCTGGTGATGTAAATTGAGGTGTCCACTCTGACTAAAGCTCTTTCCACACTCCATACATTTGTATGGTTTCTCTCCTGTGTGAATCCGTTGATGTGTATTGAGGGATCCACTCTGACTGAAGTTCTTCCCACACTGTATGCATTTGAATCCTTTCTTGCCCATGTTAATGTGCTGATGTATTCTAAGTTTTCCAATATCAGTGAAACTCTTTCTACAGTCCTTACCTTTCAATGGTTTCTCCCCTGTCGGAGGTCATTGATGTGAATTATGTGTGCTCATTCTATGAAGCATAATCCACATTTCACACATTTTAATTTCTCTTTCTAATGAAACGAAAGATGTCCCATCTCCTGGACTTCTGACTGTCTTCTCCATCTCCTTCTTCAGAGTGGGAGGAAAGGAAATCCTGTTTGAGTTTCAAGGAAGAGAACAAATGGAAAGAGAGCACATCAAATGCCATTAGCAGCTTTTCTTATTTCAACATCTCCTACATTCCCCTGCCTCCTACCCATGTTCCCAGTTTTGAGGAAATAAAGATGCAATGATGTCAAGTGATAGTAATGTAGCAGCAAACTTTCATAATCCTCAATCATCATTAATGAAGCAGCATGATCTTGGAATGCAGCCTTCTCAAATCAATTGTTTCCTCACAGGAAAGGCAGCTGCTCTCTGTCCATGACATGGCCCTCTCTTTCTCTGGTTCATTGTTCCTTTGGACAATTCCCATCCTCTGCGTCATAATCCTCCATCCACCACCACCCGTTTTCACCTCTAAATCTTCAGCAGTCACCTGCACAGTCCCAATGGCCTCAGGAAGTCCATGTGGACCATTTTGGGAGGCCCAGGTCTACATCTTTTCCAGGGACTTTGGTCTGGGTCAGTCAGAGAACCATATAATTCAATGTCAGAGAAGCTCTGGGACTTGATAACAAGCCTCCAGGTTGACCAGCCCCATCTGCCCTGGGTCAGTCAGAGAACTAGTGACAAGGCTTGGTGCTTGGGGTCAGCTGAATGGGTGCTCAGGGAAGCTCCTGTTCTTGGAGATGGACCTCTGTCTACATGCCTTGCATTGCATGGAGAGAGCAGGAGAAGCAGATGGCACATGGGAATCCCAGGCGGAAACACCGACCCCAATGGTTCTTTATAATGATGATGTGCTGCCTGATCCTGTGCTTGCCTTATGACAGAGGACTATCATAATCTGGCACTGAAAAGCAGGATATTCAAGGCGAGGAGATAACTGTACAGTGGTGCCCCGCAAGACGAATGCCTCGCAAGTTGGAAAACCCGCTAAACGAAAGGGTTTTCCATTTTTGAATTGCTTCGCAAGGCGAATTTCCCTATGGGCTTGCTTCGCAAGATGAAAATGTCTTGCGAGTCTTGCCATTTCCCCCCCGCTTCCCCCCTTTTTCTAAGCCGCTAAGCCGCTAAGCCATTAATAGCCGCTAAGCCGCTAAACCGCTAATAGCGCTAATCTGCTAATGGGGTTGCTTCGCAAGACGAAAAAACCGCTAGACGAAGAGAATCGCGGAACGGATTCTTTGCGTCTTGCGAGGCACCACTTACTTAGTGGAAACGTCAACCTTGAATATGTGGTGCCTGAAGTTGTGTTATTTCTTGTGATATGAATTTATTCCTGATCTGTCTTAAATATCATAATTATAGGATGTCTTGGGGTGTTAGGGGAGCGGTAGTACTTTTGGTGTAGGAAATGTAGTCCACCTTCTGGAGTAATTTTTCCACCATTGGTCCCCACCCTGCACTCAGCTCTCACCTGAGAGAAGCTGTCAGCATTCAAAATGGGCCACAATCCCAGGAACGGCTTCAACCGGCCGGCTAAACCAGGTGAGGATACCTGATGGGTCTCAAATCCTTGGTGGGCTGGGGAATTCTGGAAAACAGAAGCACTATTTACATCATACGTCACTGTAAAGGTATTCAGAATATTTGTCTTTTGAAGAAAAGACCACAAATCCAATGGCCTCTTGAAAGCGAATGAAAGTCTTGGGCCTTGAGCTTTTTGAGGTGCAGGACCAGGAAAGCTTCTGCCACCATTATCCTTCCAATTGGGATTCAGGCCTGAAACTGCCCTGGTTGCGCTGCTTGATGATCTCCAATGGGCTAGAGACCAAGGGGAAAGCTCTTTCCTGGTTCTGCTGGATCTCTCAGCGGCTTTGGAGACCTTTGACCATGGTATCCTTCTAGACCCTCTAGGGGAGCTGGGGGCCCTGCTATGCAGTGGTTTCCCTCCTTCCTCCTGAGCCATGTCCAGAAATTGGTGTTGGGGGATGAGTGTTCTGACCCCTGGGAGCTCACTTGTGGGGTGCCTCAGGGCTCCGTCCTCTCCCCATGCTTTTTAATATCTATATGAAGACGCTGGGAGAGATCATCAGGGGGTTTGGGCTGGGTGTTCCCCAGTATGTGGATGATGCCCAGCTCTTCCTCTCTTTTAAATTGGAACCAGTAAAGGTCCTGTGTGAGTGTCTGGAGGCAGTTGGAGGATGGATGGCGGCTAACAGATTGAGGTTGAATCTTGATAAGAAAGAAATACTGTCCCAGGGGGACAGGGGGCAGGCAGGTGTGGGAGACTCCCTAGACCTGATGGGGGTAACTGTGCCCCAAAAGGACTAGGTGCACAACCTGGGGGTCATTTTGGACTCACAGCTGTCCATGGAGGCGCAGGTCAATTTTGTGTCCAGGGCAGCTGTCTACCAGTTCCATCTGGTATGCCAGCTGAGACCCTCCATGCCTGGAGACTGTCTCCCCAGAGTGGTGCATGCTCTGGTGATCTCCCGCTTGGATTACTGCCATGTGATACATGGGGCTTGAGGAGATTTCACCCCTCCCATTCCAAGAATCTGCTGATGTTCTCTGCTGATTCTCCAGAGGGGGGGCGGTTTCTGCTCTCCACTTATTTCGCTCCAGCCTCACAAGAGAGAGACTGAGTGTTAGAGAGAGAGAAAGTGTTATCTCTGTATAGATAAGGTTGCTGCTAAGAGCAGCTGCAGACTCTCAGTGCAGTCTAGCTTCTCCATTTAGCTCTGTATATAGTTTGTATGATAGTTGTAGATAGAATAAAAGTAGTTATTCTACAGAGCTGTTCTCCGAGTGGTTTATGCTCTGCTGTACTCTTCTGTGCAACGACTGTCTTCGGGAGTGAATCTGGTGCTCACAACTCTGAGTTGTGAGTCCACAACACTTTGACCTGTTCCTGTGCAGAAGGTCTCTGGAAGTGCTACCCCAGCTCGCCTGGCCCAGTCGGGGCTGAAGTGGATGAGTCCAGTCGGTGGCACTGGCTCAAGGGTGATGCTGACAGGGCTACCTTTGAAGGTGACCCGGAATCTGCAACTAATCCAGAATGTGGCTGGTAGAGAACAGAATGGGAGCAGCTGCTGAGACAACATAACACCAGTCCTAAAGGATATTCACTGACTCCCAGTACATTTCTGAGCACAATTCGCAACGTTGGTGCTGACCATTAAATTGCGGTGGTTGCATTTTTCAGGCATAGAATCCTATTATGCCTTCAGTAACAAACTGATTTGCTGACGGAATTTTTTGCTGTCTCTGAGCGTTTTTTCCTACTCTGCTAATTGTATGTCGGACTTGCTCCGGAGATCATTGTGGAGGAGCAAAATCTGCAACCTAAGGCCCTAAACAGCCTCAGGTATGTAGACCTGAAGGAACGTCTCCACCCCCATCGCTCAGTCTGGACACTGAGGTCCTCCTTCGAGGGTCTTCTGCTGGTTCACCCCCCCCCCCCAGTGAGAAGCGAAGTTACAGGGAAGCAAGCAGAGGGCAAGGAAATGGGCAACTATCTGATATTTATAAGACAGCTGAAGGCAGCCCTGTATCGGGAGGTTTTTAATGCTTGATGTTTTACTGTCTTTTATATGTACTGTAAGCTACCCAGAGTGGCGGGGGAAACCCAGCCAGATAGGCAGCGTAGAAATACTACAATCATTCTTATTATATTCTTATTCTTTTGTAGTTATTTTTGAATTCGTACTGCAATATCAGCTCACGAAATGTCATGGGTGGAGAAAATCACAGGGATGCCATAAACGGTAATCCCACCCACAACTTCTCATTCACATACAGTCTGTAAATTAGGGGAGGTCACACACCTCACCTGTGCTAATACTGGCACTCTTTGGCCTGTGTAGACACACCTTGTATGTAGAGCCTCCAGCCACAGACACTGTCTATCATGAAAATGGGTCCTTTGACTGGGAAGAATCTCAGCTTGTCAGTCACTCTGACACTGCCTACAAAGAATAAGAGGAACAGAAGTGCTTTTGACTTCCATATCAAGCCTGAGAGCCATTCCATGGACTCTGCACCCCTGTTTCTGATGACAGGTGTACATTATCCTCATCCTGAATGAACCAGGCAGTGGAAAAGACAAAGATGGAAGCCTGAGAGAGAGGAAAAGGTTTCTGGCTGCTTCCTGGGTGGGACTGAGGAAACAGAGAACGGCTTCTGAAAACGGCTCTCCCGTCCCCTCTTCCTCTCGGGATTTGAACCGCTGCGTCTGGACAGGGCAGGGGCTTATGGGGTGGGAAGAGGATGGAGCTTGCAGGAAGGGAGGGGTGGGGGGACTGGACCCCCCACTTTCGACAGATCCCCTCTGGTCGCCTTGAAGGGATGGCCGATTCCTAGGCGGGAGGGAGAAGCCAAGGCGGCCCCTCTGAAGAATCCTCGCGTCCGCCATGATGAAGACCTCTCCCTACAGACTGGTCTTCCTTTCTCTCCCCCCCCCCCACGCCAATGCTGCCCTTCCCCGCCCCAGGGATGCTCCCCGCGACTTCCTCGACCCCCTCCTTCTTTCCCTGAGTCGCCCTGCACCCAGAGGCCGCCTTGGCGGGGCTCACCCCTCGCCCTTCACGCCCCACCTCTCCATCCAGAGGACAACCCCCCCAACACCAGCCACACGGGGGTCTCTATCCAGGCATTCCTCGCCGCCGTTAACCCTTTCATGGCCTGCCTTTTCCATACGGAGCCCACAGGGCCCCAGGGATGCCTGTGCGGGGGAAACGGGGCAAGGGGGTCCTCGTGGGGAATCCCTGGGTGGGCGCCCCATGACCGCCCCCGCCAGGGCGCCTAAGTGGCCAGGGAAAGCCCCCTTCGCAGCACGCGTGCAGGGATCCAGGCCCTGCCCGTGGGGCTCAGGAAAGGCGCTTTGGGGAGCTCAAGGGGGTCTCTGGATCCTTCTCTCCCCTCCCCCCGCGACCCCTTTACCTCTTTGTCCTCGCTCGCGAATCTCCTTTCCTTTCCTGCAACATCCACGGGGGGGGTCCCTGCCGCCCCTCCTCCCCTTTCCGAAAGCGCGCGCCCCTAGAGCTATTGGGCAGAGCAGCAATCCGGAGTGGAAGCTCCACTGTCGGGAGAAGCAGGCAGTTTGGGAGGGGGGCTCATCCCTCCCTTCTTCCCGGAACAAAAGGCGGGTGGCGAGGAGAAGGAGCAACATATTGGGGAGGGGATTTCGGATTTTGGGGGCGGGGTGAGGGAAGGATGTGCCGGGAGGGGAGGGAATGAATTGAGCGGGGGCGGGGAGGAAGGTTTTTCCTCTCTCCTCTTCCTCCTGTAGATCAGGAGAGCGGGGGAGGGCCTGATCCTGGCAATCCAATTACTAAGTGGGGTTTCCCCCCAATGTTACTTTGCAAAATCCTTCCCTCGCCCACCCCACGCCACGAGCCGTGCGTCCGTGCTTTAGGTATTGGTGCTCTTCAAACCAGGAAGGGGGACAGTTATACGACTCCCCCAAAACCCCAAGTCCCTACCACAGTCTCGGACCAAGGCCGGGACAAAGACCATTTGCACAGGCACCTTCCATGCACAACAGCAAAGAGACTTAGAAAAGCAGCCTATACAATTGGAGCAAGAAGCGGATTCCATGTATTAACGGAGAAATCTGAGGGATCCCTTGGACAAGAAACAAGGAGACCAGCCAGGAAGAGCAGAGCAAAAGAGCAGCCAGTCGGCTTGGTCTTGATGGAAGACTGTCGCCACAGGACTCCCACCTGACACCAGGTGGAACAAGACGGAAGCCCCCAACAAACAAGACCCCAACTTTTATTAGCTGCTAATCCCCCATGCTACACCCCCAAGACTACATCATGACTACATCATTGACACATCACAAAGAGGAGGGGTTCAGGGAGAAGAAGAAGCAGATACAATGAACCGGACAGTTTCCTCTGACTATCCAATACTGTATAGAAAACTGTATAGAAAACTGTAGAAACGTCAAATAATCGCCAAGTCAACGGTTTGACGGATTTCCTGGGTTCCAACGCCTAATGACTCCTCTGGAATTGGGGGATCCAATTCATAAGCCATAATCCCTTAGGAGGCAAGAGGCGATCAAGGGCAGCACATGCCCCAGGCAGAAATCCATTGGGACGGTGGATTGAATCCTAATGCGTTTAAAGCGTTTAAAGCAAAGCAGCAAGTAAGCCTGATCTTTATTGATCTGTTGCAACAGGGTCCTCACTCACCACACGCAGGAGGGAGGTGGAACCCAGAACAATGGCGCACAAGGCCTCATATAGAGATTTTAAATTCCCTGCCCTGGAGCTCAAGACTATCCCTCCATACATCATACATACATGACAGAAGGGGTGTAACTCCAGACCACCATCCCCAGATGCATCATACCTACATTTCAGAAAGGGCGGTTTACAGCAGAAACCTGAGTGGTTTGTTTACCTCCTGCCTGCCAGGTTACTTGTTTAATGGTCACTTGATTGGATTCCCAGGGGAGCCTGGCCAGTCTTTTGTAATGATGAATATTTAGTTCCTGTGCCAGGTCACAGGCTCACACCCTATTCATATCTTAAATGTGCCCTTAAGACAGGATTTGTGAAGGAAAAGACAATGGGGAGGCTCCTCCCATCTCTTCCTCTCTTCTAAACTGGAACCAGTGAAGGCAGTGGATTCCCTTTGTGCCTTTCTGCAGGAGCGATTGTGGGGCTTCCTCGCCCACTTCCATTCAGCTCCGCCATTCCCAAAGGGCAATTCTTCTTCAGCCATTGTGGTAGCCAACGGGCTGGAAGCTGAAGCGGCTTCCCTTTGAGTAGGCTTTGCTTCCCTTTCTGCTGACCTCAGTCTCTTGGATTGTGGCCAGCTTTCCTCTTCCATTTCCCTGAATGCTGAGCAGTGTTGGAGGTGTGGGGAAGCAAAAGTCACCCCATAACTTTTCTGCAGGGTTCCCTCCGCAGCACAGAAGGATGGGGGGAGGGAGGAAGACGTACTAATAAACGAACACTCCTGTGAATGGAGAGAAGCATAAAGTGGAGTCCCCTATAGATCAGTATTGGGACCTGTGGCTTTTCAACTTGTTCATAAATGATCTAGAGTTGGGAATGAGTAGGGAGGGGGCAAAGTTTGCTGATGGCAGTTGTTCAAACAAAGAGAGATTGCAATGAGCACCAAAAAGAGCTCTCCAAACGGGGAGAATGGGCTGAAAATACAGTTCATTGTCAACAAGATTAAAGTGATGCATGTTGGGGGGCAGGGAAACACCCTCTTGATATCATGTGCAGAATCATGGGGTCTGAACTGGGTTTCTCTGTGTGCTCTAGGAGAACAGGGGAGAGGGGAGCTGGTCGCAGCAGGAGGGGGAGGGTCTCCCTGGATGCTTCAGTAGCCGGCCTCGTCTGGGTCTCCTGGCCCCCTCCTTTCCTCCCTCTGAGCCTGAACTGCTCTCTGCCCCAGCCTCTTCCTGCTCACCAAACCCTGTTTCCTCCAGCTTGCAACACCTTCCCTCCCGTTCTGCTCCATTTTCTCCCTCTTTCTGCTCATTGCCATCCCACCACCAGTCCCCAGGCTCTGAGCCTTCTTCCCTTGGGGGTTCCCCAGCTGGTGCGTCACCCCCCCATCCAGCCAGTCCATGACAGCAAAAGCAGCCATAGCAGTAAAATAAGTATGATAGTAATATACACTCTGGTAGGAATACTCCCTAGCAGCAGGATTGAATAATAACTTCTGGGAATATGGAAAAGTACTATCTTCACCATACCCCATAATAAGCAGGAACTCTGGGGTTCCCCTATGTGGTTCATGATTGAAGATGGGCCCCCCAGGAGACTTCCCTGGTACCTGCAGCCCCACCTTCCCCATCCTACAAATAGGCTTGGGGAAAAATCTCCCATTCAATTTCAGTATTTCAAGTTTTTTTCAGAATGCGCAGGGGGCAGGGATGAAGTTCTGTTGAATAAGTAGTGTTTTGAAATCATGCAGTGGTGGGGTGACAGAGTTTGGTACATGCCATCTTGCATGCTTGAGTAGACCAACTCCAGGGCATGAGGCACGTAGCAGCAGGGTAGGGGCCACGTGTAGAGCAAGTCCCACACTGAGGTCAAAAACACACACAGAGGCAGCAGGACTTACTTCTTCAGTAATAGTTTACTGAGCTTTCAAAGCATACAGTTCTCACTGGGTCCCCAGTGAGGCACAAAACTTAGCTCCTGAGAGCAAATCCAATTCCAGCAGTAAAATCATACAGCACACAGGATGTCTAAGTCAGGCACACACACCGGTAATAGGGAGCAAGCGAGGAAAGAGGCTGGAAGGACACAGGGCAATGAATGTGTTCATTGCAATGTTCATTTATTATTTGTACTTACAAAACCCCTCCCCCAAAAGCCCAGCCCCTCCCTTTTCAGCTACCTCCCCATCCCACCTCCCCCACAAATGCCTTTTACAAATAGTTAAAGATTAAAAACCAGATGACATTAATTTTGGTACAGTTATTCAGCAATATAGCTGTCATAATTAATGGGTTACGTTTCATTACAACCAGGGTGATTTGGGTAAAGGGGGCGGGGAATTCTGGTTATTGGCCAAATAAAATTTCATATTACAAGTTAGCAAATTCTAGTACAAAAATAGTCCATGTGATAGAACAGCCTGTAATATTTTTTTTTAATTTTTATTGTTATTCACAGTTAAGAGAGTCTGTTGGCTGCATAATTCCTTAAGTATTTTATGAATTTTTCTTTTTCTTTTATGGGGCTTCTTCTTATATAACCCAAATATAGGACAGAGCCTCAATAAATCCTTAGCAAAGAACCCTAGAATGAGGGTTAATAAGATATTCAGTTTATCTTCTTGTAATGTGCTTTTCACGGGATATCCAAAACCCAACTGGTTCCGCAGGTAGTCTCTTTGATATTTGTCCCTATGAGATCTAGAATCAAAAGGACCCATGAAGGACATTCTCCAGAACTTTTCCATGGTGGCCACAGGCCACGGTAGCGATGCTCAAATTCCACATGGGGAGGGGGGGTGCAAAAGCATGCTCTGTTCATCCCCATTTCCCCCACACATTCCTCTTGTCACCTCCTTTCAAATAATCATCAGTATTTTGCTCATTAAAACACCCCGGGGCCTGGTTCTTCTTCGCATCTCTCCCAGGAGTATTCCGTTCTGACTATGGCCCCTTCCGTTTCCACCTGTTATTAATGCTTTTCGGCAATTGGTTTCTTTTTTTCTTAGGCCAGAG
The DNA here is from genome assembly GCF_004329235.1 of Podarcis muralis. Lineage (NCBI taxonomy): Eukaryota > Metazoa > Chordata > Lepidosauria > Squamata > Lacertidae > Podarcis > Podarcis muralis. Next base: position 72,058,046 of record NC_041321.1, on the reverse strand, counting down.
AAAGATCTGCAGAGGTGCTACTTGTCCCTCAAGATATCTAGCTGCTCTTGGTATTCGGTGAAAAGCCGTTGCAAATGAAGGTTCTGACCGATGACGGGAAGCAGTTCCTTGAGGAGCTCTCGCTTGCGTAAGCCCACAACAGTTGCTTCCCACTGACTTCCAGCTGAGCTGTGGACTGGACCCAATAAATCCTTGCATAATTCCCACAATCGATATTCAAACCCTTCATTAACTAGATTTTGGGCCACGGTATTCGTGACTTGACTGTAAAGTCAGCGCTGCAGCTACCTGACTCTCCAGATACACCAGAGTCGTTTCCTGCTGCACCAAATGAGGCATGGAGAACAATCTTGCCGCTTGCCTCCCGGAGTTAGACGTTCTCCCTTGACAATGGATGTGTGTGTTTCACTTCCTGTTGCCTGGGAGGGAAGTCAGCAACTCAGCATCTGCAGGTACTTCACGAAGAAAAGCTTTCTGCCGCTGCTTGCAGGCACATCCCAGAAACACACACTGTGATTCACGGTGTATTGCCATATCAGTTGTTCTTCAAATGTTATCACGATGTGGTCTAGAAACCGGTATTGGACAAGATATTAATATATCGCCCAGCCCTAATCCTCACTCACCACCAGCAAACCAGATTCATCCTATCTCTCAAAAGGTACTTTACCTCTTAGATTATACTCACATTGTTTGACATTGCCTTCAAAATTTCGTTGCTGTTCAGTTTTACATATATACACAAGCACTTCAAATACACGTCATGTGTTTAAGACTGATTTCCTGATGAGTTCATTGCTGTGAAGAAAGAGTGGACACTGAAAGGAAAATGTCCCATTCTCCATACATCTAAATGGGTTCTCCAATGTGAAAGTCCCTGGATGTTCCTTAAACACTCCATTGTAAATAAAGAACTTTTTGCAATCTTTTCATTTCTACTGCTTCTCCTCTTAAGAATTTGTTGATGGTTTGTAGGGTTTCAATTCCTAAAGTTCTTCCTGTTCATGAGTCTGTTGATTTAGAACTTCCACTAGGACTGAACCTGTATCTACTTTCCTGATATTTATACGGTTTGCCTTTTGTGTGAGTTCGTTGACAGAAATCAAGGCTTCCGCTCTGAGTGCAGCTCCTTCCACAGTCCATACATTTAAACAGTTTATCCCGGGTGTCTGCTGATGTTTTTTACATTTATATGGTTTCTCCCTGTGTGAATCCACTGGTGTAATTTAAGATCTCGATTCTGACTGAAGCACTTTCCGCACTCCAGGCATTCAAATGGTTTCTCCCCTGTGTGAGTCCGTTGATGCATATTGAGGTTTCCACTCTTACTGAAGCTCTTTCCACACTCCATACATTTATATAGTTTCTCCCCTGTTTGAATCCGCTTGTGTAATTTAAGGTCTCCATTCCGACTGAAGCACTTTCCGCACTCCAGGCATTCAAATGGCTTTTCCCCTGTGTGAGTCCATTGATGTATATTGAGGTTTCCATTCTGACTGAAGCTCTTTCCGCACTCGATGCATTTAAATGGCTTTTCCCCTGTGTGAGTCCGTTCAGGTATATTAAGGTGTTCCTTATGACTGAAGCTCTTTCCACACTCCATGCATTTAAATGGTTTCTCCCCTGTGTGAGTCTGTTGATGTATTCTAAGATTTCCATTTAAGCTGAAGCTCTTTCCACACTCCATACATTTATATGGTTTCTCCCCTGTATGAGTCCGTTGATGTGTTCTTTCCACACTCCATGCATTTAAATGGTTTCTCTCCTGTGTGAGTCCACTGATGTGTTCTAAGGTTTCCATTATCACTAAAGCTGTTTCCACACTCCATACATTTATATGGTTTCTCCCCTGTGTGAGTCCGTTGATGTATATTGAGGTGTCCACTCTGACTAAAACTCTTTCCACACTCCATGCATTTAAATGGTTTCTCTCCTGTGTGAGCCCGTTGATGTATTCTAAGGTTTCCATTTAAACTGAAGCTCTTTCCACACTCCATACATTTATATGGTTTCTCCCCTGTGTGAATCCGCTGGTGTAATTTAAGATCTCCATTCTGACTGAAGCACTTTCCGCACTCCAGGCATTCAAATGGTTTCTCCCCTGTGTGAGTCCGTTGATGCATATTGAGGTTTCCACTCTTACTGAAGCTCTTTCCACACTCCATACATTTATATGGTTTCTCCCCTGTGTGAATCCGTTGATGTGTTCTAAGGTTTCCATTGAAACTGAAGCTCTTTCCGCACTCCAGGCATTCAAATGGCTTTTCCCCTGTGTGAGTCCGCTGATGTGTTCTAAGTTTTCCATTATCACTAAAGCTGTTTCCACACTCCATACATTTATATGGTTTCTCCCCTGTGTGAGTCCGTTGATGTATATTGAGGTGTCCACTCTGACTGAAACTCTTTCCACACTCCAAGCATTTAAATGGTTTCTCTCCTGTGTGAGTCCGCTGATGTGTTCTAAGGCTTCCATTATCACTAAAGCTGCTTCCACACTCCATACATTTATATGGTTTCTCCCCTGTATGAGTCCGTTGATGTGTTCTAAGGTATCCATTCTGACTGAAGTTCTTTCCGCATTCCATGCATTCAAATGGTTTCTCCCCTGTGTGCGTCCGTTGATGTATATTGAGGTGTCCATGCTGACTGAAGCTCTTTCCACACTCCATGCATTTAAAGGGTTTCTCTCCTGTGTGAGTCCGCTGATGTGTTCTAAGGGTTCCATTATCACTAAAGCTCCTTCCACACTCCATACATTTATATGGTTTCTCCCCTGTGTGAATCCGCTGGTGTAATTTAAGATCTCCATTATGACTGAAGCACTTTCCGCACTCCAGGCATTCAAATGGTTTCTCCCCTGTGTGAGTCCGCTGATGTGTTCTAAGGTTTCCATTTAAGCTGAAGCTCTTTCCACACTCCATACATTTATATGGTTTCTCCCCTGTGTGAATCCGCTTGTGTAATTTAAGGTCTCCATTCTGACTGAAGCACTTTCCGCACTCCAGGCATTCAAATGGCTTTTCCCCTGTGTGAGTCCGCTGATGTGTTCTAAGGTTTCCATTTAAGCTGAAGCTCTTTCCACACTCCATACATTTATATGGTTTCTCCCCTGTATGAGTCCGCTGGTGTAATTTAAGGTCTCCATTCTGACTGAAGCACTTTCCACACTCCATACATTTAAATGGTTTTTCCCCTGTGTGAGTCTGTTGATGTATATTGAGTTGTCCTCTCTGACTGAAGCTTTTTCCATATTCCATACATTTAAATGGCTTCTCCCCTGTGTGAGTCCACTGATGTAAACTTAAGTGTCCATTCTGACTGAAGCTCTTTCCACAATCCATGCATTGGAATCCTTTCTTGCCCATGTGAGTCCGCTGATGTGTTCTACGTTTTTCACTATCGGTGAAACTTTTCTCACTCTCCATACTTTTCTCTCCTTCTTGAGATCGCTGATGTGAGCTATGTGTGCTCATTTAGTGAAGCATATTCCACATTTCACACATTTTAATGTCTATACCTAATGAAATAAAGTATTCCATCCCTCAGAATTCTGAATGTCTTCTCCATCACCTTCTTCAATGTGGGAGGAAAGAAAATCCTGTTTGGGTTTCAAGGAAGAGAAGAAAGGGGAAGGGAACACAGCAAGCGCCATTAGCACCTTCTCCTATTTCAACATCTCCTACATTCCCCTGCCTCCTACCCATGTTCCCAGTTTTGATTTGGATCCCTTCCAATCGCGGTTCAGGCCTCATCATGGGACTGAAACTGCCTTGGTCGCACTGGTTGATGATCTCCGGCGAGCTAGGGACAAAGGTGAGAGTTGTTTCCTAGTTCTGCTGGATCTCTCGGCGGCCTTTGATACAATCGACCATATCATCCTTCTGGACCGTCAAGAGGGGTTGGGAGCTGGCGGCACTGTTATACAGTGGTTTCGCTCCTTCCTCCTGGGACGTGTTCAGAAAGTGGTGGGGGGGATGAGTGTTCAGACCCTTGGGCCCTCACTTGTGGGGTGCCTCAGGGTTCCGTCCTCTCCCCCATGCTTTTTAACATCTATATGAAGCCGCTGGGAGAGATCATCAGGGGGTTTGGGCTGGGTGTTCATCAGTATGCGGATGATACCCAGCTCTACCTCTCTTTCAAATCAGAACCAGTGAAGGCAGTGAAGGTCCTGTGTGAGTGCCTGGAGGCGGTTGGAGGATGGATGGCGGCTAATGGATTGAAGTTGAATCCTGACAAGACAGATGTACTGTTCTTGGGGGGCAGGGGGCGGGCTGGTGTGGAGGACTCCCTGGTCCTGAATGGGGTAGCTGTGCCCCTGAAGGACCAGGTGCGTAGCCTGGGAGTCATTTTGGACTCACAGCTGTCCATGGAGGCCAGGTTAATTCTGTATCCAGGGCAGCTGTCTACCAACTCCACCTGATACGCAGGCTGAGACCCTACCTGCCCGTGGACTGTCTCGCCAGAGTGGTGCATGCTCTAGTTATCTCCCGCTTGGACTACTGCAATGCGCTCTACGTGGGGCTACCTTTGAAGGTGACTCGGAAACTACAGCTAATCCAGAATGCGGCAGCTAGACTGGTGACTGGGGGCAGCCGCTGAGACCACATAACACCGGTCTTGAAAGACCTACATTGGCTCCCAGTACGTTTCCGAGCACAATTCAAAGTGCTGGTGTTGACCTTTAAAGCCCTAAACGGCCTCGGCCCAGTATACCTGGAGGAGCGTCTCCACCCCCATCGTTCTGCCCGGATGCTGAGGTCCAGCGCCGAGGGCCTTCTGGCGGTTCCCTCATTGCGAGAAGCAAAGCTACAGGGAACCAGGCAGAGGGCCTTTTCGGTAGTGGCACCCGCCCTGTGGAACGCCCTCCCATCAGATGTCAAAACGATAAACAACTACCTGACATTCAGAAGACATCTTAAGGCAGCCCTGTTCAGGGAAGTTTTTAATGTATGATATTTTAGTGTTTTTTTGGTTTCTATGGAAGCCGCCCAGAGTGGCTGGGGAAACCCAGCCAGATGGGCGGGGTACAAATAATAAATTATTATTATTATTATTATTATTATTATTATTATTATTTTGAGGAAACGAAGATGCAATGTCACCAAATGATAGTAATGCATCAGCAACCTTTCATAATCCTTAGTCATCGTTAATATAGCAGCATGAACTTGGAATACAGCCTTTTCAAATCAATTGTTTCCTCAAAGGAAAGGCAGCTGCTCTCTGTCTATGAAAAGACTCTCTCTTTCTCTGGTTCATCGTTCCTTTGGACATTTCCCATTCTCTGCATCATAATCCTCCATCCACCCCAGTTTCCACCTCTAGATCTTTATGAATCACCTGCACAATCCCATTGGCCTCAGGAGGTCCATATAAACCATTTTGTGAGACTCAGGTCTTCGTCTTTTCCAGGGACTGTGGTCTGGGTCAGTCAGGGAACTAGTGACAAGGCTTGGTGCTTGGCGTCAGCTGAATGGGTGCTCAGGGAAGTTCCTGTTCTTGGAAATGGACCTCAGTCTACATGCCTCACATTGCATGGAGAGAGCAGGAGAAGCAGAAGGAAAGCAGGTGGCGCATGGGAATCCCAGATGGAAACACCCACCCCCATCGCTCCTTATTATAATGATGTGCTGCCTCATCTTGTGCCCGGCTCCTGACACAAGACTATCCTAATCTGACACTGAAAAAGCTGGATATTAAAGGCAAATGGATAACTGTACTTAGCGGGAACTTCATCCTTGAATATGTGGTATTGATTCATTAACAACCTGAAGTTGTGTTATTTCTTGAGATATGAATTTATTCCTGATCTTCCGGAGGTGGCGCCAACGGTAATGGCGGTCTCCTTCTGATCGGGAGGGAGAAGCTCCATGGAATTTGGGGTCTTACCGCTACAGCGCAGCGGGGGAAGCCTGCGGCCGTGGGACTCAGCGGGTGCCAGAAGCGACCCCCCCAATAGCAAAGGAACCCCGAGAGGGGCTCCGGAGCGGAACGGGGGTGTCGTGGGGCTGAGAGTCGATCGCTACTTCCGTGGAGTGAAGCCGCACAACTGTTGCTGGAGAGCACTGACCTTTTTCCTCTGACAATTCGGCTGTCAAAACAACAACCCGTGAGTAGATCAAGTATTAAGATCGGGAATTTAAAGAAAATTAATCTGAATGGGAACCGAAGCGGGGAGGTGCAAAGAGAAAGTCCACCTTCCGTTCTGTAAAAAGATCAAAGCAAAGAACGTCCAAGCCGGTTACCGGGTGAGGAGCGCTAGGAAGAAAGACTGATTAGACATCAAGCTAAAGGAACCCCTTCCCTGAACTGAGAGGGAGGGAGGGGAGAAGGGACAGTGCCTTTGGTGCCAACTTTTAATATAAGAGAGAAAGGAGAGACACAAGACCACCTCTCAATCCCTGGGAACCGACTGCCTAGACTGAAATAATCTGGCTACATTGAATACAGCACTCTTTATTAACAATGTAATAATGGATGGTTAACACTCTGCAAATAGACATTCTGAAACTGTTAAAATTGTTACTTCTCCTGCTGAAGGGGGCATTTGGAAACTTAGCCATTTTGTTGCAACATTATTGACTGTTACTGTGTCCCCCTAGAGGCTTACTGAAAAAGTAACATTGGCTGGGGAATTTTCCACTCTGAGCCTGAGAAGGTCTCACAGTAAAGCTGTGGGAGTGACCTTGACTGTCAGATAAAGTGCCATGGATGAAAAGCCAACAAAACCGGAGGACAAAACAACGAGATCAGGCAGAGTTAGATACCAACAGCCTAGTACAACACAGCATCAACACAGGGCATCTGCCTCAGGCCCCCCTGTACCACAAGGGGAAGGGATGTCAGAAGAAGGTTTCACCTCTATTTTGAGTAAGATTTATGAGACTTTGGATAAACTGAGCAAACAAGTGGCTGAGGCCACAAACAAAATTGATCAAAATACTACAAGCATTAATGATTTGAGCCAGAAAGTGAATGTAAATACAGGTTCTATCAAAAAATTATCGCAACAGTTAGAATCAAACCAAAAGACGGCTCAGGAAGCTAAAGAAAAAGTAGAGGCCGTAGAAGGAAAGATAATACCGATAAGCATACAGTTGGGGGACCACCAGGTACATCTTGGGGTCCACCAGGAACTCCTGTTTATGATTGAATTGAGAGAAAAACAGACCAACTTGAAGGTCAGAGCGGTGCCTGAACTTGAGAAAGATAGCTTGTGTGACTTCCTGACACAGGAATTTGCGGACTTTTGGAAATTGGATGACAAGCAAGATTTTAAAATAACAAAGGCTTTCAGACTTGGAAGAGGAGGGAGGAAGGGCAGGGTGAGAGACTGTCTGATTACCCTTCGATCTAAAGAGGAGCGAGACAAAATACTAAGCCTACACTACCAGAACACTTTGATAATACAGGAGTCAAAAGTGGAAATCTTCAAGGACATTCCGAAACATCTTTTGGACCTCAGGACTAACTATGGAGACCTGGTGACTTTACTGAGAGGAAACAGAATCATCTTCAGGTGGGAATTCCCTCAAGGCCTATCTTTCAGCTTTAAAGGTAAGAAGTTTAAAATAAGATCATTGGAGGAGAAGGAAAAATTTTTGAGAGACCACGAAGAAGATCTGCAAAAAGGTGTAGAAGGACTGCCGGCAGCCTTACCACCAGGATTATTAGACATAGTATCACTACCTTTGGGAGTGGACAAGACAAAGAAAGTGATACCACCGCCAGAAGAAGACGAACTATTGGGAGCTGTCGGAGGACAGGAAACCTAGATACATCATGTCTCTACAACTACTAAGCTGGAACATTCACGGATTTAATTCCCCGGAGAAAAGGAAAAAAGTCTTTCACATACTTAAGAAGGAACAATTGGATCTAATTTGTCTACAGGAAACACATGTGACAAGGCTGCATAGGAAAATATTGATTAACAAGAGACTGGGCCAAGAATTTATTTCATCGGACAAAGTAAAAAAGCGAGGAGTGGTCATTTATGCAAAAGAGAGCCTGTCACCGAAATTTGTTTTTAAAGACGAGCAAGGAAGATATATCACAATTGAAATTCAAACACAAGGAGAAAATTTTCTGATACTAGGTGTATATGCACCAAATGAGGGGAAATCTACATTTTATAAGAAGTTGCATGAGACCTTACTGGATTATATGGACTACAACATTGTCTTGATGGGAGATATGAACGGGGTGGTATCTACAAATATGGACAAGTCGCAGAGACAGGTAGTTACTAAAGATGGTAGACTACCAAAGACCTTTTTTGAATTGACTGACAATATGGACTTGATTGACATTTGGAGGACCAGGAATCCCCTGGGGAGAGAAGGAACCTTCTTTTCTGAAGCCCAAAAGACATGGACAAGAATTGACCAAATCTGGATAACTAGAGGACTGGCACCCAAGATTAGGAAGGTAGAGATCTGCCCAAAGACGTGCTCCGACCACAATGCCGTGAAAATGGAGATGAGATTAACATTAACTGGTTCCTTCAGATGGAGGATGAATGACACCTTGTTTAGAGATCAAGAAGTGATTAAGAAGGCCCAAAAAACTTTGAGAGATTATTTTGAGATAAATTTGAATACCACTGTGGAAAAAAGAATAATTTGGGATGCAAGTAAAGCAGTTATGAGGGGATTTCTGATCCAACAGAACTCATTAAAGAAGAGAGCCCAGAATGTGAAAATAGAAATTTTTTGGATAAAATAAAAGAGGGCGAGAAAAGACTGAGATCGAAACCCAACTCACAAGAGATTTTGAGAGAAATAAAGTTATCCCAAGTGCAATATATGAAGATGATGAACCAGGAAATTGAGTGGAAAATTAAACAAATGAGGCAAAAGACTTTTGAATCAGCAAATAAATGTGGGAAACTGCTAGCTTGGCAGATGAAGAAAAGACAAAAACTCAATACTATTACCAACTTGGAAGTTGAGGGGGAAAATATTGAGAACCCAGTGGAAATCAGAAAATGTTTTCAGAGGTATTTCAAACAACTATATACACAAGGGCCTCAGAAAGACTTTGATATAGACCAGTTTTTGAAAGCAAACAGATTACAAAAAATCTCACAAGAAAACAAGACAATCTTGAACTATAAAATCACAGACCAGGAGGTGGAAGGTGCCATTCAGAATATGCAGTTGGGAAAATCTCCAGGGCCGGATGGCTTAACCTCAAAATATTATAGAACTTTGAAGGATTGGATAATCCAACCACTAAAGGAGGTTTGCAACGAAATTATGGAGGGGGAAAAGGCGCCAGAGTCGTGGAAAGAAGCATATATTACACTCATACCAAAAACAGTCTGAAAAGACACAACTTAAGAACTACCGACCCATATCCCTGTTAAATGTGGATTACAAAATTTTTGCTGATATTTTGGCAAGGAGGTTAAAAAAAGTATTAAAGGAAGTGATACACAAAGACCAAACTGGCTTTCTTCCGGGCAGACATTTGTCTGATAATACGAGGAATATAATTAATATTTTGGAAAAGCTGCAAGAGGACATTAACACTAAAGCAGTTTTAATTTTTGTGGATGCCGAGGAAGCCTTTGACAATATTTCTTGGAGTTTTATGAAGAAAAATCTTCAAGGGATGGGGGTCAGCCAAGGGTTTGAAAACGGTATAAGTGCAATTTATTCAGAACAAAAGGCAAAATTAATAGTTAACAATGTGGTGACAGAGGAATTTAAGATAGAGAAAGGGACACAACAAGGTTGCCAATTTCCCCATTACTCTTTATTTCCGTCCTGGAGGTTTTGTTAAATATGATAAGAAGAGACCACTTGATTAAAGGCATAACGGTCGGAGCCAAACAATACAAATTGAAAGCCTTTGCAGATGACTTGGTATTGACACTACAGGAGCCAGAATCTAGCACTAAAAGAGCAATAGAACTGATCCAGGAGTTTGGTCATGTGGACGGATTTAAGTTGAATAAGTAAAAAACCAAAGTTCTTGAGAAAAACTTAACAATGATGGAAAGAGAGAGGTTTCAGAATGAGATAGGTTTAACAGTGGTCAAGAAGGTGAAATATTTGGGGATCAATATGACAGCTAAAAATGGGAACCTATTTAAGGATAACTATGAAAAATGTTGGTCAGATGTTAAAAAGGATTTAGAAATATGGTCAAATTTGAAGCTTTCCTTGTTGGGCCGAATTGCTGTTATTAAGATGAATGTATTGCCAAGAATGCTCTTTTTGTTCCAATCGTTACAAATTTTGGGTAAAATGGACTGTTTCAAGAAGTGGCAGAGAGACATCTCTAAATTTGTCTGGCAGGGCAAGAAACCCAGAATAAAATTTAAAATATTAACAGATGTAAAAGAAAGAGAGGGATTTGCCCTGCCAGACCTTAAACTCTATTATGAATCAGCAGCTTTCTGCTGGCTGAAGGACTGGCTGCTTCTTGAGAACACAGACATTTTGGATTTAGAAGGTTTCAATAAATGTTTTTGGGTGGCATGCATACTTGTGGTCTGACAAGGTTAAAGCACATAAGGCATTTAAGAACCATATTGTCAGGAAAGCATTGTTTAATGTCTGGACACGATACAAAGACTTACTTGAAAACAAAACCCCAAGGTGGTTGTCACCAATGGAGGCAAAAGCTCAAAAAAAACCCTCAATATGGAGGCCAAGTGGCCAAAATATTGGGAGATTTTAGAGCAAGAAGGAGACAAATTGAAATTGCAGAGTTTTGAGAAACTAAAAGATAGAGTGCGAGATTGGTTACATTATTTTCAAATAAGAGAGGTATACAATTTAGACCAAAAAATCGGCTTCCAGGTGGAAAAATCAAAGTTGGAAACAGAATTGTTAGACCCCAATACTAAGATACTATCAAGAATGTATAACTTGCTGTTAAAATGGAATACTCAGGATGAAACGGTTAAATCGGCTATGATTAAATGGGCACAGGACGTTGGTCATAACATTATGTTTGCTGACTGGGAACAGTTGTGGACCACGAGTATGAAATTCACGGCATGTAATGTCCTTAGAGAGAATATTATGAAAATGATTTATAGGTGGTACATGACACCAGTCAAGCTTGCAAAAATTTACCATTTGCCCGATAATAAATGTTGGAAGTGTAAAGAAACTGAGGGTACATTCTTTCACCTTTGGTGGACGTGCCCAAGGATTAAGGCTCTCTGGGAAATGATATATAATGAATTGAAAAAGGTATTTAAGTATACCTTCCTGAAGAAACCAGAGGCCTTTCTCCTGGGCATTGTCGGCCAATTGGTGTTAAAGAAGGATAGAACTTTCTTTATGTACGCAACAGCAGCAGCAAGATTACTCATCGCGAAATATTGGAAGACACAGGAGCTACCCACACTGGAAGACTGGCAGATGAAGGTCATGGACTACATGGAATTGGCAGAGATGACCGGCAGAATCCGTGACCAGGGAGAAGAGTCGGTGGAGAAAGATTGGAAGAAGTTTAAAGATTACCTGCAGAAGCACTGTAAAATTAAGGAATGTTGAAATGACGTCTGATTGAAAATAAGTGGTACTGGTAAAGAGATGCTTAAGAAAATGTAAATAGGGAATGATAATTGGAAATGGATATTTACAATAATAGGTTAATATATGGAGTAAGGATAAAATGCTAGAGGGTAAGGATTTGCTGAATTTAATATTTGAACTGGAATACAAAATGGGAGGTGTGAGGAGGTCAAGAAATTAGTGAAGAAAACATAAGATTTGAAAATATTAATTCATTTTTAGCTTTGTTTTGTGGCTTTTTCTCTTCTTACTCTTCATCTTTTACTTTTTTCTTTCTTTCTACCTTTCTTTTATCAACTGTTTTTCTACTGTGTATTTTTATTTGTCTTGTTTTTGTAGTTTAAATGTTTAAACGTTTAAATGTTGGATTTTGTTTTTATTGTTTGTGAAATATTAATAAATATCATTTTAAAAATAAATATCATAGTTATAGGATGTCTTGGGGTGTTAGGGGAGCGGTAGTACCTTTGGTGGGGGTAATTTATCCACCATTGGTCCCCACCCACCATTGGTCCCCACCCTGCACTCAGCTCTCACCTGTGGCTTCCAGAAGCTGTCAGCATGCAAAATGGGCCGCAATCCCAGGAACGGCTTCAACCGGCCTGCTAAACCAGGTGAGGATACCTGATGGGTCTCAAATCCTTGGTGGGTTGGGGAATTCTGCTGCCGGTGACGGCAGGCCCTGGTGGGTGAGAGGATGACAACAACAGTGAATCCCACAGTCAAGAAGGCAGATTCTGCCCATTCTGCAGAGGAAAGTGAAGGGCAGATGGGATCGTCAACCCGGGAAGGGAGACCATTGAGAAGGAAAACTTTGGTCCTAAACCTTCATTGCCTCTTGAGTTATCTTCAGGAGAAGTAAAAGCTGTGGAGGAAAACCTACACAAATCCAGAGTGGACTCTCTAAGACGGTTGGATGGTGCCCTGCACACCTCCTTCCAGCCACTCCTGCAGCCAAGCTGGTGCCTGACGTACTGCTCTGCTTTCCTTGGGGCCATATAAGCCAGGCTGAGAAGGGGGTCTTGTTGTCTAGGCAGCCCTGAACCCCCAAACACACTGTCCAGCCAGTGCTGCTAACACAGCAGTTTCAGGGGGAGCGATGAACTCAGACCTGTGTATCAAAGTCTCTCCAATGTGGAATATGTAAAACAGAAGTGCTGTTTATATCATGCATCAATTAAAAAGTATTCAGAATATTTGTCTTTTGAAGAAAAGACCACCAAGTATCCGATGGCCCCTTCAAAGCTAATGAAATTATTGTGCCTGGAGCTTTTGGGTTGCAGGACCAGGAAAGCTTCTCCCACCATTATCCTTCCAATTGGGATTCAGGCCTCATCATGGGACTGAAATTGCCCTGGTTGCGCTGTTCCTGGTTCTGATGGATCTCTCAGCGGCTTTGGAGACCTTTGACCATGGTATCCTTCTGGACCCTCTAGGGCAGCTGGGGGGCCTGCTATGCAGTCGTTCCCCTCCTTCCTCCTGAGCCATGTCCCAGAAATTGGTGTTGGGGGATGAGTGTTCTTTCCCCTGGCTGCTCTCTTGTGGGAGCAACAGGGTTGCCGTAAACAATAATCCCACCCACAAACTCCCCATTCACACAAAGATTGTAAATTGTGGGGGGGGCGTCACACACCTCACCTGTGCTAATACTGGCAGTCTTTGGCCTGTATAGGCACACCCTGTGAGTAGAGCCTCCAGCCACAGGGACTGTCTATCATGAAAATGGGTCCTTTGACTGGGAAGATTCATGCAATGGCTATCATTGGGTGCTGATGGCTTCTATCTCAGCTTGTCAGTCACTCTGAAACTGCCTATTGAGCCTACAAAAAGTAATCCTCAATGAACCAGGTAGTGGAAGAGACACTTTAAGATGGAAACCTGAGAGAGAGGAAAAGGTTACTGGCTGCTTCCTGGGTGGGACTGAGGAAACAAGGAGTCACTTCTGAGAAGCCCCCCCCCCACTTTCTCTCGGGGTTTTTCCGGGTTTTCCAGTCCTCTCCAGGCGGACTAATGGTTGGACTTGGCAGAACTGCTGTATCTGCCATTAATTTGATTTTGAATTGATACTAGAATGAATTGATTTTAGAATGCTTTTTAATTAATTGATTGTGATTTTATGTAAACTGTGTTACTTTTATTGTTGTTAGCCGCTCTGAGCCAGCTTCGGCTAGGAGGGTGGGATATAATAAATTATTATTATTTTATTATTATTATTATTATTATTATTATCATCAACATCATCATCATCTGGACAGATCAGGGGCTTATGGGGTGGGAATTGGGTGGAGCTTGTAGGAAGGAAGTTGTGCCTTGTTAACGGAGAAATCTGAGGGCCCCTCTGGACAAAAAACAAGGACACCAACCAGAAATACCAGATCAAAACAGCAGCCAGTAGGCTTGGTCTTTATTGAATACTGTCACGATAGGACTCCCACCTGCCACCAGGTGTACCAAGATGGAAGCCCCGAACAGAAGAGAACCCAAACTTTTATTAGATGCTAATCCCAATGTTACAGCCCCCCAAACTACATCACTAATACATCATGTTTACATCATGAAAGGGGAGGTCTGGTGGCAGTAATCTGAGCATCCTGGACCCTGCCCCATGGTTCCCCTTGCCCTCCACCAAACACCCATCAAGTGTAACAAAAGAGATATTTACATTTCCCTGCTAGGAGCAGAAGTGCGTCAGTAGCCAGAGCGGAACAGGCGGGGGGGGGGGGCAGTGCAAAACAACATGAGTAACATACGGCCTGACTTACGCACACACACACACACACCCAACAAGAAAGGAAATGGCCGCTGGATGGCGTCGTCAGGGGAGCCATGCCCCCCCCCCCCCCGCTGCCACAAAAAACAAGAAGGCCACCCCCACGGCCTAGCTGGCCCCCTGCCCAGAAAGAAAAGCCATAAAATTATGGCTTAGCCTGGTGGGTGGGGCCATGCCCCTTCCAATCATGCCAGAATTTACCTTAATCCGGCCGCCAGGACACGCTCCTGAGGATCCTGATCCTGGAAGGAAGAAAACCAAAAGGGGGTTGGACAAAGGGGTCGGCCTCTTTTCTTTGCCTTTTGCCCCACCCCACCCCACCCCCCACCCCACGGCCAGCAATCCATTGTCCTCCCTGACCTGTTTCCCAGCCAAGTTAATCACACCTTTTGTCTTCTGGAATGCTACTGTCTGCACTCAGTATCAGGAGGCCAGGGATTATCACTCAGCAGAGGGCTGCTGAGTAGCTGAGCGCACATGTCTAGATAATTCTCTGAAGTTTCCCCAGTGAGCCAGTACATAGAGACATTTATCATGAATTCCTACATTTGGTATTGTGCAGCAAAGGCCCTTGAATAGATAGGAGAAACTGTGATGATTGTGGGGACAAATCAAAAAGTCTCAAAAGTGATGTGCCTGATTTGGTATGGGCTGCATGTGCATATATCTGGCTGGAGGTGCAACCCCCCCCAAACCTATACATGAATTCGTGCAACAGTCTCGGCAGGCAGGGGCTTATGGGTGGGAAGAGGATAAGGATTGCAGGAAGGAAGGGGTGGTGGGACACGACCCCCTACTTTCCAGGCATCCCTCTTGTCTCCTTGAAGGGGTGGCCGGTTCTTGGGTGGGAGGAGAAAGCCAAGGCGGCCCCTCCAGAGAATCCCTGCAGGCCCACCACGGAGACGTCTCCCCAAAGTCTGGTCTTCCTAGCTCTCCCCCCCCCCCAATTTGCTGCCCTTCCCTGCCCCAGGGATACGCCCCTCCCCACTTCCTCGACTCCCTCCCTCTGTCCAGAGTCTCCCCTGCACCCAGAGGCCCCCTTGGCGTGGCTCACCCCACGCCCTGCGCCCCCCGTCTCTCCGTTCGGAGGACCACTAAGACGAGCAGAGGAGGACAGGGGGGTCTCTATCCAAGCGTCCCTCACGCCCGTTAACCCTTTCATGGCCCACCTCTCTCCGCACGGAACCCACAGAGTCCCAGGGATGCCTGCGCGGGGAAATGGGGTGAGGGGGCTTCGTTGGGATCCCCTGGGTGGGCTTCCTATGGGTCCAAGGAAAACCCTTCGCAGAACGCGTGCAGGATCAGATGCAATACAGGCGCTTTGCGGGAGCTGGAGGGAGTCTCTGGATCCTTCTCCCGCCTCCCCCGCGACCCCTTACCTCTTTGTCCTCGCTCGCGATTCTCCTTTCCTTTCCTGCAACATCCACGTGGGTGGGGGGGATTTACCTGCCGCCCCTCCTTCCCTTTCGAAAGCGCGCGCCCCTAGAGCTGCGGCGCAGAGCCCGAATCCGGCGCAGAAGCTCCACTTGAGGGAAGAAGCAGGCAATTTGGGAGGGGGCTCTTTCCCCCCCTCCCCACTCCCGGAACAGAAGTCGGATGGCGAGGAAGAGGAAGAGGAGGAGAGGTGCAACGTATGGGGTGGATTTGGGGTAGTGGGGCGGGGTGAGAGAAGGATGTGCCGGGAGGGGAGGGAGGAATGGGGGTGGGGAGAGGAAGGTTTTCCCCCTCCCTTCTTTCTTCTGGGGATCAAGAGAGCGGGGAGGGGCTGATCCCGGCAATCCACTCGCAAAGTGGGGTCTCGCACCCCAAAATGTTTACATTGCAAAATCCCTCCCTCCCCCACGCCACGAGATTAGATCCGTCCGTGTTTTAGGTACTGGTGCACGTTGAGCAGTGCTTGGACTCTGTGACTCCTGTGTTACGGGGGGAAATGGGGTTTTGGCTTTTGCGCACACAGCCCCGACACCCAGGTAAAATTCATGCAAGGAGTGAAGCAGCCCAGAACTAAAGCGCGTTGGAATTCGTACATCCTCAGATAGGTTTTTTCACCTCCTCCTTCCTTGCAGAGAAAACATTTGTCAGCTGGGAGTCAAAATGATTTCAGGACTGTCTTCCTGTGCTGTTTTGGACATGTGGTTTATATATTTATGTACGTGTTTGATTGATACATTTATGAACATTATTATATATCTAAGACCTTAAATTTTTATAACAGAACCCCCCCACAGGGAACAACAGGCTCCCAGCTCTGTATATGTCTATTATTTTATTGTCTCTATCTCTTTTTGTGTGCTTTGCGTTGAGAATTGTGTTCCAGCTCAGCCAAGGGAGCTGGGGCTGGAGGGCCAGCTGTGTGTGAGAGAGAGACTGAGTGTGGGAACCCCACCCCATGCAACAAGAGGCTCCCAGCTCTGGGTATGTCTATGTATTTTATTGGCTCTATCTTGGCCAAGGGGGGCTGATGCTGTGAGGAAACAGGAGATTTCTCACTTTGTGTTTTGCTTGAAGGCTCTGCAACTTGTCGGAAGGGCAACAAGTCCCCCTTGGGTAACAACTTAAGCAGGCGCTCATAATGGGGGCAGGGTTCCCCACACTCACAGGAGGAATGGACTCCATTACAAGGCATGGTGAATAATTTAGGCAAATTCGACCGCAAATATGGTGGAGCGATGAACCCCAAACGACTGAGAACTCCCTGCGAGCAGCCCCCCCCCCGGCTCATAGGACCTGGAGCAAACCAACCAGGTCTTTAGAAGCATGACAAAACACCCTGGATGTTGGCGGAGCAGTTTGCATACGCAGACTCCTGGGTAGCGGTCCTGAGAGAGAGCCCTACGTGGCTACAGAAATTGAAAGGAGACTATTGTACCTCTCTGATGATGCAGTGGGCACTGAAGGAGACAAAAGTAATCAAACCCCAAAAGAAAGAACACTTTTCCAGAGGAGGGGTGAAAAAGAAATAATCAGTGTGGTCCCCAACGATTCCCACTATTACGGAATGGGGGGTCATATAAACAGAATTTTACTCCCAAGTAAACCACGTAGGACCCGAGGCGATGACCTCAAGGGAACCCCGCTATACAAGGGCTCCCCTCGTCCTGTCACAACGTTGCACCAAGCACCACACAACACCCGAAGAATAAAGCTCCATTTCTGACCGCATATCCCGGTGCTATATACAGGCAGGCAGTATGAATGAACGATGTATTTTTGAATAAACAATTTATTTACATGAGGATGCATCCTGACCAATCAAATCGCGACAAATCTAGTCCGTCAGCCAATCCCAGCAATGGTATGGCTCTGCAGGAGCTGCTCAGCGCAGCTCCAGCTGAGAGAACAATGGGCTAAGTTCATCGAAACCTCGTTACCTTGTAATCCACTCATAAAACTGGATCTGATGTAGTGAGGCCAATTCAAGTCATTTCCGAACCCACTGTCTGTATTGTGAATAGCCAAAAACGCTTAGAAATTCATAGGAAATCACTGGTTTCAATGATTCTCTTCATTCCACCGCCAATTTGCGTCATTGGCCAAGGGCTTGGAAACCACTCAGTCCCCGCCATAATCCCTTAAGCGGGAGGCCACGTACTCACAGGAAGGTACTCATTTGTGTCAATCGCTGGGCAAAAGCTCTCCTCCGGACTTGCCCAGGTGCCAGACTATGCAAACCAAAGTTCTATTGTTCTTTTGCAGTAGGTGCTTAGAATGTACTTCCCAATACATATCCTGTATTTGCCTGTTCCCCTGAGACATTCCTCCTATGTGAATCATGTATAACCCTCCCCTTGTCTGATGTAGTGATGATGTAGCAATAATGTAGTGATGATGCTCCACGAACTGCATGCTGGATAAGATAGAAACTTTTAAAAGTCTTTGTCACCCCATCCTCGGGGTTCAATTCCTCTTGGACCTGTTGCGTAATAAACTTGGTCTACAGCTATTTGCTCTGGTTGGTGGCTGGACTCTTCCTTTATTCCGCAGGGACCCACGGGCTCTGCCCAACAAGCTGGGTGGCTGAGGAGCCTCACACCTGGGTCCCCCCTCCCCCGTAACACCAAATTAGCCCTTTATTGGCCAGACCTAGGAGTTTTGATAGCCTTTGGGGGCATACAAGATCCGGACTCTGAGCCTTCTTCCCTTGGGGTCCTCCAGCTGCTGCCTCCCCCCCTTTCACCCAGCCAGCCCATGATAGCAAAAAGCAGCAACAACAGTAAATTCAGTACGATAATAATATTCACACTGGTCCTCTGGCAGGAAGAATAATAACTTCTGGACTATAGAAAAGTACTATCTCCCCAAACCCCAGAATAGAAGGAGCTCTGGGGTTGCCCCATGGGGTTCATGAGTGAAGATGGGACCCATCAGGAGACTTCCTGGTACCTGAAGCACCTCCTTCCCTCTCTTGCAATAAGGCTTGGGGGGAAATCTCCCATTAAATGACAGTATTTTAAGTTTTCTTCTGAATGTGTAGGAGACAGGGAGAGGTTCTAGTGAAGAAGCAGTGTTTGGAGATCATGCGGTGGTGGGGGTGAGAGAGTTTGGTGCAAAAACCAGTCACACACAGATGCACCCGTCTTGCATGCTTGAGTAGAGCAACTCCAGGGCATGAGCTAAGTAGCAGCAGGTAGGGGCCAGGTGTAGAGCAATTCCCATGCTTAGGTCAAAAACGCACACAGAGGCAGCAGGACTTCTTCAGTAATAGTTTACTGATCTTTCAAAGCATACAGTTCTCACTGGGTCCCCAGTGAGGCTCAAAACTTAGCTCCTGAGAACAAATCCAGTTTCAGCAGTAGAAAAAATACAGCACACAGGATATCTAACTCAAGCACACAAACCGGCAGAAGGGAGCAAGGAGGAAAGAGGCAGGAAGGACACAGGGCAAAGGATGTGTGTCTTTCGCTTCCTGTCGTCTTGGAGGGAAGTCAGCAACTTTGCATCTGCAGGGGCTTCACGAAGAAAAGCTTTCTGCCGGCTGCTTCCAGGCAAATGGGCATCCCAGAAACACACACTGTGATCTGTGGTGTGTTGCCATATCAATTGTTTTGAAAGGTTATCACAATGTGGTCTAGAAACCAGTATGGGACAATATATCGCCCAGCCCTCACTGACCACCAAGAAATCCAGATAAACCCTCACCCTTTCTCTACCGAAAGGTACTTTACATCTTAGATCATAATCACATTGTTTGACATTGCCTTCAATATTTCATTACTATAGAGTTTACCACATAAATACCAGAACTTCACATACACAACATGTGTTAAAGACTGATTTCCTGCTGAGTTCAGTTCTGTGAAGAAATGAGTGGACATTGAAAGGAACACGTCCCGCACTCCATACATATAAATGGGTTCTTCCTTGTGAGAGTCCCTGGATGTTCCTTAAACACTCCATTGTAAATAAAGCACTTTTTGCCATCTTTTCATTTAAACTGCTTCTCCTCTTTGGGTTTATTGATGGTTTGTAGGGTTTCAACTCCTAAAGTTCTTCCTGTTCATGAGTCTGTTGATATAGGACTTCCACTAGGACTGAACCTCTATCTACTTTCCTGATAGTTATAAGGTTTGTGTTTTGTGTGAGTTTGTTCACATAAATCAGGGGTTCCACTCTGACTGCAGCTCCTTCCACAGTCCATACTTTTAAACAGTTTGCCCCCCGTGTGTCTGCTGATGTTTTCTAAGATTTCGATTCTGACTGAAGCTCTTTCCACACTCCATGCATTTAAATGGTTTCTCCCCTGTGTGACTCAGTTGATGTGTTCTAAGGTTTGCATTGAAATTGAAGCTCTTTCCGCACTCCATACATTTAAATGGTTTCTCCCGTGTGAGTCCGTTGATGCATATTGAGGTGTCCACTCTTACTGAAGCTCTTTCCACACTCCATACATTTATATGGTTTCTCCCCTGTGTGAATCCGCTGGTGTAATTTAAGGTCTCCATTCTGACTGAAGCACTTTCCGCATTCCATACATTCAAATGGTTTCTCCCCTGTGTGAGTCCGTTGATGTGTTCTAAGGTTTCCATTATTACTAAAGCTCTTTCCGCACTCCATACATTTAAATGGCTTTTCTCCTGTGTGAGTCCGTTGATGTATATTGAGGTGTCCACTCTGGCTGAAGCTCTTTCCGCACTCCATACATTTATATGGTTTCTCCCCTGTGTGAGTCCGTTGATGTTTTCTAAGGGATCCGTGATCACTAAAGCTTTTTTTCGCAATCCATGCATTTAAATGGTTTCTCCCCTGTGTGAGTCCGTGATGTCTTCTAAGTTTTCCATTATCACTAAAGCTCTTTCCGCATTCCATACATTTATATGGTTTCTCCCCTGTGTGAGTCCGTTGATGTTTTCTAAGGGATCCATTATCACTATATCTCTTTCCACACTCCATACATTTATATGGTTTTTCACCCGTGTGAGTCCGTTGATGTATATTGAGGTGTTCACTCTGACTGAAACTCTTTCCACACTCCATACATTTATATGGTTTCTCTCCTGTGTGAGTCTGTTGATGTCTTCGGAGGGTTGCATTGAAACTGAAGCTTTTTCCGCACTCCATACATTTAAATGGTTTCTCCCCTGTGTGAGTCCGTTGATGTAATTTCAGGTCTCCATTCTGACTGAAGCTCTTTCCACACTCCGTACATTTAAATTGTTTCTCTCCTGTTTGTGTCCGTTGATGCATATTGAGGTGTCCACTCTGACTGAAACTTTTCCTACACTCCATAACTTTAAGTGGTTTCTCCCCTGTTGGAGGTCGTTGATGTGAACTATGTGTGCTCATTCAATTATGCATATTGCAGATTTCACACATTTTAATTTCTATTCCTAATGAAACGAAAGGTGCCCCATTCACTGGAGTTCTGACTGTCTTTCCATCTCCTTCTTCAGAGTGGGAGGAAAGGGAATCCTGTTGGGTTTAAAGGGAAGAGAACTAAGGGAAAGAGAACACATCAAGCTCCATTAGCACCTTCTCCTATTTCAACGTCTCCTACATTGCCTCACATCCTACCCATGTTCCCAATTTTTAGGAGCAGAAGTTGGAATGTCAAATGATAGTAATTCATGAGCAACTTTCAAAATCCTCAATCATGTTAATAAAGCAGCTTGATTTTTTAAAGGATGATTTGCTGTCTGATCTCGTGCCTGTCTTCTGACGCAGGACTATCCTAAAATGACACTGAAAAGCAGGATATTCAAGGCAAATAGATAAACTGTACTTAGTGGAATGTGTAGTACCTTGAAAATGTTGTATTGATTCACTAATGGCCTGAAGTTGTGTTATTTCTGGGGACATGAATTTGTTCCTGTTCTGTCTTAAATATCATAATCATACGATGTCATGGGGTGTTAGGCGAGCGGTAGTACCTTTGGTGGGGGAAATGTCATGCCACCTTATGGGTAATTTATCCACCATTGGTCCCCACCCTGCACTCAGCTCTCACCTGTGGCTTCCAGAAGCTGTCAGCATGCAAAAGAGGCCATAATCCCAGGAACGGCTTTCAACCAGCCGGCTAAACCAGGTGAGGATACCTGTTGGGTCTCAAATTCTGGGTGAGTTGGGGAATTCTGCTGGCAGGTGAAGGCAGGCCCTGGTGGATGGAGAGGATGGGAAACAACAATGAATTCCACAGTCAAAGAAGGCAGATTCTGCCCATTCTGCAGAGGAAAGTGAGGGCAGATGGGGCTCGTCAACCAAGGAAGGGAGCCCATTGAGAAGGAAAACTCTGGACGTAATACTTTGGTGCACTCCCTCACTGCCTCTTGAGTTATCTTCAGGAGAAGAAAATGCTATGGAGGAAAACCTACAGAAATCCAGAGTGGAGTCTCTAAGACGGTTGGATGGTGCCCTGCACACCTCTTTCCAGCCACTCCTGCAGCCAAGCTGGTGCCTAACGTACTCCTCGGCTTTCCTTGGACCATATTATGCCAGGCTGAGAAGGGGTCTTGTTGTCTAGCAGCCCTGAACCCCCAAACACACTGCCCAGGCCAGTGCTGCTAACACAGCAGTTTCAGGCAGAGAGATGAGCTCAGACCTGTGTATCAAAATCTCTCCAATGTGAATATGTAAAAAAGAGGTGCTGTTTATATCATACATCAATTAAAAAGTATTTCAGAATATTTGTCTTTTGAAGAAAAGACCACCAAGTATCCGATGGCCCCTTCAAAGCTAATAAAAGTCTTGTGCCTGGAGCTTTGGGGTTGCAGGACCAGGAAAGCTTCTGCCACCATTATCCTTCCAATTGGGATTCAGGCCTCATCATGGGACTGAAATTGCCCTGGTTGCGCTGTTTCCTGGTTCTGCTGGATCTCTCAGCGGCTTTGGAGACCTTTGACCATGGTATCCTTCTGGACTCTCTAAGGGAGCTGGGGCCCTGCTCTGCAGTGGTTCCCCTCCTTCCTCCTAGGCATGTCCAGAATGTGGTGTTGGGGATGAAGTTCAGACCCCTGGCTGCTCCTTGTAGGAGCAACAGGGTTGCCATAAACGATAATCCCACCCACAAACTCTCATTCACACAAAGTCTGTAAATTTGGGGGGGGTCCACACACCTCACCTGTGCGTAATACTGCAGTCCTTTGGCCTGTATAAGCATACCCTGTGTGTAGAGCCTCCAGCCACAGGGACTGTCTATCATGAAAATGGTCCTTGACTGGGCAGATTCATGCAATGGCTATCATTGGATCTGAGGGGTTATATCACAGCTTGTCAGTCACTCTGACACTGCCTTCAAAGAATAAGAGGAACAGAAATGCTTTTGAGGTGCAACTTATATCAATCCTGAGAGCCATTCCATTGACTCTGCATCCCTGTTTCTGATGACAGGTGTACATTATCCTCAGCCTCAATGAACCAGCAGTGAAAAGACACTTAAAGATGGAAGCCTGAGAGAGAAGAAAAGGTTTCTGGCTGCTTCCTGGGTGGGATTGAGGAAAGAAAGAGCCACTTCCAAGAAGCCCCCCCCCCTGCCCACTTTCTCTCGGGATTTTCCTGTCCTCTCCAGGGAGACCAATGGTTGGACTTGGCAAAACCGCTGTATCTACCATTAATTTGATTTTGATTTTGAATTGATATTAGAACAAATTGATTTTAGAATGCCTTTTAATTAACTGATTGTGATTTTTAGCTAAACTGTGTTACTTTTATTGTTTTTAGCTACTCTGAGCCCAGCTTCGGCTGGGGAGGACGGGATATAAATTATTATTATTATTATTATGGACAGGTCAGGGGCTTATGGGGTGGGAATTGGGTGGAGCTTGCAGGAAGGAAGGTGTGTCTTGTTAACGGAGAAATCTGAGGGATCCCCTGGACAAAAAACAAGGACACCAGCCAGGAATCCAAGAGCAAAACAGCAGCCAGTAGGCTTGGTCTTTATTGAAGACTGTCGTGACAGGACTCCCACCTGCCACCAGGTGAAACAAGATGGAAGCCCCGAACAAAAGAGAACCCAATCTTTTATTAGCTGCTAATTGCAATGTTACACCCCCCCCCAAACTACATCATGCTTACATCATGAAAGGGGAGGTCTGGTGCAGTAATCTGAGCTATCCTGGCCCCTGCCCATAGTTCTCCTTGCCCTCCACCAAACACCCATTAAGTGTAACAAAAGAGATATTTACATTTCCCTGCAAGAAGCAGAAGTGCGAGAATGGGGGGGGAGTGGGGGAGTGCAAAAAAAAATTACCACCATGCGGCCTGACCTTACAGCCCCCCCAACAAGAAAGGAATGGCAGAATATGTGGCCTGTTGTTTAAAGCCGCGTCAGCAGAATTAAAAAGCTGCCGTGTGGTCTACGTCTGGGTCCACACACCACATTCATGCCAGTGGAGCCCACGGCCATGCTCCCCCACGCCTGCAAAAACGAAACAGCTGAAATGTGGCCTACAGCTGGAGGTGGGCGAATGGCGGTCTCGAGGGGATCCATCCCCCCCCCCCCCCGCCGACTACAAAACAATGAAGCCACCCTCGCCGGTCTAGCTGGGTGCCTGCCCAGAAGAAAAATTGCACCCTAGCTTGGCGGAGGGGCCATGCCCCTTCCAATCAGGCCAAGATGTTGCCTTAATCTGGCTGCCAGTACACGCTCTTGATGACCCTGCTCCCTGAAGGAAGAAAACCAAAAGAGGCTTGGACAAAGGGGTCGCCTCTTTTCTTTGGCCTTTGATCCGCCCCAGCCAGCCAGCCATTGTCCTCCCTGACCTGTTTCCAAGGCAAGTTAATCCCACCCTTTTGTCTTCATCTGGTTTGTTCTTTCTGGAATGGCTACCTGTCTGGCACTCAGGTATCAGGAGCCAGGGATTATCACTCAGGCAGAGGGGCTGCTGAGGAGCTGAGCTCACATGTCTATATGAATTTCTGAAGTTCTCCCTGTGAGCCAGTACATAGAGACATTTATCAGTGAATTCCTACATTTGGTATTGTGCAGCAAAGGCCCTTTGAATAGATAGGAAGAAACTGTGATCAAGTGCTTTGTGGGGACAAATCACAAAAGTGATGGTGCAGATTTGGGTAGTGGGCTGCATGTGCATGATATCTGCTGAAGGTGCAACCCCCCCAACTTATACATAAATTCCTGCAACAGTCTGGACAGGGCAGGGGCTTATGGGGGGGAGTAGGATAGAGGTTGCAGGAAGCAGGGGGTGGGGGACACAACCCCCCACTTTCCAGGGATCCCTCTCTGGTAGCGCTTGAAGGGGTGGCCGATTCCTGGGTGGGAGGAGAAGCCAAGGTGGTCTCTCCAGAGAATCCCCGTGAGCGCCAAGATGGAGACGTGTCCCAAAGACTGGCCCTACCTAGCTCCCCCCCTCGCTGCCCCAGGGATGCTCCCCCTCCCCACTTCCTCGACTCCCTCCCTCTGTCCCAGAGTCTCCCCTGAACCCAAAGTCCCCCTTGGTGTGGCTCACCCGTCGCCCCCCCCATCTCTCCATCCGGAGGGCCCCCCAAGACGAGCAGGGGAGGACAGGGGGTCTCTATCCAAGCGTCCCTCACGCCCGTTAACCCTTTCATGGCCCACCTCTTTCCGCGCGGAACCCACAGCGCCCCAGGGATGCCTGCGCGGGGAAATGGGGCGAGGGGGCTTCGTTGGGATCCCCTGGGTGGGCTTCCTAAGGGCCCAAGGAAAACCCCCTTCGCAGCACGCGTGCAGGGATCCAGATGCACGATAGGCGCTTTGGGAGCTGGAGGGGGTCTCTGGATCCTTCTCTCGCCTCCCCCCGCGACCCCTTTACCTCTTTGTCCTCGCTCCGATTCTCCTTTCCTTT